>CM023946.1:17512746-17594014 GCA_013407115.1 Glycine latifolia | reverse complement strand
TACATTGTAGTGTTACCGGTACCCTTGTACAATAATAATAATAATAATAATAATTATTATTAACATTACCTTTACTACAACTATGATATCCATAGCCTTCACTATAACTATTAGCAGTTTTGTCATTTACAACAATTATTATTTACTGTAATTTCTATTTTTTATTTTTATTATTTGTATCATTAATGTCATTGTTAAAACCATTAATATTGTGATCTTTCCTATTACCTGCAAAATCATCATTGAAACCATCATCATTCCTTGTTATTATTATGATTATTGTCACTATCATCATTATCACCTTTTTTGTGAGTAATTTTATCATTTGTATATAATTTATATAATTATGTATTAGAGTATGTTTAGGGACGACTTAACCGTGAGTAAGACCTAAATTGATTTCTAAGAGAAATTTTTTACTTCTAGTAAGAGTAATATGTTGAGCCTTTAATTTTGTCAACATATGTAACTTGTTTATTTATAAAATTAATAATTTTTTTTTCTTTTTTTACATGATATTTTTTATTTTAATTTTTTACAGGATTTTTTTTGTTACTGAACCTAAAACCTAAACCTTAATAACTTTATTCCTGGGGCTTACCTAATTATACTATACACCAAATACAAGATAAAATAAGAGTTTATCATGTTTACATATTTTCCTACTTCCATATTAATCTTTATCGTATTCTGATTAGCAAACGGCCCTTTAAAGCTATTTTGTTATCATATATGTACTTTTTTGATTATTTTTCTCATTATTTTAAAGATTTGTTCTTATTCTTGAATGAAAGACGAATGATTGATTTTTTAATTGATAATCGTTAAGACTAATGTAATTTAATTATATACCTTTTTTCTGCTTCTCCTTAACTGGATCTTATAATCACGTGTTGTTAAAATGTTATTATTAACTGTCCTGTAAAAGTTCAGATTTAGATCTGATGTATACCATTTAAGTTGATTACAGTTTTAATAGTAGTTTATGGCAACAAGTTGAAGATCAAGGGATGTATAAAAGTATTACGTCGTTAATTAATAATGAAGAAATCATTTATTCTTATCAAAATATGAAATAACAGCTAAAAAATCGTTTTTTTAATAATAGTAGGATTATATTTTGTGTTCTCCTAAAAAGGATAATATTTTGTGTAAATGTAATTTTTTTGGGGGTTGTGGGTCTCTTCAGTCATCATAGCTCGTACCAACTCCAAAATTCAACTGATGTTTTCTCACAAATTTTTTATGTACATAACATAATTAATTACCCCTCCTTTCATTTCTTTCAACTACCAAAAGTAAAAATCTTAGAAACATAATTACCTCTCTTTTCATTTTTTCAACTACCAAAAGCAATAAACTTATATTCACTTTTTTCTTTGATATGCTTAATATTATTCGGCACTTTTATTTCGCCAATTAATGTTAATTTTTATAATAAGGTGTCTTTCTTTGATTAAAAAAAAAGGAGGACACACGAAATTGCCTTATTTAGTTCATAACCATTTTGTCATTATAAATATTAATAATTCCTATAAAATTATAATACAAATGTATTCTCTATATTTTTTCGAGAAACATGTGTTTTTGGTCTATAATAAAAGATTAAAAGTGCGTCACTTTTAGAAAATGTAAGAATTAAAACCGCATTATTTTTTTTTATAAATAAAAGTAGATTCGTTCGAGTATGTGTAGACTTGCAATTCAGAATAGAATCGCGAGTTTGATATGATTTTGCGATTTTATTCAAAGATGAAACGACGTCGTTTCGTGTGTTTGATCTTTTATTCTTCTTCTTCACCTTGTGTCTGCTGTTTTCATTCGCGATTTTCTTTCTTCCTCACCTGTCGTTTCATGTCTGATCTCCTCGCTTCGCGATTGATTGCGAAAAGGAAGGCCTTACTCGACTGTGAAAGTAAAGGCTTATGTCTGGGTGGTGGCAGTGGCAAGCCAACAATATCACAACAGTGTTGTGGTGCAAACTACGAAATAAAAGTGGATTTGTGAAGGTAATGTCTTGTTTATGTTTGTTATTTTTTGCATGCTATAGGAATGAGGGGTCAACTCTTAGCAAACCCCCTCAGTTTTCGTTTGGAGATAGATAACTGAAGTTGATTCTTTTTTGTTTAAAAAAATTGAATATAAGTCTTGGATGAGTTAATTAATAGTTTGAAACTTAGGATTTAAAGCAATATGAATTGGCTTTCAAACAATTACTTGTGTAAAGAGAAGCAAGTACATTATTACTTCATATAATCATATCCACGAGCAAGTGCTCGAACGGACCCCAAAACCCAATTTTTTCAACGAGAGACTTGCAAGCTTGTGCAATCTTTTAGAGGAAAAACAAAAAGACAAAGAAAATGTAATGAGTAAATTCTCAAATTGGATTATGAGAAGAAATATTGAGGTGTCACTTTTTTATATTTTGATCATGAAATTTCAAATGTAGAGGATGTGACAAAAGATATAGCATGAAAAGAATTTCATGTTTGTAGAGAATGTGACGACATCTATTTATAATCAAAAAGTATTTTGAACAGTCTTTCATAAAAACAATTGTTTTTCTTAGAAGTGATTTTTATGACAGACTTAGATTTGTGAGAGACTTCAAAAAGGAAATTTTATGACAGACTTGGTTAGACTGAGTAGAAATTAAAGGTGTTTTACATACTAATATTTTATATACGGGTGTCGTGTTGTCATGCTTTCCATTTTCCAACTCATGCTATGAAAATGAGACTTGTAGGGGATGATTTTGTCTTTGCCAGATGCTATAATATTTTTAAGATTATTATTACATAATAAAATGGATAACAAAGAAATATGTTAAACAGTAGAATGTGGACTATGTTAGTGTATTGTTGAAATGTTGAATTGATATAATATTTATAAATAATTTATTATTATTTTTGTTTAAAATAGACTATTATAGTTTACTATTCAAGTACATGGAACTCTCACAACTTTATATAAACTCTTGATTTTAATAACCTTACACAATATAATAAATACCCACTTGCCAAAATTAATTTTGAGAACACACCACTTGTGTTACATATATAATCAATTATCATATTATCATAATTAATTATATAATCATTATAACTTTCAAATTTGATTGAATTGATATTGATTGACAAGATAATTAATTATGTAAATTACATCACATAATTGATTATGTAAGTTAAATTTGTAATAAAAAATTCATCTCAACTAAAAATAAAATGAATGCCCGATTATTATTGAGATATACAACAAACATTTTAGTGAATCGTTATTTTTTACTCTTTTTATTATTATTTACATATTACTTTAATTTAAATATTACTTTTTTCTTTTACATTCTTTTTCATCTCAATCATATACTTTTTCTACTCTCTTTCCAGTCTTTTTCATTCCTTTTCATTCCTTTTCATCCAACACGCCTAAGAATTTCTGTTGAGGAATTAAAAATTACGGAAGTGTCATGTACTAGTTGTCATGCATTAGAAACCGAGAGCACTAGTTGCATTTGCATGTTTGGTTAGATCTCATAGTCATGCACAGTCAGTGTTGCCCCTCCAATTCCAACAAGTTAAGGTGGTCTCAACGCTGAAGTGTGGACCCCATTCCGTGACCCCAAAGCATCAACAATTTCATTCTTTCACTCCTATCATGAGTTGATGACTGCTACACTTTTTACATTCTTCTTCACAATCACAACCTTCATCCATTCATTCCCCCCAAATCTTCCTTTGTATGTTGCGTCAATTGTCCTAACAACTTGAGTACAATAACACACATCAAGTGTAGTTTAAAGAATAAAATATAACTGTAAATCTTTCATTAGAAAATTAATAATTAAAATTTTATCGAGCATTCTTACAATTTTAAGGACAAAATACCCTTTTGTTACTCATCTTAATTTTTTTTATTTTAATATTGTGTTTTAAGTTAAAAAGTTTCACTTTAATTCTTTAAATTGTCTTTATTAAATAAAATAGTCATTTTGTTAGTTTTTTTTCCATCAAGGATGTGAATTTAGCTGGCATAATAAATATTCATATAATATGATATGGTATCTCTTACAATTTATCATATATCATCATTAACTTGACTAAATTAGTATGATTAATTCATAAAATGATCAATTTAGTCTAATAAAACATTAAAAAAGTAAAATTATTTAAACTTAAAAAATTACACACACAAAAATGTAAAAACAAAAGTGCATTTTAGTCAAATTTTAATTATTGTTTTTCTTATCAATAAATATAAGAAAATACACCACTTTACTTTAAAGGACTCAAATTTAACACATATCCTAAGTTTGATGAAATGTCCAAATAAACCATCATGTTCCAAACTACTATTGATAAAAATAATATTAAAAAATCCTGATCCTACTAATATTTCCTACACTCTTTTTTATAATGTGTGTCTCTGTCAAATTCAACACACATTATCAAAAAAATATTTCCTACACTCTAGTGCACCATACAATCTCCTTCATCATTGTATCTTATTTTACCCCTTTAATTTGTTTTTTTATTTGTGTGTCTCTGTCATCTCCTTCTGAGTTAGTTAAGCACTTTCCTCCTTTAGCAGCAACCAAGAACTCACACAAGACACATGTTCCTGGATTATTACATATGTGAAGCATCCCAACACAACATAATCCAAAAAAAAATTACGCCCTGTCCCTTTTCTCTCTGGGTCTCTCTGTCACAATTTGTTTTTTAAAAAAGTAAAAACAAAATTGGTAATCCTAGAAAATAATAATATTGAAATTAATTGATACACCATTGATTTATTTTAGAAATTTCCTTTTTTTTCTTCGATAAATAAGTTAAAAATATAATAATACATAAATCATTTTTTATTTATTTTAAACATCTCATTAATTACTTTTATTTTTCTCTGTATCTTTATCTATCATACTTACATTTTTTTTACTTTTTCTCTAGGTGTTAGATAACACTTATCAAACATATTTTTTAAGTTAAAAGTTAGAAAAATGATGTTTTGACACCCAATGCTGGTTGACATTAGAGAGAAAAAAGAAACATGTATATATGATAGATAATATAATTTAATAGGTAAAAAGATAGAAAAAAAAATTAAAATATCAATTAGGTATTTTAAATTTGTGGTTGTCAAATAAATCAGTGCTCTAAAAGTTAATAACTATGAAAAAAAAATCAAGAGAAGAAGCTTGTGCTCAAAGCACCATCCTTTTCTTTCCGTATCTGTAACCTTAAATAGTTTTTATTTTTCTACATACAAAAGCAAAGAAGCAAAGCATCTTCTCTTCTCGTACACATCCACATTGTCTTGCTTTCCCTTGCAAGTTTCAACCTTTTCCTTGCTTAAGAGTTAGCTCCCTCCTTTTTTCCCCTTTATAAGTCCATTGATGCACTATTAAAACTGTGGGTGTATCTTCTTTTTGCATAAAATTCACTTAAGTTTGGAATCTCTACGTAATCCAAGCGATTAATGCGGTCAAAATGGGTCAAGAATTCCAACTTTTTGGTTCTTGATGGCCCAAAGTTTTTGCACCTGTTCATATTTTGTGATGCATGTGAAACCCATGAGTACTTTGCCTTTGAGGTCCTCTTGTGTTCATTTTGATTGCATGAAATGGCTCTCTTTTATTCTGGTGGTTCGTTTGTTCATGAGTTTTAGCTCAGAGCCTTGTGTGGGCTCTGATTCGATTAGACCTTTTCAAAGTTTCAACCTTTCCTTTCTGGGTGTTTTTGTTTCTGAGTGATCAATAGAAGGAAACATTCATTTGGTTTTATTAGTTCAATTTGTTCATTCTTCTTCAACAGTTGTTGTTTTTCCAACATTTATCTTTTTATTCTTTCTCTTGTAATAATCTTAGGAAGTGGAAACTAGACCACCTCAACTTAACATCGTTACTTTGAGAAAAACTAAAAAGAAGAAGGCAAAAAGTAAGTCCATCATGGGTTTTCTAACAGGCTCTCACAAAGACTCATGGAAGCCAATTATGACTGCAAAGACAGACACTCACAGTTACTGGTTTAATTGGAGAGTTTTGCTTTGTGCCATATGGATTGTGGTTTCAGTAATTTTCGCTTCGTTGCTTGTATGGAAGTATGAGCGTTTGAGAAAACCAGCAAGAAATGGTAGCAGGGAAACACAACGAGAAACATCAGCAACTTTGTATGAGGATGAAACTTGGAGGCCTTGCCTCAAAGGAATTCACCCTGCATGGCTCATGGCTTTTAGAATTGTGGCGTTTATGGCGCTTTTGGTGCTTCTCATATTCAATGCAACTGTTGATGGAGGAAGCATTTTCTACTATTACACTCAGTAAGTTTTCTTCCCTTGTTGTGAATTTATCCATCTCGGAATTTGGCTTGGAAGGAACATCATGAATAGGGGAATTGTTCTATGTTGTTTCCTGTTGGAGGGAACATAAAACAAAAAATTTGAAATGTACTATGTTTGTATCATAGCTATTATTCTTTCTCTGCTCTTGGAGTTAATCCTTTATAATCTTTGTGACCAATCACCTGAGTTTAGTTAGTTAGGAGTCTGAATAAACAGCACTTTTAAGAAAGTAATTTAATTACCTTAACTTAATCTATGATGCCAATATAAGAAACTACCTTTTGTAGATAGAAGTCTCTTTCAACCCTTAACCGTATTGATTAGACATATTCCGAGATTCTTTTTTAGCATTTGATTTGAGTTAATTATTTTTAGTGGTTTCTGAAACAGGTGGACTTTTACTTCAATCACCATTTATTTTGGGGTAAGTATAAATGCCCCATATCTTATTTTTCTGTAGTTATGTTACTCTTGTCTATAATTTAGTATGTAATTATTTTACATGCACTACTTGTCCTTGTGTGCTTGATGTTGCAGCTTGGATCTTTGCTCTCTATATATGGATGTTACCAACATCATAAGAAAGCAACCGGGGATAAGGTTGATAATGTGGATGGAGATGCAGAGCAAGGAATATATGATGCTTCTGCACTCGCACAAAGCTCTAATCCACTTGACCAAGAGAAAAGCTTGGGGGCCACAGAAGTTCTTGTTCGCCAACATGCTGGCATCTGGGGCTATACTTTTCAAATAATTTTCCAGGTGCACTTTTCAGTTTTCATAGATCACTGATTGAAATGCAAGGCATAAGAGTTATCATTGTAATGAGTTCAGTTCAAGTGCATTGCACAACATTGAGTTAGGATATCAGCATTCTGCTTTTCTTGCATAGTGTTATACTTTGTTGCATGTTTATTTTCAGTTTTATGTTTATGAAAGAGGAAGGAAGTATAGCTTTTCCATTTACCACATAATTGATTTTTGTTGTTCACTTGTGAACAGATTAATGCTGGTGCTGTCATGCTCACTGATTGTGTATTTTGGTTCATAATTGTTCCATTTCTAACCCTCAAAGATTACAACCTAAATTTTGTAAGTATCATTTATGATTCCATTGACTAACAAATTTTCTCCTATAGCTTCTATGACATAATTAAGCTAGATAGCACTTAACCAATATGCTACATTCTCCTGTGGCAGTTGATAGTCATTATGCACTCAATCAATGCAGTTTTCCTTATAGGTGATACAGCTTTAAATTGTCTGGTGAGTTCCTGCATTTGATTCCATTTATTTGTCCACTTCCAAAGCTTATCCTTCTAAATATTCTTACCCTTTTATTTTATTTTCTCTCTCTCTTCAGAGGTTCCCTTGGTTTCGAATAGGATACTTTTGCCTGTGGACAATCACATATGTAATTTTCCAGTGGATTGTTCATGCTTGCATTTATCTCTGGTATAAAGTCTTTAACTCTGTTGTTATACTTAAGTTCATTATACCATGAAGACATCTTATGCATCATTGTCTAATATAATTTTCTTCTCTGAAAAAACAGGTGGCCATATCCATTTCTTGATTTATCATCCTCTTATGCTCCACTATGGTACGGATTTTATTTCTTCCCCATTTTATTATATTATATTATGTAAAACTTGTTAGTTTTTAAACACCAAAAACGAAAACTTTTTTCTTAAAGATAAAAAAAAAAACTTAAAAGCAGTTTTTTTTAATGTATTTTTTGTCTTGTTATCTAATCGGAATTAGAGTATACTCCCTCCATCCTAAAATAATATAGTTCTAGGTTGTTTTATATATATAAAGAAAAAACAATAAATAAATAAATGAAAGAAAATAATAATTTTATAAAATTAACCTTATATCACTATTAATTTATTTATAAATTTTGTTGTCCACCATTAATATTATAAGATATATAATAATATTATAAGATATATAAGGGGAAAATGTAATTAATGTTATATTAAAAAATTAAAATAATAATTATTTTGAGATAATTTTTTTTCTCTTATCCATCAATTATAATGGGATGGAGGAAATAATAACTTATGCTGACTTTTAATAATCTTTAATACAAACCTCTAATGTGTGGATAACTCAGATGAAACTTTAATTTAATTAGAAAATATAAAAAAAACTTAAATAATTGTATATTTTGTCGTTACTATAATTTCTGGTCTATCGCGTTTAAGATATATTAATTACTGGAATTAATTTGCCGACCTTTTTTCTCATATGCCTTGTAATTGAAATGTAGGTATTTTGCGGTGGCATTACTGCATGTTCCATGCTATGGAATTTTCACTTTGTTAATGAAGCTGAAACACCATGTCTTGTCAACGCGGTACCCAGACTCGTATCAATGTGTTAGATGAATTCAGCTTAGGACTATACTAAACTATCTTCTATCTTCTTATTACCACGGAAAAAAGAATGATAAGGAAAAGAGCAAATAAGTGTTCCATACTATTATTTACTTTTTAGCATTAAGGATTTACATGCTGAACAAATAAATAGAAAAGTGTTTTTTTTTTCTTCGAGTAAGATTAGCTACTACAATTTGTCTCTTACTCAACACTTGTCAAAGAGAAGCAATGTAATTGATCATTAAGAATAAAATCTTGGATTATCCATTAATGTTAGTTCTGAAATATCCATGATTATATGCAACGGGACATTATGCTTTTATAAGTTAAAAGCATTGGACTTGTGATATCTCGAAGTTGTTATTCTCACTAAGTGGATGAAATTTTTCTAAATTCCTTAAAAATACACTTTTTATGTTATTCTCACTACTTGAATGAAAATTTTCTAAATTCCTAAAAATACACTTTCTATAAAAGTATGATTTTGTTATATAATATGCGACAAAATCATACTTTAGTTATTAATTTTGATGGACAAAATGAAGAATATAGATTTTTAAGACCCTAACATAAATTTCTAACAAAGTCAATATAAATACAACAAGTCCAAAGTATGCAATATTTTAGAACCTTTCCAATCAATATTAGATGACCAAAATTAACACACATAACTTGAAAATAGAAAGCAATAACAACAATAATACATTAAAACGAGTCCCTATAAATGTCTATCACATACGGAGATCTTCTAGTTGAATGAAATGATATTGAGTTAAATTGTTGTATGCGTTGTCAATACGGTTTATGCCATAAATGAGCTTCAATTGTGCAATATCTACTCTATTATGGTACAATAGGAGATAAGAGACAATCATCCTTTAAAAAAAACTAAATAATGATGGAAAATGATAAGAGTTTAGTTAGTGAACAAATTTATATTCTTACAATACTAACAATCTCTTGTAGATTATGTGTACCTGCACAAAGTGGCATTTGTTAACAAATCTAATAGCAATAACTCGTTGTTGTGCAACAAATGGTGTCTGACTCTGAACAAGAAAGAAAATCCAACTTTGTAGCCTAGATAAGTGGACAAATACAACATTATATCGAGTAATAATCACATAACCCATGTCGGGAATGAACATCCACTTCTCGCTTGGTGCTATTGGGCCACTTTCAACATACAAAGAAATTATTAATTCAACTAGTCTTTCTTCTATGCCAAAGAGCTTAACTTAAAGAGAATGACTTGTTTGAAGTTCTTGAATCAAGTGTTTACGAATTAGTGTCCAAGATTCCTCACCCATATCTAGCAAAGTTGCAATTGCTCTTTAACCGCAATTTCCATTTGGTTTCACATCAATAATTTTGAGGGTGAATTCTTGACCCTCATTGGGAAGTTCATCTACAAAAGACATCAGGAGATGTTGTATTTTGGTTTTTGGATCCCTTTGATCTTGACAATGTTTTTGTCGTTCATTGATGGTTGTGACATTTTCCAAATCTTGATATTTAATTGTCAACAAAATTTGGCTAGGCTTCACCATATTTTTGGTCATTTGGTTTAACAAAGTTTTTTCTTCACTATTTAAACTACCAACATATGCATGACCCAATAATGTTTCAAAGACTTTGTGATTATGAAAACCACAAATTACAAAAAGTTTTCATTTGATACCTTTCATAGGCCTTCCTTTTAATTTAAATAGACAATAATATTCTAGTAGTCTTATGGACTAACTTATCTTGATATTGTTTTGTACATTTTTCTCTTTTAACAAGCCAATAGAACAAAGGTCTTTCACCCAATTTTTGACCTTTTTATGACAATAACAAATCCAAGCTCCTTTCCAACATCTCGAACCCATTTCAACAAATCATCCCGCTTTGCAAAAACCTAAAAAGAAATTAGTAACAAAGCACACATATAAAAAATCATATAAATTCAATCATCCATTACTCAATATGCCTTATCAGTTATGAAATTGTTGGAGAAGTCATGATAATTAGGTTGGGGATCAATGTCCAAACCATTGTCATTTCTTTCAATCGAATTTCCTAAGCCATTATCTTTGTTTGCATTGAATGGTCAAAAGTATCCTCATATGCATTAATCATATTTCTCCAACCACTTGGCATTGTAACTTCATCAGAAATAAAAGTATTCTAACTACTTTCCATTATGTATACTCTACAAAAAATAACCAATTGGTTAAGTCATATTTCGTGGATTCATAATTCTGGAAAAGAAAATCTCAGACAAATATATAAAACAAAATCATGATTTCGTTATGCAATCAAAGAGGTAAATTGGTATCCTCCCAAGGCTGACTGGATAAAATGCAATACAGATGGCTCAGCTAAAGGATCTCGAGGGATTGGATGTGGCAGATTATTCATAAATCACATTGGATCTTTTATTGGTTGCTTTGCATCAAATTTGGGCATTCAAACCTCCTTATATGCTAAAGTCATGGGTGCTATCTTGGCTATTGAGCTCACGGGAAACAAGGGTTGGACAAACCTTTGGCTCTAGTGTGATTCTATTTTGGTAGTCCAAGATTTTTCCAATCCAACAATAATATGATTCCATGGTCTCTCAAAAATAGGTGGTATATTTGTTTAGATATAGTTAAGAATATGAACTTTCTTATTGGTCACATATACAAAGAGAAATTCGTGTGCAAACACACTTGTCTCTTATGCATTAAATGTGTACTCGTTAAGGGCAAACATACTATGCGCAATAGTATTGTGGACTTGAAAGTCTAGATATCGTACCCTAAAGACTATTTCAAACTACAAATGAAGCTTTTAAAGATGGTGGAACAACAACGATTGTACCAAAATCGTCTTCAAATCTTAGTTGGTGCTAATTTTGTAAATTATTGGATGATCTAACGATGATTTTACCTAAAATCATCGTAAAGACATTCAATACGTTGATGGTTTTGGTGAAAACAGTCATAGATAGGACGAGTTTAAAGACAGTTTTGGAGAATTGTCGTCATATTGAATCTAAAAATTAAAAGCTGAGTGTCGAATCCACTCTAGATCTCGCTTGCCTTGCCCTTACCCTTAGAACCCCCCCGGTCCCTTTACTTCTCTTGCAGTTGTCTTCGTGATGCTTTCATTGTCGTCATGTTCTCATCACCACTGTGCCACTGTTGATGTCCAAGTGTGAACCCCTCCACCACTATAGAAGCATCATTAAAAGGTATGAACGAATTCTTCTATTGCATTTTCCTTGGGGCTTTGTTGACTTTTCTTTCACCCATTTTGTACCCAAATTCTTTAACAGCTCGATAGTTGCATTTGTTCATCACAAATTTCATTTTATCTCTATTCTTCTTCTACACATTTTGTTACAATATCTTTTGAATTTTTCACATTTTCCTTTTCATTTTATAGAATATTCGAACCATTATTTGACCTATTTCGTACAAATTTCATTCTTTGTTTGATATTTTATAGATCAGGGAAAAATGTTGTTATCTCTGTTAAATTTCAACGTGTGAGATTTTCAGAATTTGAATATGGCGTTAGGGTTTGAGGGTTATAGTTATACAACAACACTTGGAAGGAAAATGGTTGTGTTATTACATAATGAAGCTTATTCTCTCAACTCCAATTCAACAGTGAATCCATTGACGAGAAGAATGTGTAGTGAGAAATTCACTTTTGAATCTAAAGGTCTCACCTTGAGGCCCTTCCTGTTGATTTTTTGGTAAGTATGCTAATGTCAAGTTTGATTTTTTTTATTAACCCTAAATTTTTATTCCTAATTTTGTAATGGGTATTTTGAAATTCATGTATTTTTATTTTATTTTTTGGATTAATTATAGATATGGGTGTTGTGTGGTGTTGATCATGAAGATTTACAGAAACTTGTTTGAGTCTCAAAAACTATTAGAGAAGTAGTAAGTTTTGGAGTAATATTGTTTAGTGTGGTTCATTTTGGTTCTGAATTTTTGTTTCAAACTCTATTGGTTGTTCTGATTTTTGAAGTGTTGGGGTTTGTTATTGTAGGTTGAGGTTGCTAGGAGGATGCATTTGAGTATACTACTCCAAAGAAAACTTTTGCTATACTAAATCATTTGATCTAAAAGGTGTTGGTGGGTTTGAGGAAATTGATACTCCAAAAGCCCCATTGAGGAAACCTAAGTCAAAGCTAATTGGTAATAATCTAGCAAGCATCCCAGTGGCATTATTTGCTTCCACTAATTAAGAACAACAATGACTGGGCCAAGGAAAAAGAAGCAACTTGTGATGACACCCGACAATTTCTCTTGCTTTGAATAGTTTTGTGAACAAATAGTATTTTATTTTTTGTTATGTGTATATTAGTTGTTGGTAGATTAGAAATGGACTTGATACATACTTAGAATATCTCACTAACTGATTTCACACGTTTTGAAATATTCTTTACAAGCCAAATCTTCTTCAGTTCCTTCCTTGAAGATTGCTTTGACTTGTTTGCAATCTTTATGTATATCTATAGCCAAGTAGAAAGTGAGATAGATTTATAGTGATTATTATTTAGAGGGAAATCCTTGGCCCTTTTAGTTTGATAAATTTAACTGTGCAGTCCATGAAGCATAGTCTTTCTGCTTCTATAGTATGATAAATTTATACTGATAAACATCTTTCTCTTTTTGCAAAAAAAAGATTATGATGTTGCCATTGCTGGGGCATTTAGAAGGGAAAAGGACAAAGAAATGGAATTACAAGCACTAAGATGAAATTCAAGCATCTATGAAGCTGGTCTCTTTGAAAAGACATATATTTATTATTAGTTTGTTATCAGTTTTGAATGAATAATGAAGGAGAGAATAAATAAGTTTTTGACCTATAAGTAGCAATTTATATGAGGGACACCTATCTTAGTCAGGTTGTCATAGAGCTCCATTCTAGTATTTTTTTTGGTATTGTTCTTCGGTAGTTTTAACGTTTTAATTTGTTATTTATCAATAATGATAGTTCTTGATTTCTTTGTGATGAATTAAATGGTCCATGAGGTCTGTCATGTTGGCCAAAACCCATATGAATTAGCTTTTTCTTTATGCGAGTGCTCTATAAATTCTTTATCTCATTGTTTGTGCTGCTTGGAAGGTGGGTTGCTATTGTTGACCATTTATTAAAGAAGTTATGTTCATATAAAAGTAATTATTAATAATTATTAAAAAAAATGTACATGTATTTATCCATTGTTTGATCAACAACAATGTATGCCTAAATGTTGGTGGATTCATGTTTGTCACTTTTGCTGCTTCAGCCTTGTGCATTGTGTTTTAGATATGAATTCTTCTTTGGTAAAAATTAGTAACTAATGTTTGCATTATGGATTACTTTTTGTGGAATATAAAGTTATAGATGGTGTGATACATGCAGGTTTGTGCTTTGGTCTTGTTGGTTTGGAACTAGTAAATCACATGTGTCTAAATTGAATTAAGGTTCAACCATGCATTGGTATTTGGAGTGATAAATGTACTTCAAGGTTTGGCAGAAGACGACCGTTCATTCTGGCATGATCTCTTATGATATGTTTGGCTGTAAGCACATGTGAAATTGATTGTTTACTTTAATTTTGTTTTTTATGCTACATTACATATGTGTTAAGTCAAGTCTTGTAATTTAGGTAATACTAATCGGATTTTCTGTAGACATTGTATATGTATTAGGTAATACACATGGGCATTGCAGGTTTCTGTTCTCATCCTTTGGTTACTTTCTTACTTATATTATTTCTTTGACTTTTAAATTTCACATATATGATGACCTTAGTCATACATTAATGAAATTCACATGTCTAAAATTGTAGAACATTTAAAGGGACCTAAACAAGCACTACTCTTATATTTATTATTGGGTAGTGGATGTTGGGCCTTGCTAACAACACAGTGCGTGTAAGCTTGTTAAAGTAATTAACATGTGCTTCTATTATATTAACTTTATATTGATTCAGTTGTGCAACAGGAAACTAAATTTCCCTTTATTTCTTCAATTTAATTTGTAGGGGCCAGCTCTAGCCCTTTTGGCTGAGCAGTTGGGAACATCCTAGGATATTCTTCAGGTGCTAATAGAAAGTGGAACAAGTGAGACTTTGCTCA
The DNA here is from genome assembly GCA_013407115.1 of Glycine latifolia. Taxonomy (NCBI): domain Eukaryota; kingdom Viridiplantae; phylum Streptophyta; class Magnoliopsida; order Fabales; family Fabaceae; genus Glycine; species Glycine latifolia. The sequence continues at coordinate 17,579,178 of CM023946.1, read as the reverse complement.
TACCTTGTGCTTATTTCATATTTTTGTACATAGCTATCTATGTAAAGTCCATTTTGCATGTGTTTTTTCGTCTAATTCTGTTGATTTGGCACATCAACAAAGACACACAAGGAACTATGAGTTGTCTCCATAGCCTATAGACATGTGCTTCTAAGGTCTATAAACTACAATTCCCATGAAAAATGTTTCAATTCTGATCAGTAGTTAAACTTTTCCCTACACCAAAATCATCTCTTCACTAATGGAAGGTGGACTAAAGGAAAGCTCATTACAAGATATGAAAATTTTGTTTGTTGAAATGGGTGTTGGCTATGACCTTCATGGGTATTCTATTTTATTATTTTAGTTTTTTAGAGCATAAAGTTCAATGAGTAAAGTGAAGACCAAAAGCTATTATTTCTTAATGAAATATAAATATGAGAATTCAATTCCTAATTCTTTTATAAAAAAAATTGATGCTCTACAGTAAAACTCAATTTTAGTCTCATTTATTTTGCCTACTTACATTTGATAGTTTCTAACATTCTTTTTTTTTTGTATCTTCATATTTTTTATATATTCAAATGATATTATTCTTAAAATATATAACAGTCAGGACATAACAGTTGCTACAATGAGAGCATGCAGAGATACAATTGCTACCAATTCAATTTCAGCTTTCCTAAAGGTATTTCTGAATTAGGTTTGAATTATTTATCCTTTCAGCCATTTTGTACATTAAATCAAATTAATATTATTTTTTCAATTGATGATCAATTAAATGAAATTCCTTGTTAAGGATATTAAGTGAAATTCATATTCTCCTTATTCTAGTTAACTTGGTGCAGGTAGCATCCCAGGTGTTACATCTAATCACATGAAACTACATGTCAAATTGGGGGTGCATGATCCTATGCAACAAAATGTGGACAAAGATAAAATTAAGTTTATGTTTCCATAGTAAGTAAAAGCACCTCAAATAAATAAGATTTTTCTTCTTCTCAAATTCCTATTCCATGTTATATACTTAGATACAACATGTTACTAAAAAGTTCAATTTAAATTAAAAATTTCAGCGGACAAATTATGAATTTTGAAGTAGTGGATGATAGACTCATTACTACAAAAAATCACTGATAATTGCTATGCATACGTAAATTTACATGTAAATTACATAACAATTATCTCATATTTTCCTCTTTTAATGCTTCTTTTTGTGATTAAAACATAGAAATTGACTTATTCTGAACCTTTATCCAGTAGATGCTAAAATTAGTTGATTTATAAGGTGTTAGTTGTATTTTTTTTTGTAGAAATTCACAGTAAAAGCATAGAAGGTGATTTGAGGGTCTGAAGCTGCCCGCTTAGCATGATTGGCTCGCTCAGTGAGACTCAGCTCGCTAAGCGCGTGACCACTTATTCAGCTGGACGCTGAAGGTGGGCTTAGCATGACATCTTCCCCTTAGCACGCAACCACAACAATGGGATGTGTTTTAAGGAGAAAAAGGAGGGAACTGAAGGTATCTTGGAAAAAATAGATAGAAGCTCAGTTAGGTCACGAAGGAGGGATTCTTCCACATCATTAGAGCTTGCATTCCATCATTTGTTCCCAATTTTCTTCCATTCACTTCATTTCTTTTTCCCTAATCATCCATTTATATAAGCCTCTCATGAGAATGAGAGGCCAAACCACCAATTGTTGGGAGCTCAACAACCAAATGTTTTGATGAAATGATTCTAACTATCTATTCATTTTCGCATTATTGTTGTTTTTTTAGAGTTATTATCGTGTTAGTAGTTTGATCATCCATTTTCATGCTTGGTTATAAGTTTTATGCATTGGAAAATATTTATTTCCTTAGAACTGAAAAACACTTCTAAGTGAACCATTTCTAGGGATAGAATGATTTCGTTTAGCCTTAGTTGTTCATCTTTAATTTTAATGCAAATTGGTTAATGTAACTTTTAAGGGATTAGAAGTAAATTTAGGTGATTTAGGTTCTTGCATTTGAGGAATCATGACTAGAATACATTGGTAAATGAAGGTGATTGAAAAATAATGTTGAATAGCAAAAAATCTTTAATATTGCATCAAAGTTAGTTTCAGTTAGTTAAGCTCCCAACATATATTGCATCTTGTTTCAACCGTCACTGTAATACTCTGAGTGTTTTTGTCTCTTTTCTTCTATTTATTATGTTTATAGTTTACATTAAGTCAAGATTAGCTATATGATATTTACTCTAAAGAACCAAATTGGTTCATTAATTGCTTAGAAACAAATGTGTATTAACTCTGAGTACAAATAAAGTCCCTATAAAATCGACATTCGAAATTATCATTTTATTATTATTTGGACAAATTGGTACGCTTGCCAAAGTGTTAACAATCACAAGAGGTATATATTATATTTTCATAGAACCTTGATATTTAAACTTTTAAAGATCTGAAATGTTAGCTCTCATTTGTGTTATGCTATGGAGTAATATTGTCTAAGATGCCATTTTCATTTATTCTGGTTATGAAGATTTGAATTCTTTTATCTCTCATTTGCATTATGTTGTTAAGAGGCTTGTACAACTCTCTTGGTAGTATGTATTTTGCACAGAATAATGTGTATAGTCTTAAAAATTTAAATTTAACAATTATAATTAAAATAAATTTGTGAGTTCTGATAACTTTTATCTATATTAATGTTTATTTATTTTGGTTCATGAAGTGGTTCATTTATTGTCATGATCTTGGTTCTATTGTTTTTATAGATGCATATTTTGTGTAAAGTGGAAAAGGAAATAATACTTAGATACACTTTCTAAGACGATTTTTGGAAAATCATCTTTAAATTTGTCAATTTTTAACATTTTTTTAAAAATAATTCAAAGAGAGTTTTCTTAAAAACTGGTGTGGAAACCTACATTCTAAGACGGTTTAAGAACCATCGTGGAAAATGTTCACTTTCCACGACGACTGATTCAAAGATGATTCAAAACCTTCTTTGAAAAGAGATTATGTTGTAGTGGTTATGTTCCTAAATAATCTAAATTGCTTAAAACTAAATAATTTTGGGTTTTTAATCTTGAGTTTGAGGGTTGTTGTGATTGCATGCAAGGAAATAAAACTAAAGACAAACAACAACTTCAAGAAAGATATATGTATGAAAGGTGAACACTCGGATTATGATTTCACATATATTGTTTTCCCTTAATTATTTATTCAATTCAGACATCTCAACTATCAAATAATCGCTTTATACCTCTTAATTTAATTGTCAACCATGGTTAAGGACTGAGAATACTCTTCCCCCTAAATTAATCACGCATTGGTCATTTGAGATTCAATTTAGGGTTAAGGATGAACATTAGAGAAGTTTGTATAAAGGAAGTTCATGCCACCAGTTTGGTCATGCAAGTTTTATGAATCTTATCATTCTACAATTCAATTAATTACAAGTAGGTAGTCACTAACATGAAATTTACTAAGAATTAAAGTGATAAGTTCCAATATAAAATAGAAAGCATTAGAAAGACACAATCATCTGAATAACATCGAAGAACTTTTATTGAAAAGAGGAATTAGGGTTCACAATACAACTACATCACAATTCAAAGCTTAAGGGATTTAGCCAACCATGGTTATAAAAAAGTCAAATAACATACAATAATGCATTGCAAGTAAAAGAGATCGAAACTTACAAATTAGGACCCCAATTGTTTTAGTGCAATCTCTCTCTCCAAAGCTCTTGGAAATCGTAAAATAAAACAAAAGGTATATTAAAAGTGTTTCCCAAAGCTATTTATACTAATAAAGACGTAGCAGTTCAAAAAGGTGGATAATGGTCGTGCTAAATCCACCATAACCGTGATAGGAAACATTGGTGTTGAGTGCTTTGGGGCATTATGGATCTATCACGATTCTCATGGGATGATGTTGATCATTATTAATTCACCATGGTTGTGATCAACTGGAAGGCATTAATCTTTGGGGCAATGGTGATCTTATCATGGTCGTTATGGTCACCACGACTGTGGTAGAGTACCATGGTTGTGGTGGAGTGTAAGTCTTCAATTTCTTCATGGATTTGTGTTGATTCTGACTCTTTCACTCGACCGAATATTGATGCTTCTTGCACACAAAACTAGAGTTCAAATGTGAATTCTACCAAAAAAGTGTATGAAAATTACACAAAAACTCATGTAAAATGTCACTCAAAATACTATTTATCATATCTCATGCTACTTCTTTAAATGCTTTTTGTGGGTGGGATGTTTTTGCTCATTTTGTTTCAGCATATTGACTAGGAATAGAATAGGTCTTCCAAACTATAGATTGTTATAGTTTTTGCAGCACGAGTTTTGGCTTTTTGTTCCCTCATGTTTATTGTGTATTTCCTTTTATCCTATTTTGATTAATGATATTTTCAAGGTCATGGGTAACCTAGGATCAATAGCATTTGTGGTTCCAACCTAGTTGGAATTTCCTGCGTTGTTGTGAAGTTTCACCCATCCTTGGTTTATAAAAAAAAAAAACATAACAAATTTTGTTATGTGATTGCATAAAGAAATCATGATTTTGTTAGTATATGTTTGGGTTGATGCATTCAATGGAATCATGATTTTGTTTCCTTCTTTTATGCCGACACAACGAAATCATGATTTTGTTAATTTATTTAAGATGGAAAAAAACACCTACCAAAGCACAAATTGAATGATGAGAATGAGTGAAGAAAATGAAGGGAGGACGAGAGAAGGTACAAGAGGTGGTGGGGGTGTCATGAGAGAAAATTGTGAGGGAGGAAGGGAAAGGAACGTGGTGTAGAAAAGGGAGAAGGGTAGGCATGTAATTTTACAAAATCAGGGTGAGAATAATAATTTTGGGGATGAGAATAGCAACTTGCCTTCATTATACAAGACTAAAATCCCTTTTCACTTTTTAAAAATTTACCTTAGTCAATGCTTGCAATCTCATGCGTTATCAATATATCTTAAGTTCTTAACTATAACTTCCAACGTAATCTTAAAATAAAAAGCTTCCAACGTAATTTTATTGTAATTTCTTACTAAAAAATTATATTTAATAAGTATCATATTTAAATATTTGATAATGATTTAACTTCACTACATATTATATTTAATAAATATAATATTTAATATTATTGAATAGTCAATTTTACTTATAATATATTAATTACAGTATTTATTAAATATAATGTATAATTAGTTTAAATACTATTATAAAATGTTATATTTTTTAAATATATTTAAATATAATAATATAAAATATGTTTTGGTTTTGCTGAATATAAAATATGTTTGATAAACATATGGATTTTGACACACACACACATTAAAAATTGCATTAATGTTTAAAACAACTGGTTTATAAAATATATTTACTAACTACAATTTATAATGATATTCAACAGTGAGTATTAAAGCTAATATTTATTAAATATAGTATATGTTTTAATACATTAAAATTATTACTATTTGTTTAATGTTTAAAAGTATTATTTGGAAAACGCGTTTTGAAATAGAAGATTTTAAATATATAGTAACGTAAAACATAGCAATTAGTTTATCAATTTTATAAAACAGAAAAGAATTAAATATATTAATATAATGGTAATGAATTGATAATTATATATAATAATTTATTTCATAATTTTCTACTCAGTAGTTTGGATACATTCTATATATTTAATAAATATAATTTACCCACACACACATACAAAATATATTTTTAAAAAATAAAATTATTAATTTAATATCAATAAATATATGATTTATCTCATAGTTTTTATACTAAATTATTTTACTACACATTATATTTAATAATTACAATTTATAATGTTATTCAACAGTCAATCTTACATATTAAAGCTAATATTTATTAAATATAGTATATGTTTTAAATACATTTATTTATTTTTACTAATTGTTTGATGTTTAAAAGAATTATTTGAAAAACACGTTTTAAAATAGAAGATTTGTAATATATAGTACCGTAAAATATATTAATTAGTTTATAAATTTTTATAAAACAAAAAAATACTAATATAATATTAACAATTTGATAATTATATATAATAATTTGTCTCATAATTTTCTACTTACTAGTTTGACTACATATTATATTCAATAAATATAACATTCAATGTTATTTGATTTTCAATTTTATCTATAATATATTAAATATGAGATTAATTTATTAAATATAATAAATGTGTTATATTTAATAAATAAAAAAATTGTTTTAATATATGAAAAAATTCAATTTATTCTTCGAGTTTGATAGGTAAGGATAGTATATATAGGCGCGGTTGCTAACTCTAAGAAAATTAATGAAAGAAAGAAAGAAAATGAATGGTGATCTTTTTGGTGATCGTTAAATTTATCTAGAAACACTTAGAAAATAAAATATAAAATAAATAAATAAAGTTTTTCGATAAACTAATATGAGATAGCTTTTCAACTTTATACATATATACATATGGAGATGAGGGGAAAATGGATTCAGATCAGAGCAAGATTTCATCCGTGGGATTTTGCACTAAAGAGGACAAGCTCAAGGAGCATTTTGGCAACTATAGAGGCTTTGGTTTCATTGTCTTCATATGGAGGATAAACATGTTATAGATGGGAAATATTAATGCTTTTGTCTTCTTCTTTTTTTCATTTTTATTTCATGTTCCGCTGGTGTTTGTAGGCAAAGTTGTTACATAACAAGTAATTGGTAATTGTTATGCTATATTGCTATTCATTCCAGTGATCCCTTAATCGTGATGATGGTGGCATCCCATGCAAGATGAAGTATAAAGAGTTAATGCGGAGTCTGTAATAGAGTCTGTAGTATTTTTTATAATGTTAGGTAATTTTAATTCCCTAAAGCAAGATAATGACACTTAGTATGGTTATATATATTGGCATCAATTAGGTTGTAAAAGTGTATTTGCTCATAGCCTATAAAGGCATCAATGAAGAAATACCAATCTTTATCTTTATTTTCTATGTTGCATTTTTATCTTTTATGTAGCTCTTCAATGGTAGATTCCTTAATTTTATAGTAGCCTTCAATAATGAACCTAATAGTATTGCAATGAATAGATCTATTTTGAGAGATATAGTTTAACCCAGAGCAGGGTATATGAATATTATAAACTTAGTGATATTGCCTTTGACACAAAAAAAAAAAAAGAGAGTCTAATTTTAGGTTAAGATCTATAAACTTGCCACCTATATACTGTCATCGTTTATTTGTTTGGGACTGTGAAGATGGTTTTGGTTATGACCAATAAAGTGACACTTACAAGCTAGTGAAGTTGTTGGCAACAAGAAATCGCGAAAAATAGAGTCAAGAATTCACTGCTTGGGAGACAATGTTGGGGAGGCAAGTGGGACTAATTTTCCTCCCAATATTCTTTAATTTAAGGGATTTATCTGAGTGACAGTACTCTTAGTTGGATAGCAAAACTTGACTCATTTGAATCGTATGTAATGTTTTTCCTTTGACACAAGGAAGGAGACATACACATTTCTCGTTGGAAGTTCATGTTCGTTTGGTCCGCCAAAAGGTTGGACTTTTTAGGGGTTCCATACTTCCATATGTGCCTTTCTCACAATAACATTTTCTTAGAATAAATAAAAAATTTGAATTTGGAAAAGATTGGTTTAAATAGTTCTTGTGAACTGTTAAAATTTTGCTGAAGGTGGTTTGACATGAACGAAGGTTGATTGATAGTTTATGAGATTGAGACTTTTCGAAGATGGAACTTTTGGAAGAAGTTTAAGAACTAAAAATAATAATTTTTGAAATTGTCACGGAATAAAAATTATAAATTTAATTTAGGAAACAAAAATGACATAAGTTTGAAGGATTAAAAATATATTTATAAAACTTTTTTTTTACAGAAAATAACTCAAATATATTCATTAATAATTAGAGAAGAAATGCATGGTGGAATGAAATTAAAATATGCTGACCAGCAAAAATTCTAGACGCCCTCACTAAACTAAATTATGAGCAATTTGATTTACTTGTATGCGAACAAACTTAATGTTGAAGTTGTAACTTGAATTTAAAAGGTTCTTTCTTTAAGAGAGATCCGAAATCATTATTACTGAAACTGTTGGAGCTGATGCAGTGTACAACCAACTTTAACTAAGATTAAAAAACAACGTTCTGGAGTTGCAAGCTCTCAAGCCACAAAATAGCTTTATAAAGAGCCAATGCTTTAGATTCTTGGGGAGAAAATGAGCCATTAGACAACTCTATATGGGCACAAATGAAGCTTCCATGATGGTTGCGGATAACAGCTGAAATTCCAAATCTGGGAGAGTCAGAAAATGATGCAGCGTCGATATTAAATTTGAGGGAACCAACATCTGGCTTACTCCATGAAACATGCTGGATATTGTGTTGGGAGTGACTCGAAGTTATCTGTTCACGAGAGCTACGTTTGTCATGCAAAGACCTCCAATCACGAAGGTGCTGCATGCGAAATTGAAAAGAAAAGGCAATGGGCTTCTCAATGTTGTCCCAAATCTTTTTATTTCTCATTCTCAAAATACACCCAAAAACTGCGGCAAAAATATCCTTTCCTTAAAACAATTGGAAAACAAAAATCCTCAGATTGTCTGCATTATCAACTGTATTATGAATATGACGTGCATGATCACACCCAAAATGTTCTCGAGATACAATTATTATTTCTTCTGTTCTAGATTATATGACATTTAAGATTTGACCAAGATATTAAGAAATATAATTAGTTTGATGAATTTAAAAAATATTAGATAACTTTTTATCATATCATTTATCTTTCTAACTAATGACTCATTTATTCTTTATATATATTATTTTTACTAAGTATTGATTAAGGATAGTTTTATAAAAAAATATTTAATAATTTGTAAAACAACATCTCTTTCGTAACAATTTTTCTCTCTCAAACTATAATATAATCTCAAAGGGAGAGAGTATTTGACTTTTTTATTAAGAAATTATGAGGATGAAAAATTAATTAATATTATGTGTTTCAACAAATAAAAAATGTAGATAAACATGTATATAGAAAAAAATATTTAACTAAAATCAATATAAGTGTCCATGCATAATAAGACAAAATGTTACATTACAACATATCAAATTTAGTGTAATTATAAATGCGTCCACGCAAGCACAACCATAATTAATTAATTCTACATATATGTTAATTCATTTATATTATTACCTTATATTTTGTAGCTATCTTATTATATACATGTACATCAACGCATAATATGAAAAATTGTCGTAACAAATCAAATTTAGCGCAATAAAAAAACAGACAACAAATTAATAGTAGTGAATGTGTTTTTGTTAATTAATATAATATTAATAAATTGACAATAATATATAATAATTTAATTTCATAATTATTATATTTATTATTAATTTTTTTATCCATGAGAATGAAAACAGGTACTAAGAGTCACATACTTTATTTAATCAATGATATAGACTCCCTCAATATACTTATTACTACTTTGACTACATATTATATATAATAAATACAATATTTTTCTAAAAATTAATTAATAAATGCATAATGGAATGTCATATGACATTCAGTTTTACCTTTAATACATTAAATATGATATTTGTTTGTTATGCTTATTTAATGAAATATTTAATGCAATTTACTAGTCAATTTAATCTTAGAAATGTATTCTTTGGGTTTGATAAGTATATAGATTGGCATAGTCTATAACTAGAAGATTGAAAATTGATGAAAGAAAGAAAAGAAAATGGATGGTGATCAATGTCCATGTGACCACGATGTTGTGGCTATCCTTGATGAAGTGGTGGTGGAAATACTGTCGTGGGTTCCGGTGAAGGCTCTGATGCGATTCAGGTGTGTTTCTAAATCTTGGAATTCTCTAATTTTCAATCCTACTTTCATAAAAATGCACCTTCAAAGATCTTCTAGGGACACTCCCGCCCTATTCACCTTATCCAACTTGTTTGGGGATAAACTATGTTCCCTACACTGTTGCTCCATAGATGGTTTACTCGAGGACCCATCATCCACCATTGATGTCAATGTTGATGCTAATGATGCTAATGGTGGCACTGGAATCCCAGCTAACATTAAGTATAGCATCATTGGAGTCTGTAATGGATTAATCTGTTTGAGAGATATGAGTCGTGGATTTGAAGTAGCCCGTGTCCAATTTTGGAACCCTGCCACAAGGCTTATATCCGTAACCTCGCCACCCATACCACCATTCTTTGGGTGTGCGAGGATGGGGTTTGGCTATGATGAATCAAGTGACACTTATAAAGTTGTGGCGATAATTGGGAATAGGAAATCGCGAAAAATGGAATTGAGAGTTCATTGCTTGGGAGACAATTGTTGGAAAAGAAAGATTGAATGTGGGAATGATATAATTACTAGCGATACTTTTCATGGTAAAGGACAATTTTTGAGTGGCACTCTTAATTGGGTTGCAAATCTTGCCACACTTGAATCATATGTAGTTTTTTCCTTCGACTTAAGGAACGAGACATACAAATATTTGTTGCCGCCTGTTCACATCCGGTTTGGTTTGCCAGAAGTTAGGGTTTTGAGGGGTTGTCTGTGTTTTTCTCACAACGACGATGGAACACATCTTGCTATATGGCAAATGAAGAAGTTTGGAGTTCAAAGTTCTTGGACCCTATTGATTAAGGTTAGTTACAAGCATTTTGAATTCTGTCGTAGTTATTTTCCGCATCCCTTGAGCATGTCTGCAAACAGCGATGTCCTGTTGCTGGGGAATAATTCAAAGTACCAACTTGTTCTTTGTAATCTGAAAAACAACTCTATCAGCAACATTGAACTTCCCCTCAGAGAAGTTTTCTTCTTCTCCTTTGATTATGTTCAAAGCTTGGTTTTGCCTTATCGCAATTGAGTTCCTCTGAAATGGCTGGCTTATCTCAATTTCTGTTCAGTCAAGTAAGTGGTTTTAGAACCTTGTCTATCATTTCAAGCATGGAAAAAGACACATATATTGTGAAATTATCTTCCATCACACTCTTGGTATTGTCAATTTCTATTATGTTACCATTGTGCATATTTTTAATTAATAGTGAACTCAATTTAATTGCAGGCAATTCTGTATAACATGAGAGATTATACGGAAAGAACTCAAATTATTAAAGCATATAAATTGATATCTACAATTATTCAAATTAAGTTGGTTTTGCCTCGTTGAAATAAAGTTATATTTGCAACCTTTTGCTTATCTAAATTTATGTTGAATTAATTGTCATTATCTTTTATGTACACGGATGGGTAAATAGATAGTGTCAATATTTTTGGTAATGCCTTAACTTGACTATTTTGGAAATGGTCGGACAATTTATTGATTGAATGAATTAATATTTATTTTTATTTTTATTTTTATTTTTATTGTAAAGCTAGAAGATTTACTTTTGTGGTTACATAGATGATGATTTTTCGAACAAGGATTTCATTCTCTCCTAAATATTTCTTATTGTAGTTGGTCCTTCAAAGATTTTAAACAAAATGTAAAAAAAAAAAAAAAATTCTTCTTGAAACTTACATTAATTTAATTTAATTTTGATTTAAATATAGAATATTAGAAATGAATGCCTTTTTAATTTCTTTAAAAAATCTCTTTAATGTGTAATCTCATTTTGATTGTATTTGACTAACTACTATCAAGATGGTTAGTTTAATTGGTTGATGAGTAGAATGTGTGGGTATTAGAAATTATTGATACCATATTCAATTCTTATAAATAAAAAATATGATTAACTAATAGTTTTAAAATGATATATGTGTTGTCCGAATACAAGATTTTTCTATTGAATATCTCAGAAAGTGAAATTCCCACATATTTGATTTGGTCATCTCTATTTTACCCTTGCATGCTAAAAGCAACTTGTTGTTGGCCAAGGTTGCATGCTAGAGTGTTTTGAAATCATTACAGGTTGAATCACGTAAATGTTGAAAATAAAGTTTATTAACTCAACTTTTTCTCCCTTGGTCATAGTTTAAAACTTAGCTATTTATTTATATTAAAAGCTTAAAGATGATTTTGTAAATTTCAAGTAATAAATCTTTCACAGGTTTTTTCTTACATTTTTAATTCCACAAATTGATATGAAGAAGTTTTTATTTTTATTTGATAGTTTAATTGGCTTGATCTTTGGATGTTCAAAACATGTGATGCAATAAATACTAAAATATTTTTCAGTTTATGGTCTGGTAAAACTTTTTGTTAGTTTGTTTGCATCTGTGCAAGCAATTCCATGCAGGTATGTAAAGCAAGAATCGGATAAATGTTTTCTACTTCTATATCTTGTAACACTATTTTTGTAGATTCTCTCTCATAATAACATGATGCTTATGTCACCTATGCTATGTGCATCTTTGAGCTGTATTTATTTTTTTCCTTTGTGGTTTTGCTTTTGTTTTTTTTTTTTTTTCTTGTGTTGCATTTTTTTCCTTTGTCTTGTGTTGCAGTTTTTGTTGTTCTTGATTAATACTGCAACCTCCAGTTATCAATTATACTTTTTTTTTTTTGTAAAATTGAATCTTATATCGTATTAATGAAATATTTGCTTTGAATTATTTGATGTGGGCCAAAACTAAAAATTTTGAAAAGGCATATTAGTTGTGTAAATATTGGATCTTTCCACTCTTGCATCTCACTTAAAAATTTGATTGATCTGTATTTAGTTTTGGGTTTAAATATGTTTGATATCTATAATAAATCAATTTTTATTTTTAGTTTCTAATAATTTTTGATATTACATTAGATCTATGGTATATTAAAATTTTTATTTTAAATCTTTATTATCAGTTAAGTTAAGTGATGATATAACACGTTAAAACTAATTTTCTAATATATATAAGTTATTGAGATAATGTTGCTTCATTACTTGACAAGGATCCAATGCAACACAACATATTATTATGAACTCAAAAATAAAAATGGGTTAGTTATTGTATACCTCAAACATATTTAAATCTTGATCTTCCCTTTCTAAATCTTACCTACCTAATATGTTGGCAGGAAATTAAAAAAAAAAAAGGTTCTTTTTGAATTATCCCAGCTTCAAGCTCATCATGGATATTGTAGGAAGAAAGATAGGAAGGAGAGCAAGAAGGTGATTATCATTGGAACGCTATTTCCAAGTACCTATTTAGTAAAAGACATTTATAACTTTATTGATAGTTTTTAAATTTTTAGGTTCTTGGCAAACAATACCAGTAGTAACTTGTGTAATGATAAGTAAAAGATTTAACCTTCTCGTACGTGATGCCCTTTTGCTGCACCATTCGGGTATATTAGCATTATTAATTGTTGTAGTTGCATCATCATCATAGTTAACAGTATAATTGTATGTGGTTAAAACGACTTCTTTTAATTTTTATCCGTTGAATTTTTTTTTTCCAATTAGTGTGTCTTTTTTGTCCATCTAAGATACATGGTACAATATATAATTTTTTTTATCGGCTTAGTACATTTTCCTATTGTGCATAATTATATATGTTCCTGCCATGCCTTTGGGTTGTAAGTTCTAAGTGATTCTTATAATATAGAAGTAAGAAAATACTAAAAGTTCAAATTCAAGAATTTTTAAATATTACAATATTAGTAAATTACTTTCTCTTTCTATGTAATTTTTTATTAACGCACAAATAATCCTTTTAGATAAGTGTTAGAGTGACTGCTTTGTAGTATGCGAGTTGTCCGCGCAATTGACAGTTGATTTTGTTCAACCTTTTGGTGTAATGTGTGTTTGAAAGATTTTTGATTAAATTGATTTAAAATTATGTAATTTATGTTTGGATGTTTTTGTTATAAAAAATAAGTTGATAGTAAAATTTATTATAATTTTTTTATCTAATACAAAAATTACCTAAAATTATTTCATTTAAAATCAATTTTTTACTCTAATTTTGTATCTGATTTCACGTCATAATAAAATTAAGATTTTATCTAGGTTAGAGTAACTTAACCCTTTACATATCAAAAATGTTTTTGTGATTTGCTAATAAGTGATAATAACATTTGAGAAAATGCGTGAATACTAAACTTTTTTTTAAATAACGACTGTAACTAATATAACCTCAAGCCAAAAAAAGACATTCAACCTTTGTTTGCACTCTTTCCTCATATCATCATAAGCAACCTAGCCACAAAATATACTATCAAGATAAACAACAGTAAACTTTTACTTGATATATAATTGACATCACTTTTTTTAATTTTCAAACTTACAAAAGATTGACAGTTCTAACAGCAGTCAATTATCAAAGTCTTACATCATTTTCATTCAACAATTATAATAATTTTAAAATTAAATGCATTTTCGGTTCTTGTAATTTATTATTATTTTTATTTTTGTCTTTGTAAATTTTTTTTCTTTGGTTTAATCATTGCAAAATGTATTTGTTTTATTTTTTGTGTTTAAAGTATTTTAAATAACCATTTTTCACTATTTTTTATTGTTCAAAGTTCTATTTAAAACAATTTAAGGACGAAAAATAAAACAAACACATTTTAAAGGATTAAAATGATTTTTTTAAGGATGAAAAAGAAAAAGAATGATAAATTATTGGGACAAAAAATATATTATATTTAAACCTAATTTTAAAACAAAATTATTAGTTATACATGTAGGATCCATTTAATTTACATAAATTTAAGGGAGATAGCTCAAAACTACTTGTTACAAATACAAGATGTAACAAAACAAAATACTCGTTTTCTTTTCTTCCTGGCTTAACTTACTAAAAAAACGCTCTTATCATATCTTGTATGGACATAATCAGTTACTATATATTTTTTGTACTAATATAATAGCCTCTTGCATTATAATGGGGTAATTTTTTTTAAAAAAAATAATAATATAATGAATATATTTAAAAAGAAAATACAAAAATGGATAAATCGTATCATGTTTTGAAGTATAATTTAATTTTTTAGAAAATTCTTATATCATATATACACATACAATTTGAATTTTTTTAATTTTTTTTATTATTAAAAATTGAAATCGTATATGCACATATAATTTTAATATTTTTTAATTGTTTTAGAAATTGTATATCAATATATGATTTCAACATATTTTTTTAATTATTTTTAAAATTCTATTTTAACATACTATTTGATTAGAAAAAAAAATTGAAGTCGAATTCTAACATATGATTTCAGTCTTAGAGAAAAAATATTTTAAATAAATAAAAAGGGAAATTCTGCTTTGATATATGATTTATTTATTGTGAAATGGTATATCAAAATACCATTTTCCCACTTTCATATTTTTTTTAAAAACATCCATTATGATAATTTTTTAAAAAATTTGTTCGTTTTCGTAATTAACCCAATATAACAAGTGTAAAGCTTTTTTATATTTGTGTTATCTATTATCTACCAAACAATGCCTAAAACTAAAAGTTATAATGTAACTTAAATATTTATTCTGTGCTATTTGATCTTTTTATGTTATACCTTAGAAGGTATCAAACAAACTAACGTACTAACCCTCTAATTTCATTATATTGAAGTTAATAATTACTAGCTACCACTAAAAGTATAAGCCTATTAGAGTATGAGAGAACTCTTGATCATAATTTTAAAATTCGGACTGACCAGGTCCAATCACGAATCACAGATCTAATCGGGTTGGATAGTCTATCATATCAACTATGCATTTAATTCTATATGACCCCAGCCGGTTCTACGGTTCAAGAAATGATAATATAAAGTTGAAATAGTGAACTAGTATAATTAAATTGGTTGAAGCAAAATTAATTATTTTTAAAAATGCAAAGTTTAACGGAAATACACCAAAAAATCATAAATATATAATGAATCAACAGATGACCAATCTATCATAATTAATTATTAAAATTATGACACAATTAATACACAAATATACTTATATTTTATGTATTTATACTAATTTATGTGGTTGAACTACTAATTTATTAGTTTGATTAGTCATCCGTCAACCCAATGCCTTTATCGGGTCAACGGTCGATCTATTTTTGTGACCATTCTTCTGCTAAATTTACAATCTACTCCACAACGGCAAAAGAACCTAAGTGGTATATTTTCACAAAAAAATTACCAATCTGGTGCAGTTTGGAAACATATTACCAATCTGGTGTCTGGGTCGCGCCCAAATTCAGGCAGGAGCAGTCACGCCCAATTCCAGGCGTGACCAAGGGGGGTGTCACGCCCAAATCTGGGCGTGTTCCACCAGATTGCGCCACGTGTCATGCACAGATGGAGCGAAAACTTCGGACGGTCATAACTTTTGACTGGAATGCCCGATTGAGGTGTATGATATGTCAAAACGATCGTAATTGAGAGGAGAAGGCCCTGGCAAGTTCCAAAGAGGACTTGACCAAAATTTTTTCCCAAAAGAGGCCTCTAAGTGCCTCAAAATTGCGATTTAAGATTCAAACTTCCAAAAAATTTCTTCTTTTCTAATTATTTATTTATTTAATTACTGAATTGCATGCTTTTTTAGTTACTTCTCTTAATTTCGAGTGTTTTGACATAAAATACGCTTCCATCAGATATTTCTATCAAGTTATGACTTTAAATATTAAGATTAAGCTTATCAAAAATGGGGGTGCATTTAGCAAATGTTAGGTTTTTTATTTTTTTTAATTACTTCTCTTAATTTCGAGTTCTTTTTTTAAGGTATGAAATATAATATACAAATAAGATTATATTTAGAATTTCCAATAAATAAATATTTTAATATATAATTATTAAAAACATATTTTTATAAAAAATATTAAAACTCAATATAGAGATAAAGATGAAAGATGATATATTATAGGGATAGGTAATTAAAAAATCAAGTACACAACAAAAATAAAAGACTGATAGTTTGAAATGGGTAAGAAAATATTTTCTTCTTAGTTGCACAGCTAGTGTGTAAAATGTAAATCAAAATTAGATAAGAGTGAATTCTTAGTTAAGAGAGAAAGTCTCACTCTTCAAGAATTAGAAAACAAGAAATTTTTTGGAGGTTCGAAGATTAAATTGTAATTTTGAGGCACTTAGAGGCCTCTTTTGGGAAAAAAATTTGAAATTAGAAGATTAGTTATATAAAAAATCCAAAAAATATTAAACAAAATCATAAATAATATTAAAAAAAATAAAAAAGATCATATCTATGGTGAAGATCGGTCTAAAAATACTTTAAAATTAGATTAAAATAACAATTAATAATATTAAATGATATTTTACGTCAAAAATTAAAGCACGCCAATTTTAGTTTCTATATCCGTCGCTAACAGTTTTTGCGACGGAATTTTTCGTCGCAAACATAAAAAATACAATATTCTGTCGCAAAACCCGTTAGCGACCGAATTAGAGACGGATTTAGAGACGGATTTAGTCACGCCCAATTTTGGGCGTGACCCAGACACCAGATTGGTAATTTGTTTCAAAACTATGCCAAATTGGTAATTTTTTATCAAAAAAATATCACTTGGGTTCTTTTGCCACTCCACAACCTGTGAATTTGACGGAAAAGAAAAAAAGGAAAAGTGAGTCATGCATGGGGACTCAGGAAAATGATATTGTAAATAAAATAACAAAGAAAAGCAAACACTATATTTAAAAAAGTTAATCAAGCATCCGTGTCTTTTCATTTCAATTTATAAGGTTCTGTTTTAATTAAAAAGAAAAAATAAGTAAAGAAAAGCACCGCAATATCTTGAAGAGGGGCTCATTCAAGAGAAGTAACAACACCCTGCTCAATTAATTTTAGTATAAATTTCAGATCTCAAGTCAGCATTGAAAATTCTACAACCGAATTGAATCATAAAAAGCCTGAAGTGATGAACAAAGATCAAATGAGAAACATTGTACACAACGAACCCCCGATATTCCAAAAATGAAAAAGTATCGACGTCATACTCGTGTGGAACATTGATATGTTTCTGATATATTTGGATACGTATTTAAAGTATCCGCTTTTTTTTTTTATTTTTCTAAAAAAAAATTATAGAACACAACTCAAGCTGTTTTTGATACGGTTCTGATATAGCTTGAGCCACTTTTTGAAGTTTTTGATATTTTGTAATTTTATTGGTTTGGTTTAGGGATTTCATAATAAATAAAAAGTCTCTTTGTTTGGTTTTGGCTTTCCTCAAACCATGCTTTTAGTGAATAAATTTATTTTGCCATTCAACAATAGTGTTTGCCAAAACAAAATCTGCATATTTGTAGTGTGTTTTAGCAGCTCTTAAGATCATCAATGATAATTGCATTTTTAACACCAACACTAATTATATTTTATTTTGCATCCATATATAAATTTTTTTTATAATTTTATCGTATCCTTAATTTCAAAAAATTGTCGTGTCTTGTATCAGTGTTATATCGTACCCATGTTGTATCACATATTTAGGCTTCATAGATTGTACATGTAATCAACTGATTTTGCTGCCACTCATATTCTCCTTGCAACTTCTATAGGCACAATAATGTTCATAGTTACGATTATCTATATACTCAATTCAACTCTAGTAGTGCTTGATGAAATTTTGGAGCAGGAAAGAGGATTCTCGATTATAAACAAAGCATTGTGGAGGTTATAAGTTGTACAAGCTAGAGAGAAAGGAAAAACACATTGCAATTTGGGGTCAAATTTCAATGGTGCCAGGCAAAAATATATAGTCACAAACCTTAAAGATCATCTGATAGCTGTTGTCCACGAAGATTACTGTATATATGGCCTTGTTGAAAGAAAAGTGGTGTTATTTCGAACAAAAAAGTTGCATGCCATGAGTCTGTGCTGGATTTTCATAATGAAGAACGAAATCTTGATACCGCAAGCGTAGAGTATGAATAAAGCTCTTCCTTTTTTTATCATTTCATATGATCCCAAAATTACGTACATTGAAAGGACATATCATATATAACTTAAGTTTTGGAAAAGGCGCCTCACCTGACCCCTGGTTGTGCAGGTTTAATTACTAACTTGTTTTTATCTTATTATTATTGAGAACCAAATCGTCTTATCTGTTGATCGTTCGTCACCACTTTGCACTCCTTTTATTAAATTGGCTTCAAACATCAGACATAAGCCGATTTGGTTTGATTTATGGGTTCGCTCAGGATGGTGGCCCCCTCATAGCCCAATTCCAGCAGAGTTGCTGGCTATCCATAAGGGTTAACCAAGTGCTGAGAACATGGCCACCGCAATGTTGCATTTTATGGCAAATAGGCCAAAAAAACAAGGGATTAAAAAGAAATGTTTCAACCATATGTTATAAATATACTTATCATTACACAAGTTGCTATTGTTTCCCAGGAAACCTAAAAAAAGAGCCACATCAATAAAACCATAAATGTCTTTTACTAAACATGTAATTATAAAGAAAAAGAATCCTATAATAATCCACTTCTTCGTCTCCTCCTTATCTTCCTTCCTACCATAATCCATGACGATCGAGCTTCAGGCTAGGGTTGCGCATATCTAAAAAAATTTAAAAAAGAACCTTGTTTGCTCCTGCAAACATTTTGTATGGGTCAAATTTAGAAAGGCAAGATTGAATTCAAAGAAATTAAATTTATAACAATGGGATACTAGATTGGAAAGATCCAACATTTAAACTACTTATGCCTTTTCAAAATTTATAGTTTTGTTACACATCAAATATTAACTCCAAGCAAATATTTTATTCAAATGGATATAAGATTTTATTTTACAGGGGAAAACAATATATCAATAGAATTTATAGCTGGACAATGGGATATTAACAAGAACAACAAAAACTTCAACACAAGAAAATAAATCAAAACAACAAATAATAAATAAATAAATACATCATGCTCAAAGATGCATAAAGCCCTCTTAAACAAAGGAAGAAATTGGCTTTTACCCTAATGCCAATAATACGAGCCCATAGCAAAAGAGGAATTCTATAATAATAGTGTTATGAGGTACAGAAGTAGAAAACACTCACCCAATTCTTGCTTCCCATACCTGCATGGAAGTGTTGCATAAGTGCAAACAAACTAACCATATATAGGTTCCACTAAGACCAAAAACTGAAATATTTAGTATTTATTGCATCACATATTTTTAACTTTTAAAGACCAATCCCATTAAACAGTCAAATAAAATATAGAAACCTCTATATGTCAATTTGCGACATATAATAAAAATTTTAGAAAAATCTATGAAATATTTCCTACTTGAAAATTACAAAACCCTCTTTAAGCTTTTAATATAAATAATAATAACAACTAAGTTTTAAACCATGACCAAGTGAGGAATTGAGTTAAACTCTATTGTCATTTGTCAACATTATTTACATTCTTCTTAACTATTAGTTGAAATTTATATTTACCATAATATACATTGTCTACAGAACAGAATTTTCAATAAAGGTAGGCATCAAAGCTACATACTTCAACCAGAAATGCTTAAAAACACTAGCATGCATGCAACCTTGGCCAACAACAACTTCGAAGCTTTTATAAAGCAACGACAAAATAGAGAAGACCAAATCATATATGTGAGAATTTCATTTACGATATATTCAGAAGAGAAGATAATCTATATTCAGACGTCAAATATATTCTAAGACCATTAGCTAGTCAAATGCAATGAAAATGAGATTACACATTGAAGAGATTTTTTTAAAAGAAAAAGGCATTCAGTTGTATTGTATTTAACAAAAAAAAAAAAAAAATTAATGTAAGTTTCAAGAAGAAAATGATTCTGTCTTTTTGTACATTGGGTAATTTAAAACTAAACCCAATAAGGAATATTCAGGAGATAATGAATTGCCCATTCGAAAAATCATCATTTATTTATTTAACCACTAAAAGTAAATCTTCTAGCTTACAATAAAAACAAGAATAAAAACAAATTCATCCAATCAACAAATTGTCCAACCATCAGCAAAATAGTCAATTTAAGGCATATATTACCGAAAATATTGACACAATCTATTTATCCAGATCCGTCCATACATGGAAATCCCAAAAGTTTTTAAAGATAAATAAAAAAATTCAACATCCCTTAAAAAAGATAACTCAACATAAATTTAGAAAAGCAAAAAGTTGCAAAATATAACTTACTTGATTTAACAGAAATTGAGATAAGTTAACTGTTGTAGGAGCTCAATTATGATCAGGCAAAACTAAGCTTTGAACGTGATGAAAGGAGTTGAACCAAACTCTGTCGAAGGGAATCTCAACATGCCTTACACTGTTATTTCTCAAATCACAGAGAACAAATGGGTACTCCGAATTGTTTCCCAACAATACGACATCGCCGTTTGAAGACATGCACAACGGACGCGGTAACTAACCTTTATCAACAGGGTCCATGACTTTTCCACACCAAACTCCTCCATTTTCCAAATAGCAAGATGTGTATCATTATCAATGTGGTAAAGACACAAACAACTTCTCAATACTCCAAGTTTCGGCAAACCGAACCGGACATTAAAAGGCAGTGACAAATTTGTGTATGTCTCGTTCCTTATGTCGATGGAAAAAACCACATACGGTTCTAATTTGCCAAGTTCTGCCAACCAGCTGTTAAGAGTGCCACTCAAATAATGTCCCTTAAACATCAAGTATGTCGGTAGGAAAATCAGTCACACATGCAATCTTTCTCCTACGAAATTCTCCCCAGTGGTTAACTCTCAAAACCTTGTAAGTGTCGCTTGATTTGTCTTAGCCAAAACCCATCTTCATGTCACTAAACGACGATTGTATGTATGGCGAGGTTTTCGATAATAACCTCGTAGCAGGGTTCCACAATTCGAGTTGGGCTGCATGGAATGAAAGACTTGGATCTCTCAAACAGATCAATCCATTACAGACCCCAACAACGTTGTAGTCCATCGTCTCATCCATCATCTCGTCCCTCGCGTCGAAACAGATGCCGATGCCGTAATCAACATTAATTGGCGGACAATGGGTCCTCGAGCAAACGATCTATGGAGCAGCAGTGTAGGAAACAGTTGAGAGCTTCATTTTTATGTTTTTGTTGGAAATGAATTATGTTCTTGTAACAAGTTGAGAGCTTAGTAAGTTTCAGCTTGAGGAAGAATGTTGAGAATCAGAATAAAATTAAAATGAATCAGTTTCAGATTCTATCTTTATTATCATATCAGAATATAGAACATTATCTTCTATAATTAATTGTATTGATTGGATTAATCTATATAAAGAGGCACCGATATGTAATGAGTTTCAAATAATGATTTTTGAAGAAACATGATTTCACACTATACATGATTTAGTTTTACAAAGAATGGCAAATCCAAAAATTGAATACATGGACATTAGTGATTATTGAAGAAACATCCTAAGATGTAATAAAATGTATGGTATAGCTGATCAACGTAAGATATAGTCAGATAACACTTGGGTACAGGTTGTGATCATAAAGTGCTTGGTAAGGAACCCATTAAGATAATGTTTTCGTCTTTATGCTCCCTAATCTTATCTGGCTTTTCTTTCGTAAATAATCCAGAGAGGAACCTAGGTGACAACCCAGAACTCAGTCCCCTGCCTAACAAGTTCAAAGCTCCTCTTGATTCACCACCTCCTCTTTGGCTTGCTCTGTTAGTTAAGCTCCTTGTCTCATTCAATCTGAGTTGACCTCCACAGGGACAGTTTGCAAGTTTTTTAAAGCAGTGCTTATGGAAAACCAACTGACAAGCTTTGCACCTTTCAATGTCATCTTCCTGGTGATAATTTAGTTTTAGATTGAGACTGCTACTTTTCAGTATATTAGAAGAATTTCAAACTATGAAAATGAAATGGATAAAAAGTGAAGATGAATAGGCATTAGAGAATAGCATAAATGGGTTTGATTCCTGGTCTTGAAGCAACATAGGGAATGCTTTTAAGTTTTAACTCTTTCATAAGACAAAATAGTAATGTCCCCAACCCCCATTAAAAATCCTAACTCTGGACTACAGTAAATTCTACTGAAAGTAAACTTGAGCTACATTGTTCCAACATTATACAAAATATTACATAAACAGAACTCCGAATAAAAATATACAGCGAAGAAACAAAATGTGATTTTATGTCAAAATAGTCAAAATTTTCCTTTATGATAAATTGTTTTTATCAAGAATTAACAAGCACAGGTCAAGCAAGAGCCTCAAGAAGCATGGCTCTTTAACCTGATGTAAATGCAGAACTTCTGGTATGTGCCTAACAGACAAGACCCCAAAATATCCAGTTGGTGGAATCCAGTTCCATATTTTTTGGTAAATGGATAGATAGATTTAAAAGAGGTAGTTCAACTTGTAACTATTTCTTTCACCCACAAAGTTGGACCCTAGACAGGGTTCATTGGATTTGTGAAATGTGTCAAATAGAAAGTAGAAACAAGATGCAGGATTAATCAACAGCTGAAAATGGGTTTTTTTCTCTTTTTCTTCTAATCTTTTATTTCTCTTTTTTCTCTACTACAGTTGGCTGTGTCAGTAACAGATCTTTAATGGATTAGCACCCAGTCCCTAGATATAGAAGTGTATTTCGTATAAGGTAGTAGCAGTAAATAGGGCATAGAAGTTAAAAGTGGAAAATAAAACACTGGGAATGATTTCCTGGGGGTCTACTGCAACAATAACCAGAAAATTGAACCTCATACAAAACAATTAAAACTAGCCTATCGAATTCAATTTAGATCCTCTAAAGTACATGGTACACCACTACACCTAAACTGTTCCATGCACCAAATCCATTCTATGTAAGCTGTTTTGTACATCATAAAATAAAAATTCAAACAGTGTTGTTATATGCAGGGTCACAGACAAGCTTTATATACTAATATCTCAGACTCCATTATTACCATACATTTTTCTCTCCCATTCTTTCCTCTTTATTTCACAAAAATCAATTGTTCACAAAATGTTTGTGAGATCCGTAAACCTCTTTCTGTGCAAGTATAATTTGCCAAATCTAATTTAATTTATTTATCAACAGATCCCTGCTGCGCTTTTATTCTCTATTTTGAACCTAGCTACCTAGGAGCCAGATTAAAATTCTAAGGAACCATTGCTTTTCTCATTGATATATTATTCTTTCATTAATAAATTATATACTATAGAATCTTAGCAATTGGCGGATACAAACCTGAAATGGGAAAATGAGTGAAGATGGGTCACTGCAATCTTGTCGGGCATTGCAGGGGTCTCCCACATGGCAGCATATAAGGCATTGATCAGTAATGTGTTCCAGGATTTTCCTGGACACAGTTTCCACCATCACAGGAAGTGCTGCATAAAAGTTATCAATTGTTAAAGTTAAGGACTACATTGTGCTGAGTTGCTAAGATTCACATTACATTGATGAAGTGCTCGAGATAAGTTCTCAGCATCTCAATAAACATATATATAACCAAGTTTGTTTACAAAGGTAGAAGAAAGACTACTGCCTAGGCACCTACAGCCTACATAGAGTAGGTAAATACAAGCAGAAATGCAGCTTTATAAAAAGCTTTACAACAGATATAAAAACAGCTTTATTAAAGCTGAACAATATATATAATAAGACAACTATTCTAACATCAATCATAAATACTAAATACAGGGAATGCAAAAACTTCAAAATTAACCAGTGCTTAGCTCCAAATTGCATCATCAATAGCCTGTGGCTTTATGTTCACATGAAAGAAAGAAATAAATGAATCACACACAATGTGCATGAAGATACTACATGGGCTCCAACATGATGCCCACCTCCAAACAAAAATATGTTGATTACAGAGTACAAATTAAATCCCAGTTTTGACACAGACTAACAGCTGCAAATCCCATATTATGGGCTGCAGTCTATCCACTTAATAAATAGTCAAAAACTGGCAGCCACATTGTAGGTAATACGAGCAATAATTTCCTGATACTAGTTACTGTTGTTACCTCACATGGTTGAGATAACATATGCCTTCCATGCTATCTGTTTAGAAGTTAATCAATAACCGATAATGACTAGGTACCATAAGGCAGAGAGAGCTTTATCAGACCAGTTCCAAAAAACTGATATTGTGCAACAATATTTATTCCCAATAATTTATATAAATCTATATTCAGCCACACCATGAATATATTCAAAGTACATAATGATTAAAAACTCATCCCATTAGGAATA
Source organism: Glycine latifolia (assembly GCA_013407115.1). Classification (NCBI taxonomy): domain Eukaryota; kingdom Viridiplantae; phylum Streptophyta; class Magnoliopsida; order Fabales; family Fabaceae; genus Glycine; species Glycine latifolia. Next base: position 17,554,038 of record CM023946.1, on the reverse strand, counting down.
AAGACAGAAGAAATCAGTAATAGAATCTGATTGATTAAACATAAATTTTGGTGTAAGGAGCAAGTAATGCATGCCTGTGCATGCATCAAAACTGGCTTTCAACATCATTGCATCAAGCCAAGATTTATCAAAAGAAGTGAAACACATGTAAGTGGAAACTAATTGAAATAAACTTTCATTTAAGGCAAAAAGAAACAATAAGCCAAAAATAGAAGCTAACCAGCAAAGACTCCTCTGGAAAGATCAATCAAGTCTCTAAGAGCAAAAAAATCATTGCTTTCAAGAAGATATCTCCTATTTCCAAGTCCTCTGTTGATAGACCTCCGAAATGGGCAGCGAACATATGGAAGCATTGTACCTATCTTTTTTCTGACACTCATAATATGAAGCAAGGCTGGGACCTTTGACAAAAGGAAGGGATTAACGGCAGTGACACAAAGCATGGGCTGCAGGAGAAATTTCATAAGAAAAAAAATGCAAGGTGAATTAGTAAGAATAACTTCAAATATACAAAGAAAGAGGACAAGAAGGAAAAGAATAACATGCATCTAGTGTATTGATCAATAAACAACCACAACTAAGTAATTACACAGCACAAATCCTACATAAACAACACAAATATTTCCATGTCCAATCCAAGAGTTATGCATTACTTTCTTCCTACAATACTTCCTAGGCACTCCTGGAAGGAAATTGGATCCAAATCCAAGTAATGACAGCTAAACACTGAAGAGAAAATATAAAAAGACTAGTTGAGCTACAATATTAATCAAGAGGGTACATGAAAGTTTGATATGAACATGTAATGAGCCAATAAGATCTTACACATCAATATGCATAAGTGAATTATTTTGCATCACTTCACGATCTATGTGCCTATGCTAGTTGTAAATGCAAATAAGCAGCCTTCTTTCAAACTAGCAAATAAGCAGCCTTCTTTCAAACTATGCTTAAGTGCATATTTGGATTAAAGGTTGCAAACTAGGTATGCAAAAGTATCCCAAGTCCTACTTCTCCAAAACTGAGTTCCAAGCAAAATTTTACTCTCAAACATACTTTTAGGGGTAACCAAACATAACCCTAAACTGATTTTACTCTTAAACATACTTTTGGAACACTCCTACCGGAAATCTAAAATACCCTAAAATAGTAAAAATGATGCGGCAATGCATTATGGAAAAGTGTGTGAAATTCTATAAAATTATTTTAGCAACTCATAAGAGTTTCTCCATTAGAGTTGTCCTAACAAATCTTTAACTACACCTACAACTATAAATATACAGTCATGTAATTAGATCCTAATCATTAAATTCAGAAATTCGCTTTTGGAACTTTCCCACTTTCTATTGTTTTCTTTTACTTTCTCAACTACAAAAGTTTTCTAATATTATACATAGAAACTTTGGACATAAGCATTCATATGAAAGATCATAATGTGAAAACAATTTTATAAAGACAAACATTAGTATTAAATTTACCTGTTCATATATAGAATCCAGATAAGATTTTGCCAGCTGAGAAACAGGATAGTGAGTAAAATCCCAATTATGTAAGACCCTGGCTGGCAAGACTGTGGTCTGATTTGTGTGGCAAGAAGAACAAAACAACTGGCCCGTGTATTCACAAAGTCGAGGCTTCCCCCATCCAAATGTCTGTACAAAATCCCAAATCAAAGTTTTTCCATCATCAAAATGCTTATGGCATCCAGCACAGGTGTGATGTTGTGCTTCTAACAACTGTTTCTCAGATTTGTTTGGTGGAATTTCAACTATAAATGAAATTGTCTTCCCTAAATTGGAAATGCTTCGGATATTTTCCCCTCTTGTACAAGAAGACTGAGACACTGGTGCATTTGACACAGATGAATTAGGATATGAATCTTGATGGGATATAAACCAAATCAATGCTCTAGGAGGACTTGAAGAAAACCTGGAACGGATAATAGACTGTAAACACTCTTGAATGAGAACACTTCTCTTCACAATAATATCAGGCAATGCACTTCTAAATATCTGGGTTTCCTTTTCAACAGAAGACCATGGCAAAGGTAATTTCCAGCCTTGCTCATTGAATAAGGTTTTCATGCACCGATAGAGAGTGAGGAAATGACGATATCTCCTTTCAACCTCCCACTGATCCTTTCCACTCCACACTTTTATTTTATACACAGTGTATTCCTTCACTCCAACCAATCTTTCACTGAAAGAAACATCCCCTTTCTTCTGCCTTGCACCTACCACTTCAATCCTATCTATTTTTCTTGGGCGCTGAACTAGCAGGTAAGCATCATCTGTACTTGAAGTAGAAGCAGTCAACCCACCGTCTCTTGAAGGCATAGAAAATTGAGGCTCAGCCAATCTGTTACGCATGGAAAGCCTAGCCCCGGGAGAATCCACAGATTCCAGTAAAATTTCTTCCATTTCCTGAACAACTTCGTCATAGAATTCATTTAGCTCAAAATCTTCTGTCTGCAATATTTAGTGAAATATTAAACCCAATATAGATAGAATGATTCTTTCCACAGTGTCAACTCAAGTAAATGTGCAGCCAAAATGAGTTGCTTCAAATTATAAGTCTATGACAGCATTTCTCACCATCTTTATTCATGGGACAACATGGTATAAAAGCAATCTTTCTTGACAGTAAAAATAAGAAAATGATAGGGCCCACAACAGCTATAATGCAACTGTGACCACAACACAACTACAATTTAAACTATGCATTTACATATTAATTAAAACTTTACAAATTTGATGTAGCAAATATTAACTGAAGATGGTTGAATTGAAAATGAAAACTTGAAAGACAATGGGATGCACTGCTCACCTTAGATGCCACAGGACTTGTTTCTAAGAGATTCGTTGAAGTGAAAGACTTCTCTAATGTTTTCCTCATTCCGTTGTCCAACACAGGCTCAATTTGCTCAAGACTCTCAACTGATTTTGCGTTAACATTCCCAATATGGTTTGATGGATTGGAATAACTCTTATCAAATCGGGTATCACCTATGTGATCAAACTTGAACTTAGAAGTATCCAGCTCCAACTTTACACCATGAGCATCACCAGTGCCAATAGCTTCTTCACTGTCGACATTCCCTTTTTCCATGCTACCACCATCATTAACATCCAAACCCATATTCCGAGGAGCTTCTTTCGCCAGCAGATCCAAATCAACTTCATCCACCTTGCCAACAGAAGAACTTTCAGGACCTTGGACCTGCGTTTCAACACAGTTCTGACAATCAATTGAGGAGGAACTTCCCACTGTGTTAGCAAGCATATCAGAATCTCGAACACGACAACAATCTGCAGAAATTTCCCTATCCCTAACCTCTTCTACAGCATCACAATAATCAATATCTTTAGTTTCTTCAACTTCATTGCCTCTGACCACGTCATTTTCATCTTTCCCTTCCTCCTTTCGACCAGAACCCTTATTCACTCCATTGTTCTTTTTTTGCTGATTATGAAACAGATCAGACATGACAGAAATGCCACCACTCTGCAACAAAAAATCATCCAGGTCTCGCGATCCAAATGCCACGGAAGAGTTCATAAACAAAGAGTTATCGTTTCTCACTTCCGGCTCCTCATAATAACCTATATTTTTTGAGAAATACATTTCATTTCCACCATCACTACCATAGTCATACATAGAATCATCCCCCTCCGATAACTCTTCCTTTTCTTCCTCTTCACCTTCTTCTTCCACTTCTTCTCTTTTCTCAATTTCCAATTCAAAACCATTTCCACCACTCACTTCACCGCTCCCTCTCGACTCTTCGATCCGATGATTAAACCCTATAATCTCCGACGAATCGAGCGTAGTCATAGAGAGTTCCTCACTGCAATCACCGTACATCTCCAATCCACTGGAACCGTACCGAAAACTCCTCCTCGGGTCGGCGCCGCCGCGATTCACCTCTGCGGCGGCTCCTTTTCCCAGACTGAAATTCTCGAAACCCTCGCCGGTGGCGGCAGAAGCGAAATCGCAATCGGAGAAATCTTGAAAGAGCGTAACGGCGCTGCAGAGGCTCATGCTGGTGTTGGGCGTTCCCATCACCGAGTTGGCGCTGCAATACCGCTCGAACTCGGAATCGTCGGAGGCACCGTCCGATCGCCGAACCCGTAACGGAGGAAACGAATCCAACGGATCCGTTGAACCGACCTCGCCTCCCGCATTCATCGTTTCAAATTCGATAAAGAAAATTAAATATAAAAAGAAAAAGAAGAAGGTTACGGTGAGATACTGCGATTGGTCGAAGATGTGAAGCTTTGGAAGGTTCTGGAAGGAACCAACCGTACGGTTCGATCGAGGTGAATAGAGCACAGTGGAGAACAGAACAGAGACCCTTCTTCAGATACAAGGGAAGGCGATGGGGATGCAGAGAAAAAAATTTAAAAAAGAGGATCAGGTCTTTGTTTTTCTCTGTTCTTACAAAATAAAGAATTAAAAAATTGTGTGAGACGTGAGAAAATGGGATTCAAGAATGAAAAATCAAAACTACCGGTAATGATATAAATATGACCATATATTTATAGGCGTCTTGTTTTTACCTACCTGCCATTCTACCAATCAATCAACTCTGTTTGTAAGTGTTTGAAAACTCCGCATGCAGATGGAGATGGGAGGTACCACCATTTTTTATTTTTTGTATTACTTGTGGAGGGATTTCAGTTGGAGTTTGACTAACTTACTTTGTAATTTACTAAAAAAATGCTAAGAATATATTTTAAACACACTTTTTCTTCATAAATTTATTAGAAATTAAAAGACTATACATTTCATGTTTTATTTAATAAATGACTCTCGTTTACGGATAAAAAAAAAATATCTCTGGTTTCACAATTTTCGTCGTTGTTTCGGTTCACGCTTATATGTATTGTTTTTTTGGGGGTATTTTTTTAATCGTCGTGTAATATGCACACAGTACACTCTTGCCATGAGGAGTTCACACTCCTTTCTCTTCGTGCCTCTAATACTGTTTTTTTTTTTTTGTAATTTTTTATAAAAATATTATTTTCAGAAAACTATTTTCAGATTATATTTTTGATAAAAACATGATTAAACATTGCTAAAATATCGTGAAAATTATTTTTTGTAATGTATAAAAAATTATTATGAAAACTCATTTTGGTAAGATTTATACATAAAAAAAAAAAATCAAAATGACTGTAGAAGGGGAGGGTGCAAAATGGTGGGGAGAACTAGAGGAAGAGGATGAAAGTAAGAGAAATAAGAGGGATATAGGCACGGTAGAAAGATGAAAGTTGGGGGGATTGGATTTGGTGACCTTTTGAGACTTTTTTTAATTTTAGGTATTGGATTATTCTAAAGCATCTTTAATTTAAAAAAGAAGTTTAAACTAAAGATTAAAACTCCAATGTTGAGAAACGATAGAGGTATTTTTAAAATAAAAAAATTTTAAAAATCAAGGCATAAAGAGCAAAATGAGATGGTAAATAGCAAAACCCTTAGCCTCGAGGTTAATTTTGCCATGGCACTATCAATATTTCAAAATGAGCATGAAAAAACAAAATTGTCCCTCAGACCATTTTTTCCACCCGTACCCTCTTCCCCTTTTTTACACCCTCACCCTTTCCCCTTTTGGAACAGTGGCCAATGTGCCACTTTTACAAAATTTATTTCCCTGAATGCCATGCTGTCCTTATTAATTCCCAAACCGCCACGTTCACTAATTTGCTGGCAATATAAGCGAAATACACTTGCTGAGTTGGCGCCTCCCTATTGGCCATGTAATTAGCTACAGTGGCCAGCGAATTACGTGTGTCAGTGTCCAGGCTGCAGTGGTTCAGAACACGTGTCAGCTTGTCCTATTTCACTAACACCCCCTGCGAATTACGTGGCATATGACACATGTCAGCTCCCTATCAAAACAGTGTGGGGCAAAGCAAATTAGGAGGCATATTTTGGTAGATTGCCCGGCAAATTTAGGCCTATATAACCCCCCTCCATTTTTCCATTTCCCAAATGTTCTTGTGAATGCTTTGTTATTTTTGAATTCCAAACACATTATCGTAAAAGTTGTATTATTTTTTAGTTTAATTTTTGCAAAATGAGTGGTAGTCGAAATGGATTAATCATGATTGTATATTATAATGGGAGTAGATATGTTGGACCTAATGGTCAAGTTTTTGAAGGAGAAAGTAAAATGTTTCGTATGCCCCCAGGATGCAGCCACCGTGATTTGATGAGAATGATTTACAAGAAGTTGATATTACAACGCGAACAATCTGTGTCTCAATTGACTGTTAGATGTGCATCGGGCAACCCGGTGCAATGGGTTGCTATGGATATTGTAGATGATGACGATGTAGAGTTAGTTACAGACGTATGTATGTCGCTCGGAGAAAACCCTAGATTTGTCGAATTGTATGCAGAATTAAACTGTGGTGGACAATCAAGCAGTCAACATAGTGTCGAACTCATTGGGTCCATTGACATTAATAGAGAGCCAATGGTGAATCCCGAAAACAGAGATGTATCCTCATCACCACCACTGCCAACCCAACCAACCCAACAAATGGATTGTGAAGATAGGGATATATCGCCCTCACCACCACCATCAAGTCAAGCAATGGAGAATGAAATGCTGCCGGCCTACGACCCAGCTTGGCCTATAGATAGTTCTGAGGACGAGGTGGACGAAGGTGTTGTTTCAGACAGTGAATCATCTGATACAAACGTAGATGATGATTTCGATCGTGCTTTTCCAATTCCTTCTCCAGGCATTGTCGGAATGCAAGACCCGCCTCCTGTTCCAGGTATGCATGCACATTGTTTTGTTAGTCACTGGTGTTAAAATTATTGCATATTTAATTCCGACAATGTGTTGAATGTGTCATTATATAGGAGAGGGCAACGTTCCATTTTGGTCTGACATACGCCATTACACGAATATTAATTGGGCATACCCAGATCAGAAGTCTGATGACATGCAAGGAGTGCGAATACCTAACTGGCAGATGTGTCAACAGCTATATAAGGACCAGGTGTTTAAGAGCAAGCATGATGTTCAATTGGCAATAAAGCAATACTGTATGCCCGAGCATCACACAACAGTAGTAAAAAAATGTGATACGAAAAGGCTTATAATGGTTTGTGAAAATCATTATGACGGTTGTCCATGGAGGATGAGGGCATATGAAAAAAAGGATGGCACTGAATGGATTGTAGGCATATGGAACAACCAACACACATGTGTCGGTCAGAATCTTTCTCAAGATCACAAGCAGCTTGACTCAAATTTGGTATGTTCGATGATCTTAGGTACTTAAAATACATTAAATTGAACTCCAAATGTTGCTGAAAATGTATTAATATATTATTATTTGTCAAAATGCAGAAATGATTAGGGAGGACCCAAGTGTTAAAATTGGGTTAATTCAAGAAAGGATAGCAACAATTGTCGAATTTCATATATCATACAAGAAGGCATGGAAGACAAAGAAAAAGGCCATTGTGAAGGTTTTCGGGGATTGGGATGAGTCGTACGCATTCCTGCCAAGGTGGTTGGGTTACATGTTAAATTTTTCTCCTGGGTCTGCCTACAAGCTAGATTTGAACGACCATTTTATTGATAGACAATTCGATGGAAGTGTTAAGGTGTTCAAGAGGGTGTTTTGGACATTTAAACAGTGTTGCGATGCTTTCAATTATTGCAAACCAGTTATAATCATCGACGGAACCCATTTGTATGGAAAATACCGGGAAACATTGCTCATTGCAACGTCAGTGGACAACAACAATTATGTCCTTCCAATTGCATTTGCGATTGTTTCCGGGGGAGAATATCAACAATTGGTCGTAGTTTTTGGCACTAATCCGGATACACGTTACGCAAAAAGATGAAATTTGTCTTATTTCAGATCGGCATGCGGGCATACTTGCGGCGGTGAACAATGTCGAACTGGGATGACAACCACCCAGGGCATACCATGTTTTTTGCATTTGCCATTTGGCGAGTAATTTTAATCACAAGTTCAGCAATGTCATGTTAAAAAAACAATTGAAGAAATTAGGTATGTCTGCCTATACGACAATATTATTACATCCACTTACTCCACTGATATTATGGACTGATCTTTACGTCGTGTTTGTATATGTAGCTTATACAACCTCGCGCTTGGATTTCAATGCCAAATTAAAAACATTTAAAGAATCAAGCCCTCAAATAGCCGCATGGATTGATAATATCCTAAAGGAGAAGTGGAGTATACCTTATGATGAATTGGGAATAAGGTATGGTCACATGACAACCAATCTTTCAGAGTGTTTTAACAAGGTACTTAAAGGAGCTAGAAGTCTTCCTATTACGTCCCTTGTGCGGTTCACATATGCTCGACTAGTAAAAAAAAATAACTAACACTACATATCCTCTAACCTAAATATTATTTAAAATCTAAAACTTCATAAATAATCAATATATTTAAAATTTAAAAAACAAAATACTAAATTACAAAAAATTAAAACCAAAAAACTAGTAAAAAAAACTAACACTACATATCCTCTAACCTAATGTTTTAAATCTCGTACCTAAATATTATTTAAAAACTAAAACTGCATAAATAATTAATATATTCAAAATTTAAAATGCAAAATACTAAATTACAAAAAATTAAAACAGAAAAAGTAGTAAAAATAAAAACTAACCAATTAATACAAGAGAGTGGAGTGAGCTGTGGGAGGGAGTGGAGTGAGTGAAAATGACAGGGAGAAAGCGTTTTAATAGTGTGCCAGGTGGTGTAATTCGCTGGAGGCCCAAACGAATTACACTACGAGTGACACGTGTCCAACTCTGACCGGCACACCTAATTTGCAGCCCCCCAGCGAAATATACACTGTGCGCCACGTGTCCTGTCCTTTCTGCCCAGCTAACCAGACGACGCCACGTAAGGCTACGTATTTCGCCTCTGACCCTTGCGAATTTGCACATGTGGCAGTTTGAGAAATTCTTCTGTAGGCGTGGCATTTGGGGTATTATTTTTTCTAATAGTGGCACAATGGCCACTGTTCCTCCCCTTTCTTCCCATCCATCTTACTCTTCTCATTTCTCCTTCATTTTTCTTCCCTCTTCCTAAGGACAAATCTAGGAGTGTAACAAAGGAAGGATCTAAACTTTTTTGCATAATTATTCAAATATTAAAGTTATAATAAATAATAAGTTTTAAAAATATTTATTATGAATTTTATGGATAAAATTAGATATATGATCTATTACTAAAAAAATTTAAACAAATATCAACTAAAAAACATATTTTATATATATATATATATATATATATATATATATATATATATTCCTTTATTAATTTTTTAATTTTAATTTTTTCCCATATATATAAAGAGGATTTTAAAGGAAGGGTTGCCCTTGGATCCGTCCCTACCTCTTCCCCACCCTTGTTTCCTCCTCCTTGTGCACCCAATTCCCTTCCTTCTCCCTTTCAACATTTGAGCATCTCTCCATCAAGGCTCTCTAGTGGTAAGTGTTTTCTATTTTAAGTCAATAGAAGTACAATTCGTTGTGTTCTAGGTTGAAAGACAATGAAATTGTACTTTCATTCAGTTTTTCTTTGTCTTAACAAAACATAACAAAAGTATAATTCTATTATTTTGTAAATACCACAACGAAAATACGATTCTATTATGTTATGGGTTTAGAGACACAATGGAATCGTACTTCCGTTGTGTGTTTAATTTTTTTTTTTTTTGTAAAAATTATTGAAATTATTGTTTAATTCATATTTTTTCTCCTTACTATAAATTTTAATTGGTCATTTTAGATTCCTCGCACGAAAAAAGATTCCATGACTCTGAGGCAGCGACTTGTGACTATGTCAGCATGTCATGATGCAGAGGTTCAACAACAACAGTAGAGCCTAGGCACAACCACATTCACAACTACAGGTACATATCAACACAAAAATAATTTTGTTCAACTGCTCTGACTCTGATATTATTCACTTGGAGAATGAAACTGCTTTCTGTGTTTGGAATTTTACAATCGATAAAAATAAATTACGTACCCCATTATCCGGAGGTTCCACGCTATGCAAATGTAAGAGGAGGGATATCATATGCAGTCTTACTCTTGTATATGCAAATAGACTATTTCCGGATTCGAATCCATGACCAACAAATCACCAAGACACAACTTTATTGCTATGACAGGGCTCATCCTCAATTTTACAACTGATTTTCTGCAATAATAGAAGAGGCAAAAGAAAGTTAACCAACACAAGATGAATTGGAATAGAATGAGTAGGTGAAGTATCCAACTTAACTCACATTTGAGATATCCTTCAATAAGTCGAGGGTTTTCAAAGCCCACTTACCAAGAGAGCCGCTGCTACATTGAGAATCTAACATTTTTTTTTGTACAAAACAATGAAAATGTCTTCATTAAAAGACAAACATATTCATAGTGAGTCAAGTTTTAAGATATATCTTAGGAGACAAGTTCATTTATAAAGAGTGAGTCACATATCAAAATATATATATTACTGTAACAAGCTTATATCATTTCATTCCAAATAATGGCATCGATACAAATGGGAATATAATCAAAATCTTGTGGACTAACATAAAATCTAGTTGTTCTTGCTAATGAATGAGCGAATTGATTATGTAGGACATAATATGAATTTCAATATTTCATTGAGACAAATTGATATGAAAATAACAATAGAGACTGTGGTCCTAAATAGATTTTAGTTAAATAGCAATGTAAAGCAGCAAGAGAACTTTCTACTCAGGGATATTAGAAAAGTATAAACACAAACAGTTACTGTTCATATTTCATTAACATGACAATTTTCTTCTAGTTAAGATGCAAAACGTTCTATTCTGAATGAAAAAAAAAGAAACTTTCAAGGGTAGATTGTTGAAATGATTCCATGGTAAGCATCAGATCTATAAGGCCATAACAAACTATAAAGATTATAAACAAAATATTTTGCACATAATTTGATGTTAATGAGGCTAGACTAACAAGGGAACAAGCTCCATCTCAACCAAAATTTCATATACTCCTAGTTGAAGTTGCATTAAAAGCATCATTTATATTTTTTATTCCAAGGCTAGTATCATTTATGCGACCATAGTATTTGTACAAAATATTCACCGTCAGAAGCAGTGACTAATCTCCGTCAGGAACTGTGAGCATACACAAGGTGTGTATTCTTCTCCTAACATGATTTATTCCATATCCAAGATAAGGATTTGAACTCTGAATTAGTTGATTAAGAGACAAGTTGCTACCAAGGCCAGCACCTTCCCATGACTTACACTAAGATATCACATCCTACCAGCTCCTATAAATATTTAAAAGAAAAAAGAAAATATACTCACCAAAGCATCTGCAATAGGCCCTCTCTCCCCACCTAGAACACACTTCAGAATCTCTGCATTGTATTTTGGACCACCACCTTTTAAGCTTTCAAGATTACACTGAGGAATGCCAAACTCCATTGTTCCAATACACAATTTGATATAAAACGTGCATTCAAGTATGCATATCCAATAAAAGATCCATTTTAGCACCCAATTAGTAGCATGTGAGCTATATTCGTTTACTCCATACAGAAACATATAAAACCATAGATTATCATATGCTTACAGGGATCAAATAAGAACTTATCAATCCTGTCAGCAGTAACATCCAGCACTTATCATATGATTATCATATTCTATACAACGGTTATGTTTTAATCCCTACTCTTAAAAATTACTTGTTTTAGTCCCTACACATACACTTAAAACAGATTAAAAAGTGTGTGTGTAAGGACTAAAAGGAGTTAAAAAGTGTACGTATAAGGAATAAAATAAGTAGTTTCTAGGTATAGGGATTGAAATGTAAAGATTGTGCAGGTATAGGAACCATGAGTAATTAAATGTAAGTTAAAATTAAATTATTCACCTTAATTAACTTTTATAGAGTGTGTTTGTTTTAACGTTTCAATCCATGGACACGTGTACTAATGCACCATTTTGTGAGAAACAATAAATTGTTACTTCTCCTTGAACGTGCGTTTGGAACTTGTTCAACAGAAAACAAAAACTTAAGAGTCCTCTCATCTCACTTTTCCAAAAGTTGAATTGCATAACTTCATTTAAACTTATAATTATAATAGAAGTTTGATTCATTGTATCTCCCTATTTCTTCCCCTATAAGCTTTTGTGGAGAAGTTTATCCAAACTAGAGACTTGAGATATCTATATCTTAAAAAAATGATTTCCAGATGCCAAAACAAGCTACATATCTTACCAAGAGGACTCATTTCATCCAAGCCTTCAGAGTGGACAACTAGAGCTCTTTCCATGCCAAATCTATTGAGTACTTTAGCCATTTTGAAGACCTGTCCAGAAGACCATGATAAATAGTTTATATATTCTATCCTTAACTTCGTCGCGTGTTTCAACATTGCCCTCGCCAACCCCGCAACCTATACACAATTATGCAAACATAAATAAAATTTGAATCAATTTGAGAACTAAAACTTTCTTTGCTTGCAGCACAATCCACCCAAGTTACTACTACTACTTACTTCTTCATAGGTCTCTCCTTTGGCTCTAAGAAGCACGAGGAGCGTGCTAATTAAGGCCTCGTTTGGTTCGTGCAGCAGCAAGTCTAGACACGCTTCGGCTTCCTCTCCCGATAAATCCATGCCGGAAATCAGCGTTTCAATCACATGCCACTACCACGTTTTCAATTTCAATTTCAATGAATGAAAAGAGAATACCAAAAGATATTTACTATCAGACAAGTTGAGTTTTTTTAGAATCTTGACTTGAAAATTTTAATTTTTTTATATTTGGTATCCATTTTAAAAAAAAATAAGGCATTTAGTTTTAAAGTTTTTTTTTTGTTTTATTTTCAAATAAATCAGAAAAAAAATAAAAATATTTTTGGTTAAAATTTAGAAATATTTTCTCTGAAAATATTTTAAAAAGTAGGTCCAAAACTGAAAACAATAAATCAATGTTTTTTAATGTTTTTTAAAGAAGTGAAATCACAAGGATAACGTGATAAATATTTGTTTAGTAAATTAAAAGAAACATGTGTTTCTAAATCTTAAAAATTTGAAATAAAAACTATTTTTAGAAAATAAAAATAGAAAACAAAAACAAAAATAGGCACTCAAACCAAGTGTCACCTAAGATACTTGAAAACAATCCTTTCCAAAAATATTTTTTTAATCAGTTTCTCACAAAAAAATTTCTACATAAAAAGATGAGAATCTTATTTTTTTAATACAATAATTAAAAATATAATATTATTTTTATTAATATGATAAATAATTAAAATAACTCATAAAATTTTTATGTAACTTTTTAATTCCTAAAGAAATTATCTAAAATACTTTTGATAATCCATCGAACAAATTTTACTTATTTATAGGATTTATGATAGAAAAGAAAGTGTGTGGATCTCACACCTCCTAAACTCTATTTTAATTTAAAAATTTATCTTTTTTATTTTCATCATCTAAAACTGAAAACACCCTAAATAAGAAATTGAATTAACCTGAGTGGGTGTAACGGTGACTTTTGCGGTGGTGCTTTGAGTTAGGGGGAAAAGAAACGGCGTTGGAGGTTGAGGTTGAGGTTGGGAGAGGGAAAGTGAAGACGAGGAGTGAAGAAGCGAGAGAAGAGAGCGTATGCTTGTGCCATGATGATAATAATATGATGGTGGTTTGGGTTTAACTAACGAGTCTTCGACCCTGTTGCCACGAATTTTTAAAATAATTACCTAACTGCCACACCATTCAAACAATTTGCCAAAATGCCACGCGGCGTAGTTCGCTATGCATCCCAGCGAACTACGCTTGCTGATGTGGCGGCCTCTGACCAATGGCGCAGTGCCCTGGCAGACCGGGCAGGACACGTGGCGGGCGCTGCCTAGTTCGCTGACAGACATAGCGAACTAGGTAACGTAGTTCGCTGGCCCCAGAAGCGAACTATGTGAGAGGCTGACACGTGTCGCTTTACGTAGTTCGCTTGTCAGGGTAGCGAACTCTGAGTCCGCTGAGCCCTGTAGCGAACTTGGTATCCACACCCTTTATTTAATGACAGCACCCCCCTCCAGTTTGCATATTACTCCGATAACGTTTTTCTCTTGATATAGGCTAGAATTTGAAAACATGAGTGGGAGAGGGAATGGTTTAATCACCATTGTATATTACAATGGGAGGAGATACGTCGGACCAAATGGTCAGGTGTTCGAAGGAGAAAGCAAAATGTTTCGTATTCCGCCGGCATGCAGCTATGATTATTTGATGAGAATGATATACAAGAAGTTACGCTTACAACGGGGACAATCGGTATCTCGACTGAGTGCGCGATGTGCATCTGGCAATCCGGTGCAATGGGTCGGTGTGGATATTGTAGATGACGAAGATGTAACCTTAGTTACTGATGCATGCAGATCCGATGGAGAAAATCCCAGATTTATAGAATTGTATGCCGAAGTATATTCCGGTGGACAGTCAAGCAGTCAACAATTTGCTACAAACATGGGGTGCATTGACCTCAACTTAGAGCCGATGGTCAATTCAGAAGAAAGAAATATATCCCCATCACCACAACCGCCACCACCACCACCAACCCAACCATCCCAGGAAATTGATTTTGAAGATACAGAAATGGTGTCAGCCCACGACCCAACTTGGCCCGTGGATAGTTCTGAGGAAGAGGTTGATGAAGGTATTGTTCCAGATAGTGAGTCATCGGATACGGACGTAGAAGGTGATTTTGATCGTGCTTTTGAAATCCCTTCTCCAGGGGTTGTTGGAATGTCAAATTTGCCTCCGATTTCAGGTATGGGCGCATAATTGTGTGTTACTTAATATTGTTAGTGTTAATATTTTGTAGATTAAGCATAACAATGTGGTAAATGTATGATTGTATAGGAGAGGGCAGTGCGCCATTTTGGTCTAACGTAGACCATTACACAAATATTAATTGGTCACACCCAGATCGGGAGGCAGATGATATGGAAGGAGTGCAAGTACCTAACTGGGAGATGGGCCAAGCGCTATACAAGGGGCAGTTGTTTGAGAGCAAGTTTGATGTGCAAATGGCAATAAAACAATACTGTATGGCTGAGCATCGGACAACCATTGTTGAAAAAAGTGATACGAAAAGGATTATAATGGTTTGTCAATATCATAATGACGGTTGTCCATGGAGGATGAGGGCATACCAAAAAAAAAGTCTTCCAGTAAATGGGTTGTAGGCATATGGAACAATGAGCACACGTGCGTTAGTGTTAATCTGTCTCAGGATCACAAGCAGCTGGACTCAAATTTGATATGTTCGTTGATCATAGGTACTTTATAATTGTTATAGAATAATTTTTATTTTTGGGCAAACAGATTTACTGACTTGTTATTATGTCACATTTTGCAGAAATGATTAGGGAGGACCCTGGTGTTAAAATCAGCTTAATTCAGGAAAGGATTTCAACAACGCTAGGATTTCATATATCATATAGGAAGGCATGGAAGGCAAAGCAGAAAGCCATTGTTAAGGTGTTTGGGGATTGGGATGAATCGTATGCGTTCCTGCCAAGGTGGTTGAGTTATATGTTAAATTTTGCTCAAGGGTCTGCTTTTAAGTTTGAAACAACAGAGCATTATGTCGAAGGACAACTGGATGAAAGTCATAGGGTATTTAAGAGGGTGTTTTGGTCATTTAAGCAGTGTAGTGATGCTTTTAATTACTGCAAGCCCATTATAAGCATCGACGGTACCCATTTGTACGGGAAATATCAGGGAACACTGCTTATTGCAACATCAATTGACGGTAACAATTACGTCCTTCCACTAGCATTTGCGGTGGTCTCTAGGGAGGATATTGACAACTGGTCATGGTTTTTGGCACTTATTCGTATTCATGTTACGCAAAAAAATGGAATATGTCTTATTTCGGATCGCCATGCGGGCATAATTGCGGCGGTGAACAATGTCGACCTTGGTTGGCATCCCCCGAGGGCGTATCATGTGTTTTGCATTCGTCATTTAGCGAGCAATTTCAATCACAAGTTCAAGAATGCCATCTTAAAAAAGCAGTTGAAAATGTTAGGTAAGCCATCGCTGTTGTCGTTTTATGGTTACATGTACATTATGCATAATTGAGTTTGTTATTTGTTTATGTAGGGTATACAACCTCGCGTTTAGATTTTGATGTCGGATTGGAGAAATTTCGAGAAGCAAGTCCTCAGATAGCCGCATGGATTGATCGAATTCCGAAGGAGAAGTGGTCCGTAGCTTATGATGTTGACGGACGAAGATTTGGTCACATGACAACCAATATGTCAGAGGTTTTTAACAAGGTTCTTAAAGGCGCAAGAAATCTTCCTATTACTTCGCTTGTGCGGTTTACATACGCTCGGCTAGTGACATATTTTCTGCAACATGGGGGTGAGGCCCTTGAAGAGATGGGCAGAGGTAATCATTTTGCAAAATTAGCGTGGCAAAAATATCTGAGGATGGTTCATAAATCCGCAACGCACAGTGTTGTTGCTTACGACACAAACAACGATAGATTTGAGGTGCAGGAGTCGTTCAACATTCGCACTCAACGTGGCGGAAAGAAATGGTCGTTGTCATTAGCAGAACGCGTATGTCAATGTGGTGAGTTCAGTGCATTCAAATTTCCTTGCAGTCATGTGGTGGCAGCATGCAGGTCCATGCACATCGACCCCACTCAGTACATTCACCCTGTGTACAGTGTTCGTTATCAATGTGAAGTATACTCGTCTCAGTGGCGACCAATTGGAAACGAAGACTTCATACCACCGTCTACACAACCCACTGTTTTGCCTGATGTTTTGCTGAGACGCACAAAAGGAAGGCCTGCGACAACACGCATACGGAACGAGATGGATTCGCGAGAAGGATCAACCACACGATTAAGATGCGGCTATTGTAAGGTGGTTGGTCACACCAGACGGAACTGTCCTTCACGATTGCAGCAGCAGTAGTTATTACTTCAGTATGTATAATTTAATTAACGCGTATAAATAAGTATGTATAATTAATTAACGCGTACAACTAAGTATGACTTGTTATTAACGTGTACGAAGGTCTACTATTTAAAAGAAGTCGCGCAAATATAAACCCACAAAAAACCAAAGTTACAAAATATTACAAACAAACGTCGAAACTATATAAATAACATATGTCCACAACACATAAATAACACATACCGAAAGCAAATAAATAACTGTGTCCATAAACTAAAGAAATAACAAATGTCCAAACAAAATAAATAACAAAGTCCAGTCAATGTATAAATAAATGTCACTGGTCGTCATGATGGTCCCCATGATATCCAGCACATCGAGTCATGTCATGCTCATAAGGTGACAGATGACATCGATGTCGTGCTCCCCTGACCGGATTACGCCTAACTAGTCGGTCGGGGTCGTCAACCTGCTCATCATGATCGCCTTCATCCTGCATATGAACCGCTAGGAAGTCCGCAATAGGATCATCGCCACTCGGTGATCCCATCGGCTGTGTCGGATGTGGCGACGGAGTACTGAATGTGGAATCTGGCTGCGATGTGGTCTGTGCAGGCCTGTAAGAGTCTGCATGTGGAGTAGCTGGCGATCCATACATAGGATACGGAACAAACTGGAACCCTGGCTGTGGCATCGGCGGCATACCATACCATGGGGGGTACTGGGAAGGTGGAAACGGCGGCTGGGAACTGCTAGAAGCGCCGGCATCAAAGGTCGGCGGCCAATGATACTGCTGTGATACCCCAGCAGGGTAGCCAGTCGCGAAGTATAGACCAGGAGGACGCGGAGGCATGGGTGGCAAAACAACTGGCCTGTCTGCTACGGCCGGAGCTCTGTGGTGGAGCGGCAAGCCCTCATGTCGTGCACGGCGGTTAGTGCGAACCACCGGAGGAGGGGTCTCAGTCTGTCGGCGCACAGATGGTGGGGCAGCATCCCCTGGATCAGTGAGTCTGTCCAAATCCTCACATGCCGCCAACATCCGAAGCGCCTCATCATACACCTGTCTCATGTTGAAGGCCCCCTGCGCTTCGGACTCCGGTGATGCCATATGAACAATCGTCTCAGCACGATCAGTCTGCATTTCAAAAATCGTTAGTTATATACAATGTTAAGGTAACAGTTATATAAACAAAAATCATGAACCCGATGCGTACCACATGTGCATGTAAGGCAGCTCTATGTGTCATCCAACGTCGTGTCACAGTGAAGTACCACTGCATGTACTCACTGTTGACAGATAAGTAACCATCTCTTCGCATCGGAGACAGATCCTCCAACACCATGGCATCCCTGGCAGCCCACTGATCAATGTAGAATCGATGCCGGCGGGTCCAGTCAATGTCCGTCTTCCCGATCATAGTGATGGTAAGCAACTGGCTACAGTTTATCGGATCGGATGGTATGGGCTGGTCGAAGCCGAACTGTCGTAAAACTCTGTCCGGCTGCTGGTAGACCACAACCTCGTAGCAAATCAAAGGGCAGACCGCCAACCATCGTCTAGCCATCTCCGCGTCTGGTGGATGAACCATATCCGCCATATCGTAGGGCAGCCAACGAACGTCCCTCCTTCGCATGACATCCATGCGATGACGATATCTGCGAATATGGGTAAGTGTAGTTTGGCGCGTCTGATAAACGTTAAACCTGCAATAACACAACATTAGCAACAACAACCTATACAACGGATCGTAAAATAAACCCACAATTAAGATACCTGTGTCCGAAAATCTCATGCTGCATGGCAGCCTCATCCTCTACACGCGGAAGGGGTGGAGAGATAGTCGGGAATCTCGTCCAAACCCATAACTGCAATAACAATCCACAGCCTCCCAAATCACGACGTGATTCAGCTGTGGCCCTGCACAACTCCCTATAAAGAAATGCAAGCACTGCAGATCCCCAGCTAAACGACCCCGTGCGCTCGAAGTCGTCCAAGAATAGCAGATATCGCGCGGGGACAAAGCTGGAGGCGGTGTCCACAAACAGCATCCCGCCTAAAATGCGCAATATTAATGCGCGCGTGTACCTAATCCGCCCAATCTCAGTGTCGGCGTGGACGGTATAATCACCAAAATGCTCCCGTAGAAAGTGGAGCCCTAGCAAACCTCCATGCAGGTCCCGACCCGCATCAGGCTGAACCCCTAAATGGTCAGCAACTAACTCCACTAAGTTATGACGTCCATGACGGCCGGATACGACCTCACCATCAGTCGGCAGCCCTAGTAGATGATGCACGTCCTCAAGGGTGATGGTGACCTCACCCATGCTCATGTGGAATGTCCGTGTCTCGGGACGCCATCGCTCAACGAGCGCTGAAACGAGGTGATGGTCTATCTGAAATGATAGACCATAAAACAATTACACACACATTAAAATACAACCATAAAAACATAATAAACACAACATTTCATACAACATATTCGAACCTCATGATTGCGCAGACGCGCAACGTGGTAAAAACCCGCCTGTATAAGCCACGGGTGGATATCCTCTGGAATAGCAGAGTGATCG
Source organism: Glycine latifolia (assembly GCA_013407115.1). NCBI lineage: Eukaryota > Viridiplantae > Streptophyta > Magnoliopsida > Fabales > Fabaceae > Glycine > Glycine latifolia. The sequence goes on along the minus strand of CM023946.1, from coordinate 17,534,477 downwards.
TGTGTAGCAGCATGCCTGACATTAAGCACACGATCCCGTGCGGTCGGATCACTCTGCGCGTTCCACACAATGGTGGATATATGTCTCTCCTGTGACGTCAGCAGCGTCCGTACAGATGGCCCAGGATCAATGACGCCCAACGCATCCTCACCCGCTGGTGGTGCCGGGACACTCTCATCGCGAGCCATATTACTCTATGTCTAATCCTATATTCATTTAATCAATTGATTACGGTGTTAAAAAATAACAAACTATAATACGCTAATAAATCTTTTTTTTTCTACATTAACTCATTCAAAATAATTATTTGTAATAGTATTAAATTTTTTATTTACAAAACATCAAAATATTATTATTTTAAATTACCTAAATATGTTCAATTCTTAAATACGTATTTAAATACGTATATATTCCTTGTAGTCAATTTAATTTCATAAATCATACGCTCTTATATATTATTTAATTTACCTAAATTGTTAATAAATAAAAAATAGTATACATACATTTATGTTTAAATATTTAATTAAATATATTTACATACTTCATTACCATATATTTAATTAAATATATTTACATAATTAAATATGTTCAATTCTTAAATACATATATATTCCTTGTAGTCAACTTAATTTCATAAATTATATCAATATTAAAGACTAAATAAGTAAACAAATCATACGCTCTTATATATTACTTAATTTACCTAAATTGTTAATAAATAAAAATTAGTATACATACATTATTTTAAAACATGATAAAAAATACAAAATAGAGTTTCAACATGAAAAATTACCATATAAAAAATTACATTAAAAATCCACAAAATGAAAAACTCACATAATTATTTACCCTCTTATCAATGTTCATATCAAACTATTGGTCTTCTACCTTAGAGTTTCAACATGTTACATAATCTAATGTTGCTACTTTAGAACCTAATCAAACTATTGGTCTTCTACCCTAGAGTCTCACATAGTCATTTACCCTATAAACTATCAATGTTTGTATCAAACATAAAAGTCCTCTAACCTAATGTTGCTAATTTACAACCTATATATTATATAACAACTAAAATATCAACTAAATATACATAAAAAAATTAAAAATAACACAACTTACTTGTTATTTGGCACAATGTGTGAGAGAAGAAGCTTCCAAAATTTTAAAAATTTTCGAAAGAGGGAGAGAATGGAGGGGGGGACCAGCAGGGGGGGTGGGGCTTATAATGTGGTCCACGTTGACGTAGTTCGCTATGGTGTCTAGCGAACTACACCAGATGCTGCCACGTGGCCGTAACGGCCAGAATTTTAAATTTACGACACGTAGTTCGCTAATGTGGGTAGCGAACTACGTTTGGCGCTGACACGTGGCAATTCCAGTCCACGTAGTTCGCTGGGGGGGATAGCGAACTACGTTTGAGTGCCAACTGGACTGCCCGTGGGGCAGGCACCTAGTTCGCTGGTGGGCATAGCGAACTATGCAGCCACCCAGCTCGTGACACATCAGCATACGTAGTTCGCTGGGTGGCGTAGCGAAGTCTTCCGCGTGGCAGTTTGGCAAATAGTTTGCCTCCCGTGTCATTTTGGTATATATTTTTAAAAATCGTGGCAGTACGGTCAAGGTCTCTTTAACTAACACTGGTACTCTGTTTGAGTACAGCGATTGATTGGGACCTGTTTGAAAGAAGTTTGGTCTCTGATTCATATTCTGATATTCATATAACTATATAAGGATATTTGTCAAAGTCAAATAGTTAATGATTAGGGGACAATGATTGGCTATGAAAGCCAAAAGTCATAGAATAGAACACGATTCTTTAGAGGAAATGGAATGAAAGTGACCCCACAACACAAGTAAAGCAAGTGAGACTCACCGTTCATAGTCATCTTTCTCTTTGCCCGCTTATTCAGATTCCCATGGTTTTTCCATTGCAACATGTTCTATATAGCATGTTTCAGCACAAGTAAACATATGATAAATGTCAATAATTTATTTTAGAATGAATTTATTTTGATAAAATAATTGTAAAAGAAACCCAAAAAATAATGACTCGTTTCAGCACATGTACTCACATTTCGTCCAATAATTGGTTTGCCCGATTTTTCAAATTCCCATCTAGAAAATTAAAAGGTTTTTCTTTTGAATCATGTTCTATATACTTCTTTGTTGTTAATTATAAGGGTAAAATATTTTTTTAGTCCTTAAAATTTTATTGAATCTTGTTTTTGGTTTCCAAAGTTTCATATAATACTATTTAGTTCTTGAACTTTTAAAAAAACAAACATTTTTTTAGTGCCTCCTCAGTCTTCACAACCTAAAGTTAAAAAAGTGCAGAAAATGGATATTAAGCCTAAGGACTATCTGGTAAAGCATACTGGAAACCAGTGAACAGAAGTATACTGGAAAAATATAACGAAAAGCGCCAACTAACTTATTGCAACAATTTGTCCATGAAATCTAAAATCAAATCTCAAAACCTTTTTGCACAGTACTGAAAGGTAAATAATTTTACAACTAATAAAAAAAATTAAATTATTTTGTACATATCCTCAGTAATACATCTACTGTATGAGGCCTTCCAAGCTCCTCCTCCTGTTTGAATCCAGTTTACAAAACTCAACCTGGGTCACAAAACGATTCAGGCATCCATGCCCAACTCATCTTTGATTTTCTGCAATAACAAAAGAGGCAAAAGAAAGTTAGCCAACACAAGATTGGAATAGAAGGAGTACGTGCAGTATCCAACTTAACTCACATTTGAGACATCCTTAAACAGGTTGAGAGTTTTCAAAGCCTTTCCTGATTGTTGTGTTTCACGTGCCACAGAAACCCCTTCAGCTAGGTTTCTTGCATGGCCACTGACCAAGAGAGCCGCTGCAGCATTGAGAATCTAACATTTTTTTTTGGTACAGAACAATGAAAATGTCTTAATTAAGAGACAAGTACATTCATAAGAAGTGAGTCGAGTTTTAAAATATATAATGGGAGACAAGTGCATTCATAAAGAGTGAGACAAGTATCAAAATATTATGCAGGACACAATATGAATTTTACAGAGACAGATTGATATGAAAAGAACAATAGAGACTGTAACCCTAAATGGATTTCAGTAAAGTAGCACTCAAAAGAAGCAATAGAACTTTTTACTAAGGGGTAACGGAAAATTATAGACACAAACAGCTACTGTTTACATTTCATCAACTTTCAGCTAGCTAAGATGCAAAATGTTATATTCAGGTAAAAAAAAAAGCTTTCAAGGTAGGTTATTGACATGATTCCATGCTTAGAATCAGATGCACAAGGCCATAACAAAATATGAAGGTTAGAATCAGATGTACAGGGCCATAACAAAATATGAAGGTTAGAAACAAAATAATTTGCACATAATTTGAAGGTAACAAGGCCAAACTAAGAAGGGAACAAGTTCTATCTCAACCAAAATTTCACAGAATCCTAGTTGAAATTAAAAGCATTATTTATTTTTCATTCCAAGGCCAACACCTTCCCATGACTTGCGCAAAGATATCATCGTCTCATCTCCTAGAAATATTTAAAACGAAAAAAAAAAGAAAAAAGATACTCACCAAAGCATCTGCAATTGGCCCCCTCTCTCCACCTAAAACACGCTTCAGAACCTCTGCATTGTATTCTGGACCACCACCTTTTAAGCTTTCAATATTACAACGAGGAATGCCAAACTCCACTGTTCCAATAAACAATCGGATATGAAGAGCGCATTCAAATATGCATATCCAATTAATGATCCATTATAGTACTCAATTAGTAGCATGCGAGCTATATTAATTTACTCCATAACATAAACGGATAAAACCATAAATTAACATATGCTTACAGGGATCAAATTCAAACTTCTCTACCCTGTCAGCAGTAACATCAAGCACTATACCAGGTCCTGCATGAAATGCAAACAAGAGGTCAGAAAGGACCACTCCAATCAGATTTAGGTCTAATTTGGAAAACTTCTCAAAAAGCACTTGTGAGAGGAGAAAACAAGGTGATAAAATGAATCAACCTTGTCTCATAACTTCATAAACTAAAATTAAATTATTCACCTTAAATTTTTTAGAAGTTCTCTAATCCAACTTTTCCAAAAGTTGAAGCACATAACTTTATTTTAACTTGTAATAGAAGTTTGATTCATTTTACCTCCCTATTTCTTCTCCTATAAGCTCTTGCGGAGAAGTTTATCCAAACTAGGCTTCAGATACCTATATCTTAAAAAGTAATTTCCAGATGCAAAAACATGCTTGAGATCTTACCAAGAGGACTCATTTCATCCAAACCTTCAGAGTGGACAACTAAAGCTCTTTTCATGCCAAATCTATTGAGTGCTTTGGCCATTTTGAAGACCTGTGCAGAAAGCATAGATGATAGATGGAGAAAGGCAGAAACAATTAGTCCTCAACCATTCAGTCTCTATCTCCTTTTTTTTTCAAAGAAAAGATACAAAAGTAAAAAACAAAAACAATTTTTTAGGGAATAAGTGTATGAAAAACTGCATAATCCATAATGTTAATTTGTCAAATACAGTTCCCATTAAAACATGTCAAATTCAGTTTGTAGTGCAATCTCATCAGTTAAACAGGATGAGTCTAGGCAATTTAAAAGGTTTAATTTTAGTAGAGACAGTCTCTAGGGATGAATTATTCAACCAATTGGTTATAGAGATCTTTAGAAGGATACAAACAAAAGATTGTGAAGGAAAAAACCAGGAGCCAGAGTTCAGTTGCTTAACATACCAAATGTATATGGAATAAAGCAGAAAAAAACACTAAACTTGGCTGATAATAAGGAACATAGTCGAACTTGTACAAACAGATAGAATTTCAATGTAAACCAATTACTTCAGAATCCAACCTGCTTTCAAAATTATCAATCTTCACACTGCACATGTTAGAGCAAATAGAACTTATATATTTTATCCATTCTTTATTAGATATTCTATCCTTAACTCAATCATCGCTTTCAAAAAACTTGCAAAGATCACACTGCATGTAAATGATAGAGTGAAAGGAAAGTCGCTTCCAGTAAGATTATGTTAGTACATAATTGATCAAATATGTATGACGGAACTTACCAAGTCCTCTGTGTATACTCCAACAACTGCAAAAGGTGCACATGCTGGATTCAACATTGGACCCAATAGATTGAATATAGTTTTTATCTTTAGCTTCTTTCTTACAGGCCTGACAATCTTCATTGACGGGTGATACTTTGGAGATATCATAAACCCCATCCCAGCTTCATCCACACACCTCTTCACCCCCTAATTTGCAAAAAAAGAAAAACAAATTACCAAACACATCTATCCATATCAATTTCTGTTCAACAGATCCTATTAGTAGAAGACACACACATACACATACAAAACCTAAAACATATGGTCAACATACATAAAAATGCTTAGTAATGAACACTGTTAACATTAGAGATTAACCAGCCTTCTTTATATATTAAGGCAAAATAACCAACAAGCTAACCACTATTATTTTCTACAATTAACCAGACATGCACTACAGTATTAGACAATCTCAATTTCATCAGATAAAGTCAAAATTAAAAGAGATTAGCATTGTTAATGTAATTTGCAAGGTTTTAAACTGCAGTGGTGGTCACACTTTTGTTTTTTTTTTTTTTTTTTTTGCAATCTTTGAGATAAAAAAAACAGGACAAAACATAGATGTATTTCCTCAGGCACTTTTAGTGTTGTTCTCCAATGAGTTATTGTATCGTCTCCTATCACCTCAATAATATACATAGTAAAGGTTTGCATTAAAGAACAACCTACATTGATTACTCCCAGAACAACAACATAAAATAATTGAGGCTGTGAACAAATGGGTCCCAATGTGGATATTGTGATTCCAAAACCAAACCCCCCTACTACATTGCCGACACAATTGTGGTTGTGAACAAATGGGTCATTAAGGCTCAAATTTGAAATTGATATTTTGCACCAACCTGTGGACCTAAGTCAATGACCACTCCCAAAGCTTCCAACACATCGGCACTTCCACACGCAGAAGAATTGGAACGACTCCCTTGCTGCAGTAGATCACCATTCACAATCACCACCGTTTCAATCACATCATTTCAATTCACACACTGCAATTAACACACACAGACCTTTGCAACTCTGACACCACACGCTGCGGCGAGAATCGAAGCCCCCGTCGAAATGTTGACGGTGTTGGCACCGTCCCCTCCGGTTCCCACGATGTCCACCACATTGTTCAAACCCTCCACCTTCGTCGCGTGTTTCAGCATTGCCCTCGCCAATCCCACAACCTAATAATAATCCACAAATAAATAAAAAAACATTTGAATCAATTTTATTACTTAAACTTTCTGTGCTTGCGTCAGAACCAAAGTTACTACTACTACTAATAATAATAATTACTTCTTCGTAGGTCTCTCCTTTGGCTCTGAGAAGCACGAGAAAGGCGCTGATTAAGGCCTCGTTTGGTTCGTGCAGCAGCAAGTTCAGACAGGCTTCGGCTTCCTCCTCCGACAAATCCACCCCGGAAATCAGCGTTTCAATCACCTGCTACCGCGTTTTTCAATTTCAGTTTCAATGAATGAAAAAAAATATAAATAAATAAATAAAAGAATGAGGAATTGACCTGGGGGAGAGACTGAGTGGACGTGGCGCCATGAGGCAAAACGGCGACGTTTGCGGAGGCAATGACGGTCCTCTGAGATAATAACGGAGAAATTGGAAGAGAAAATAAACGGCGTTGGAGGTTGGGAGAGGAAGAAGGAAGAAGGCGAGGAGTGAAAGAAGAAAAGAGAGCGTGAGCTTGTGCTTGTGGCATATTGATGAAGATTTTGGGTTTGTGTTAGTTAAGGTTGGGAGTGAGTAAAAGTAAGTAAGGGGCAGAGAAATGAACGCTGAATGGGAATCATGAATGAACGGGGATTTGGTCGGTCATGTGTTGCTGTCTCGTCCCCTCTCGAAGTGGCAAAATCGGCAGGTGCTTTGTGAGATATCACCCACAGTTTATGGGAAAAAATGTTGATTCCATTCTATGGATGAAAATATAGAAAAGGTGAAGATAGAGAGATATCCAAATAGGGGTGTTTTTGGAAGAGGACGGATTTTTATTTATTTATGTCTTTATTTGCTCCTATTTTTTTTATAAGGTTAAATTTGTGAAGTCAATTTTGATTCATGAACTGAAGTAGTTTTTTTTTTAAAATATATATTCTTTTCATTTTAAAATTATTATTAAAGTCGATGCACATATTAAAACATTTAATTAATGTAAGATATTGATATACCTTGACTAAAATGCATTATTAATTAATTAAGAGTACAGTTTCTATTATTATCAATGTAAAAAATATTTTCATAATTTGAACATTCAAATTTATATATATATATATATATGCATATAAAATTTAGATATATCATTAATTAAAAATTAAAAATTATTTATCCATATGCATATTCTTTTACTGTTAAAGATTAAAAAACTAATACATCTAAATTATATATTTAATAATATAAACATGTTTTTATGTGATTACTGATATTTACTTTTAATGTAAAAAAAAATCTTATTAAAGTTTTAATTCATATCCTTAATAATTTAACTAAAAAATTGCTATTATTATATTAATAATTTATTGTTGAAGTAAAAAGTCATAGATATGATGAATAATATCATATTCATGAAAAAGAAGGAAAAAAATACGGAATAGAAATAAGATAAAAGTTGAGACCCTATTAGGTTGAGAGATATTATTAATGATTTGACATACTCAGATTCTTTTCCTTAGTTGTTTTCAGTATGATGAATTCTCTGAATTTGTAGCAACAATATTATGTTGCTATGCTTATATGGAGCATGTGGAGGAGGCTTAATGAAAAGCTATGGGAAGGTAAAATGTCTCAAATTTAACAATTGTTCGTAGAGGAGATAATTTTTACCAAGAATGGTTGAAAGCCAAGGAAACAAATGAATTTTCATCATCATATGTGGCAGTCCAGGTATATGGATCGTTAGAGAGCCCACATTAAGCAGAAGCATCCATCAAGAATGCTCAAAGCTTTAATTGCAGAAGAAGAAGCTTACCACAGAGCCCAGAATTCTTGTATTTTACTGTAAGCTAAGTTCACCAAGGACCGTAATTGCCCTCAGTGCAAAAGGATGCAATTGCAGCTCATTGAGCTTGATGGGGATGAAGTTACTGTTTGTAGAGGAAGCTAAAGGTGCTGATGAAGATTGTCCTCACATTTCCTCTATGATGAGTGGAAGGAACAACCTCGATGAGAATACAAGGGCATGTGGGATAGGGAACACTGCAAATTCTCATTGATACTGCACCCATGATTTCTTGGACTATGATTTGCCCAAGATGTTGGGTTGGAAGGAGAACGAGGCTAAATTATCTACAGTGGAGTTAGTTGGAGGAAAAAGATTGAAGGTGTATGGTATGTGGGAGAGATTGAAGGTATATGGGATGTCATATGTGGAATGCAGGGTGAAGATTTTACCTTTGATTTGAGGATGGTATTGCTAATCTTGAGAGAAAAAACCCATTATTTTATGAAGAAAAATAAGTGCACATTTGCAGCCAACAAGCTGGGGTATTTGGGGCACATTATCAGCGAGGGAAGGGTTCCTACAAACCTTAAGAAAATTGAAGCAATAATAAGTGATTGGCCAGAACCTAAGACTATGAAGCAGCTGAGAGTTTTCCTTGGGCTGGTTGGTTATTATAGGAACTTCAACAAGAATTATGGAGCTGTAGCCAAACCATGGACCAGTTTACTCAAGAAAAATGGGTTTAATTGGTCTGAATTAACATCTTAAGCCATTCAAATACTGAAAAATGCGCTTATTTCAACACCACTTATGGAGATGGAATTGTTGTACCTAAGCAGCTGGGGCAGCCTTCGGCAATTTTCAACAAGGCACTAGCACCAAGGCATCAATCCCTTTCAATCTATGAGAAAGAGTTGATGGTTGTGATCTTAACAGTGGAGCATTGACATCAATATCTAGAAAGGAAGAATTTCATAATTCAAACAGACCAACAAACCTTATTTGTTCGGTCAGAAGTTGAAGACATCATTTTAGATGTTTTGGTTGGCAAAGGTAGTCAGGTCTGATTATGAGATTCAGTATAGGAAGGGTAATCATAATTATGTGGCTGATGCACTTTCTAGGCTGCCACGTCAGCAACTAATGCACATGGCACTTGATCACTTCTACAAAAATTTGAGAAGAGTTGGGAGCAAGATGAAGATTTGCATGTCTTAATCTCTCATTTAACTAGAAGGGGGTTAATTTAGGACACTACACTTGGGATGATCAGTGCCTTGAATCAACTACATATATCTTCTTTGAGTGTGCCATGTTAACCACTACCACACAATCGTTTTAACATTGATAATACATTCATGATGATAACAGGATCCTCTTCCACATAATTCGAGCACATTACACATGCTTGTTGGGCTTTATATTCATACAAAGTAATTCTAGAAATTGTAGCATATACTTTCTCTTTATTTCATCTATAAGAAAATAATTTGTGGCTATTCAGAGTTGAGAGTTATTGGCGATTGCCCCAGCATCATTGAGAAGTGGAATCAGTTGCTCTGCTCTGTGTTTCTCGAAAACAGCTGCAAGACACAATTCAAGAGATAAAATGCTAACGGCAAATAAAGAAAAATAAAAAAAATAAAAAGATAGGTCTAGGTAACCAGTGCCCTTAGGGTATTAGTTAAGGAGAAAATGATTATTGTGGAGATCATCGGAGAGCGTAAAAAAAAAAAATGAACAACATAATTTTGTGCGTCCCAATAAAAAAAATTATCCTTTTAATTCCTTAACCAATGCTTCAAGAACACTGATTAGCATTTGCCTAAAAGGATTAGTATGCTATTCCCCTTGAGAAAAAACAAACACAGGAACGTGGCCTTACTGTCACAACCACCAATGTGCTTTCCTCCAATGAACACATTAGGCACGGTCCTGAGCCCTGTCCACTCAGTTAAAGCTGAATGAATATCACCCCCATCACCTTCAATTAGGCAGAGTTAAGTTAATATAAGGCAAAGTAAACTAACCAATAAAGGCACCATAGAATTGATAGCAAATTAGTTTCTTGAAATAGTAATGTATAACAGCCAATTGGTGATGAGTCTTCGTTGGGCTTCTCATTTTTGGCATATTCCACATTCACAATGTAAGATTTACCTCTTGAAATGAGAGATTCATTTTAAAAACTAAAGTGAAAAGTTATCGCCAATGATTAAACAATTGACAATTAAATTTTAAGCAACTGTATATCATTATACATTTGCATGCATGTAATTTACAGCTCAAACAGTTAACTGAAAAATAATAATCTCTCATTTTCAATAAATTAAATCGCACAATGCAAGTAGCAAAGCTCAAAGGAAAGTAACTCTCAACTCAAGACAATTTTGTAACATTATATTTGCTATAGTACATAAAACTTCAGAGATGTGTTCAGAACCAATCAAGTTACTGCCACAGTTACGCTAATCTAGAACTAAATTGGAAACTCTAGAGAAATGCAAACAACCCACACTTTATCACACTTTTTTGAATACATTCTCTACTATAGTACTATTAATTAAAAAAATCAAAATTAAATAATTTGGTAGCTCTTATAAAATAAGCCCTTCTCATGATTTGATAGGTTTAAATAAATTTGAACCAATAATAGAGTATGTTACTAGCTCTCCTCAAGGCATAATAGGCCAGAAAGGGTAAAAACCTAATAACCAGGATTGAGGAGTGCTAGCAACACACTTTTATTATTGGTTATATGTTATTGAAAGCTAAAAAATCACAAGTAAAGCTCATTAATAAGAAGTGAGATCCATAAGTTTTTGTGATTTCTAATAAATTTCACTTAATAGTTAGTTGAGAGTGTGTTAATTAGAAAGTTACTAACATTTCTCAACTAATAATACTCTAAAAGATATGAAGGAGGACAACAAAAGCAGGACCTCACATCAACTTGTCACTTAAAGCAATGAATCACTAAAGTCAACAAACATGAAAGCGAAAATTGATATATTAACAACCAAAGAAAACAAAATATATACTGTATAATAAACCAAATATGAAATCACTAGAGAGAGCATTCATAACAGCCTTACTTTCCGTGTCCAATTCAACAACCTTGTAGGCTGCTCCTAGCTGTTTGAAGAGTTCCTTGACCCGCTTGCAGTAACCACAGTAAGTCTTACTGCCACACACAAATTACATGATGGAATTACTTGTATGAAAAAGAAAAAAACCACTTTTTCTAGTGTGCACCAAACTATTTACAAGCCCTTAACTGAAAACTAATTTCTTGAAGGGTTAATATTTTTAAGTGAACTTTGTATCCCTCAACAAAGCATTTTCTACATACCAAATCAGCTATTGAACTCGATCAATATGTTTCACAACTGTAAACTATTCTTGGTAATAAAAGACATATTTAATTGAGCTTCCCATTTTACCCCAAAAAACTTAGCATATCACACAAAATTTATGAGATAAGTACTTGGTTTAACAAGTTTTGGAACGAAATTGCTAAAAAGCACTAAAAAAATGACAAACCACTTTTATAATCTGTGTTTAAGTCTAAATAGACTTCCTAAAAGCTTTTTCTAACGATTCCCTAATACCAAACATCAACACTAAGACCTTACTAGGCAACTTTTAATCTTGGAACTTCAAAGTTTATACCAAAAACTGTTCAGAATGATACCCTCCCTTTATACTATTAAGTGTTAAAAAAAAACCCTACGTAAACCATTGTCTAGAGACTCCTCGTTATGTGAAGGTAAGGAGGAGGGATATTGTATACAGTCTTACCTTTCCATATGCAAAGAGGTTATTTCTGGATTCAAACTCATGCCCAAAGGCTCCTCCCTTTAAGTGTTAACTAATAAAAAATATTTCACTAATATAATTTCTAAAATAATTATTATAAAAGCCATCACACTGATAACAGGATGTAAATACTTCTATACTTGTTGAAAAACTAAGAAGCAGAGACACTTCTCTTATTTGAAGTGTCACCGTGTCAAAAACTGACATATCCCAACACTTGTTCGACACTTCTTAATAGGTTTAAGATTTAAAAAATTACATTTTGTTGACTTGAACACTTACGATGCTGTCAACTTTACACAATGTTGGTTCAAAAAGATGAATATACCATCAATTTAGATAGTGTTGTTATATGTTACTCATTACTCATTTCATTTCATTAGAATCTCTTTGTTTGTGTTTGTATGTGGTGCCCCCGTGTCCTATATTTTAGACATTAGTCATGTCGAAGTGTCCGCGTCCGAGTCCGTGCTCCATAGGTTGAAAATCTCCCGTGGATTAGGGTATTAGTTAATTAAAATCATTAGAATTTCATCAATGAAACATGTTACGTGCAAAATATAAAGCAACAGGTAAGTTAGATTTTGAGATAAAAATACCTGAAGACAACGACAGGGGCGGAGGATACAATCTCCTTAGCCTTATTCAACGCTGCTTCCATCTCTTCTTTGCTTTTCGGTGAACTCAACAAAGACCCCATTTCTTTATCTGTGTTTATATATGATAAAATAATTTGGAATTTAACAGAATAAAAAGAAAGCTTAAAACTTATGGCTTTGGACAAGTGTTGGAAGGAAAGATGACTAAGCCAGAAACAGAGTACAGGTGTTGAATTTTGCTGCTGCTTGGTGTCACGGGGTTTAGGAGCAAAAAGAACAAAACTTGAAACTGTAATTTTGCGGGAAAAAGCAAGCAAAAGGTTTAAATTTTGAGTACTAAGAACTTTGGGTGTTACGACTTATGAGACAGGGGAATTGGAAAATTAGGGTTCGGTTCAATTTCAGTTGTGAGGAAAATTGGTGATCAGGGGTCGCTGTCGTCTCTGTTACTGTCTTTTTGGCTCTTGGTGGAAACGGCAGCGTCGTTTAGAACGATGGGGTGATGTGGATTTTGAGGTGTATGGGAAGAATGATAAGGAAATTTCGGAAAGAAATGAACTCATTGACTCGTTGGAATATGATTGCTGAACTATAATATTACATTTATTAGATCTTCAGTAATGATCTTTAAATTTAAAATCTAATCTTCACTCAATTTTTTAATAAAAGAGATTTTTAATATGGAGAATGAATTTTACGTTGAAGAACTTTTAAGATATGTACATTTATTTAAAAAAGAATATTTTTTTTTTCTTTTCCCAAGATCTCAAAATAAAATTTATTACTAAAGAAAGAATAAAAAAAAATATTTAAGAAATTTTTCATCTTATGTGACGCTTTAATGATAAATCTTAAATTGAGATTTTAGATTACTTTATGATAGATCTCATAATACTACTTAGGATTGAAGATATCAAGATCTCTCATTTTTTAGTAGTAAATCTCATTTTAAGATCTTAGAGAGATAAAAAAAAGAAATATATTCATTCTTTTTTGAATAATGTACATCTTGAAAGTTTTTTATATAAACTCATTTTTTATATGGAAGATCTCTTTATTTTTTTATTGGAAAATCTAATAAATACGATATACTATTCATCTCTTTTGATTATAATTAAAAAATAATTGAGTTATTCGGTTATTAAAAAGTTCTAACAAGTTTTCTAATTGTTTAAAATATTATAATTATGCTCTTCTCATCGGGTTGGATAGTTTGATTAATAAATTTTTTTATAAATAAATATTTTTACCGGTTGTATTGATAAAAATATTTACACTCCCACTTATACTATTATTATATATTTTATTTATTTGAATTAAAACTAATATGTGCATTATAAATATGATATATAATTTGAATTTGTAATAAATATTTTTTAATATATAAATTATAATATAATTAAAATTTATGATAAGTAAGCTGCAAATTATTACAGGAATGGATGACAAATCCACGTACAATTATTACAGTAAGCTGCAAATTGTTCTAAATTGCAATACAAATCTAACTATTTTCTGTAGAAGAAAAAATGGCTTCCAAATCTTTGTACAATGAACTTGATTTTGACTTGAACTCAGAAGATGAGCTCCCACTCCTTTTGTTTCCCCATAACCCACTCCATCCGGTAGTGCCACTAGTAGAAGGATCATTTACAGTTCCACTTCTTTCCCTACCAAAGCTAGACTTTGCAAATCCCCTTAGTTGTTTCAACCATGCTCTATCAGGTGTACCGGAGCTTCGACTACTCGAGCGCCTGGATCTGTCAGCGCCGGAAGTTGTGTCTATAGGCTCTTCATTCCCATTGCTATTTTGTGGTAACCTCTTTTCCAAGTCCTTGATGCACTTTTGAGGGACGAAATACAAAAGAAACCCAATGGAAGCATTTTTCAAACCTGTCAAGAGTGATTTTTCCTCAGGGTCCAACATCTTTGCTTGGATATATAAAGTATACCATTCATTGGTGATCTGTGCACAATACCCTACTAGGAAAAGCACAAGCATAAAAATCCCATACTTAGTCTCAACACTCACAGAAATGTCCTTCTTCAAGAGGACTAAACAAGTAGCAAATAAAGTAACTTCACAGGCGAGTGAGATAATCTCCACAAACTGAACCCTTTTCTTTATAAAAGGCTTCTTTAGCAGCATGAACAATAGCTGAAAAGAGGTCATGGACAGCACAATAATCACCGGACTCTTAGATGAACGAGTCGGAACAAAGAGACCTGCCAAAATTCCCAGTGAGACACGTCTTATGGATTCAAGGAACACGTAGTATATCCTAAGAATGCCAAACAACTTTTGGATGAAAGGTGCTTCTGCATCTTCCGTTTCATCATCGGAGGCAATGATACAGTCTCTTTGACTCGGAGGATTACCGCTGCCACCAGTTATCTGTGTAAGCATGTACTTCGGAGGGCCTCTTAAGTCTTCAAACAGTGGTCCAAAGATGGTTAGATAAACAGATTTAGGTTGTTCTTTCCATGTCCACTGGCCTCTTTTACCTGGCCCTAGAGTTACTCTCACAAGCTCTTGGTACCAGTGAAATGTCTCACCTTCTTGATGAACTTCCTTATATTGAAGTAGTTTTCCAAATGTGATTCCAATAGAGAGAAACATGAACAAAGCTAGAAGAACAGTGCCCACAAAAACCATCAGTAGAATGCCAACTGCCAATCCAGAAGGAGATCCCCCTACAACCATACATGCAAAAGAGAAAAATTTAGCCGAATAATTGTGTATTAAAGAGGTTTTGAACTTCTGAAGATGAACAAGTAACCTTGCAATAAAGATTGAAAGCATATAAATGAATCATCTTACTGCAGTTATGTTTTTTTTTTTTTTTTCTGTTATCCTTTCCATAAAATGGAGTATAAAGACCCACCTTTTCTTGTGATGATAACTTTCAATGAAACAAATGAATACATTTTCGAGAACTATATATTAGTAATAGGAATATCTTTGGGATCAACTCATAAGAGTGAAGATATCTAGTATAGGTAGCATGCAACCAAAGGAAAACAGGAACCATAAACTCTTCAGTTATCAGTTTAGACTTTTTCAAAAGCAAGAAAGGCACCTTCTTTGCATCTCAACCCTGTAATTTTCGCAATTTTGCATCACTCATTTCCTTCTTAAAAGCTATCAACTACGAACTTTGACTCAAGCATCCATGGGAAGGCTTGTCAAATCTAACTCTTCTATAATGCTGTTGTGTAATCAAATGGATGATGCATGTTATACTGATAACACTAATTAGTAATTACTGGTTGCACCACTTTTACCACTATTAGGTGGTTTGGATAAGGACCAGATAGTTGTGACTATATCCATTTGAAGAAAACTATTAAACTAGGTAAAATTAGAAGGACCACCAGCCCATGCTTCATGTAACACTCTATAATGTGGTTGACCACACTAATGGCTTGAAACAACTTGTATATATTGCATATGTTTAATAACTTGACCTGTCACGTCTTATATTTTTGGTTTCAAATATTATTTATGACAAAAAATGGTTTGGTAACAAATAATAACATTATGATTATGGATTACCTTGAAGCAGCACACCAGAGGACTTGCAAATATTAGGTAGTGCAAGAAATATAAGAAATATCTCAAATCTTGGGAATGTGAGTGCTCCATGTATTTTATTCTTCTCAGAATTTCTTTTCCCAAATTTCAGGACAATGAGGAGAAAAGCATGCAGAACCATTAAACCACCACAGATCACAGCTAACCAAAACATGCTTCTATAAAATTCTGTCCATCTATGAGAAAAAAATAAATTAATCTGATAGTCGATTATAAGTAAGCAAATAATGTCAAGACATTTTGAACTTTTTGAATACTTAGGCCAACAAATTAATTATAATCTGAAAGCACAGGGTATTTTTTGATTTATCTCATGGAAATTCTTTTCTCATTGTTATAGATGAAGAGAAAATGTATCAAGTTCACACCATTACAAATCAATATGTTCACTATTTATTTAATAAAATTTGACTTATCATATGAGTAAAATTCTACCCAATGCACCATATTTTTCCCCCAAATTTGCATTTCATTTCACTTAAAATTTCGAAAAATCTGTTTTACTCTAGTTAAACATACTGTCAGTCAATTTTTGAGGCAATGCTTATTTTGCAAACCTTTTCTGACACCTCTCTTTGATGGTTAGTAAAACATGTGTCGCAAGTAAAATGTAATTTTTTTAGCAATCCCGTAGAGGCATGCAAAAACTGGTAAAGTATTGGTGTTCTAGTATTCATATCCTAACAAAAACTCTGGCAATAAATAGTTTGATACACTTTTTTTTCAAAACACTCTATTAATTTATGTGAGTTCCACTAAATTATCTCGGGTTACTCTGCATGTGTACTGAAAAGAACAAGTTAAAGAGTGTTTTGCTAGTATCCCCTGTATCCTATTAATAACCTTTTCTGTATAGAAATGAAAACACTAATTTCCTAAGTACAATATTATAATGTATTCCACCGACCCCAATTAACTTGGGTTAAAGGTGTTGTTGATGTTGATGTTGTTGACAATATTATAATGTATTGACACATATAACTTACCCAGCGGAATGTTGTGAATCCAAAAGATATTCAGCTTCTGGTTTCATATTTTCGCTCTGCAAGTATACATTATAAATCAAGAATTTTGACTTCTTCTTTTTTCCATTAATATAGATAAGAAACTAACTTTCTCTGAACTATTGATAGACATGTCAACTTGCTCTAACCTCAAAATATTGCTGGTACTCTGAAGAAGTAAGTGGTGATCCATACACCAAAGCGGCCAAATTCAAACTCTTGTCTAAGAACTTTTTTGGGATTGTTGCTGGGGCTTTGGTGATGAAGTTAGAGCTTCCTAAAGGATTAGTGCCTACCATGAACAGGTTCATGGGTTCATCTTCCCATGGAACGCGAAAATAGGGTATGGTCCATTGTAAATGTCTGGCGAATTCGTAAAACTCGACTGGCAACTTAACTGTCAACCATCTAGATAGTGCAAACACCTGAATATGGCTCAAGATTCTCTGCATGATTGACAAAGTTAGCCTATCAATGATGTATTCTCTCCATAATCAATACAAAAATGTAATAAATTTTGGACATTTGCATTAAACTTTTCAAAGTTGAAAGAAAACTAAAAGTTCAAAATGTTAAAAGAAAATAATTTTATGTTAGTTGAGATATGTACATTTTTTATGTAGGAAGAAGAAACATAGGTCTCTACCCTTGAATTTAAAAAAGACTCTACTATAATCTACAATCTATGTGTCGTTTGTGACAAGGAAGAGTGAATGCAATGAGCTACTGAGAAACTGGAGATGGAAATAGAGCAAATCCATCCCCCTCCCCCCCCCAATTTTATTTTTACTTTTATATTTTCATTTTTTTATGAAACTCTATCTCCCTCCCTTAGATACTTTATCAAGCATGACGTTCGAGACTTTCTTCACCAAAATATTCTATTAAGCATGTTACTGCTTTTCTCTATTTAAACAACAACTCAATACATAAACATAAAACATGTGTAAATTGCACACGGATTCATGTGATGGTAACTGGTCAGCAGGATTCAAGTTAAGTGTCTTACAAAAAGACTCCTTGCCGGATCAAAGACCAAGAAAGATGATGATCTCGTAAATGTACCAACAGATTGAAGGCTTGCAGTTGAGATAGTAAGAAAACCCGCAACAATTGATGTCAGCACAAAAGAAGCAGTTGCAAATGCAGAAACCACAGAAGAAATGAGAGGCATAGAGTCTGCATGATTGTGAAATCATAAATATGTTAACAATTATGGATGAAATAATTGCAAAGGAAAAAGAATATTATGGATATACAAGAATGGGAATGTTCGCCAGACAGACATAACATAATATCATCACTAATAACACAATCTTAAAATAAAATAAAAAATCTTACAGTGCCTCACTTGTAGAAAATTGGAAGCCAGATTTTTGTTTCCAGCAACATCTCGTGTTACATTCTCAGGAACACTAACAAATACTAGATCATTATCTGCTTGTAACTCCACCATGTATGTGCTCCGTCTTATTTCATGGAAACTAGACAGACAACAAAAGTTGCAAGACAAAAGATTGTCTGTCAATTCGCATTTGGCTTTCTCATAATTCAATGTCAGTGAACAATTCATTTTTAAATGAAGCATGTAGATATAGATAGATAGATATTTACAAACAAATATTCTATAACTATTGTGGTTTCAGACTATTCAATATCTCAGAAAATGAACATTTATAAAATACTGACCTTTTTAATAAACCCCCAGATATTGATATGCAAGAGGAGTTGAAGCCAAAAACAGGCTTTACAAATTTAACTAATATCTGGAGATTGTGTTCTCTCGTCCTCATGCTATATGTACTCAACATCACAGCAGGCCTCTTAATATCTGAATTCCGTACATTGCTATGTTAGCAAAGAGCGTTGGAATCTCAAGATTCCCAAGACAAAGGTGTATAAAAGCAATATTATTATCATATAAATCTTAGTAGGGTTTTCTTGGTGGTTGGTGGATAACATGTACCATAAAGGAATGTAACTGGTGCAATTGGAGAAATTTGAGTCCCTTGTCTGGATATTATAGACTCCGAATTGAAGTCAACTGATATTATAGCAGTGGAGGTGATATTAGCAATCTGAAATAAGAATTGGCCAAAAGAAAGTGTAAGCAGATGCACTTAGAATAAGCATAAGATATACACATTTAAAACTTATCATATCTATGAATCAACTGACCTTGAATCCAAATCTACGATTTCCAAGACTTGTTGCATTACTTGGAAGAAGTGAACCCTGACTAATGTTGAGAGAATTCAAAATTTCTGTAGATGAATTCAGAACTGGAGCTGAGAAGTACAAATATATCTTTAGCCTGTCATGGTCATTAGTTGCCTGTACTGTTCTAGTTTCACTGTCAAGTTTGAGTAGCTCTTCTGGTACATGAGTCCTGATGTTGACATAAACATTTCTTCTGTCTGTGGATCATGGTCCCCATAGAGGAAATCAAGTTTTGAACATTAAAAACTGATATCAAATTTGTTTTTTTTTAGTAATGTTTACTTATATTTAGGATGCATAAAAATCTTCTGAGCTCCAAGACTCTAACAACATTACAATTAAAATACTAATAAATGATAACATTATGTTAAATTTGATTGTATTAAAAATCAAGCACCTGTACAAAAGACAGTACAACATCCTTGGCCACAAACACCACATGCAC
The DNA here is from genome assembly GCA_013407115.1 of Glycine latifolia. Classification (NCBI taxonomy): domain Eukaryota; kingdom Viridiplantae; phylum Streptophyta; class Magnoliopsida; order Fabales; family Fabaceae; genus Glycine; species Glycine latifolia. The sequence goes on along the minus strand of CM023946.1, from coordinate 17,514,723 downwards.
GTGGACTTTTATCCATAAAGTAATCACACAAATATCACCAACATGATATGACAATAATAAACTCACCAAAATGTATATAAACAGTTGAATTTGGCATTCTCATAAAGCTGTTGCCAGCACGGTCAGTGCAGAAGTTCCTATCCATCACAACGATTGCCCGCCCATATTGAACTGTAGACGACAGACTAATGAGAAGAGAATACGTGAGGTTTGGCTGTATAATTCTAAAGGAAGATGGTATGACCTGGCCAGCACCATAGACAAAAAGCTGTAGAGAAATATTACAGCAGCATGTTAAAAATTGATTCAGTATTGTATTAACACATCACTATTTTTTCAAGAACCCTCTCCCTTTATTTTTATTGTTCCTTGCTAAGTAATATGGAATTTGCATTTTCCATAACTGCAGCAGAGAAAAGTTTGGAAGAAATTCTTATTGATTAAACTGGTATGCATAATCCCGTATTTTTTTGGCCTGTCTGAACTCCTTTGACAAAATATCCCATTTAATAGAGAAAAAAAATGCAGATACATAATAAAAAAAAAGACAACATAATTTGAGGAATCCAAGCAATCTTGGTTAGCCACCTACTCACATTGCAGGCATTTACCGACTTGCATCCAAAGCCGCCTCCACCTATACAGGGTTCTGTGAAAGATATGTTTACAGACACATTTAAAGAACTTGTAAAAGATGCTGAGGCTGTAACATCTGCCGTTGGGGGAGTTGTATCTGAATAAAATAATACTGTTATATATTAAAATGGTATTCAGTAAAGAACAAATTTATATGAATCTCAATCCAGTCAGACAGAAAGTTCAAGCAATATATCTACTTTCCCTTATTCCCATGACTCTGTAAACTTGTTTTTCCATGTGACAAAGATGCAAGCAAAAGCTAGTTAAGCATTGAGTTGCATTAATTATCCAACTCAAAATGGGAAAAGTGATTTTGCTAGTCACATTTATAGCATAAACTGTTAAGCTTGAAACATAATTGTTCTCCACTCCTATTTTATGCTACATTATACAATCAAAAGACTCTGGACTGAAAACTTTTTTCCATCGAAAGACACATGACATGATTCATTAACAACACATCAAAAATTAAAAGGGGTCAAATCTCACAAGTGATAATTAACAGATAACAAGCATAAGGAATTAAGTATGGTTTCTTAACCAACAGTCCAGTTATAGGTGGCACAGCCAAGTCCTTCATGTCTGGTGCAGACTTCAAAAGTATGGTTTCCATCCTTCAAGCTTCTGTATGTAATTTTTCCATTTGTACACACTGATGTGATCGCATTATCCAGCTGCATACATGGTCCTTTAGAATAATCAGAATATCTTCTAATACCCCTCCCAAAAATATGAAAATGAAAAAGAATTTAAAATAACATTAACATCATGATACATACAAACATAACAGAGTAATCAACTACAACATGATAATCTGTCAAGTGAATCTATCCCCTCAACGCAAGAAGTTCTTGTATGATCTAGAACCCTCTGTGTCTATTATTCTGTCCAATCTCCACATCACAAATAGCCTAGTTTTTCAATTTATTAGAAATTAAAAATAATTAATAAAACTCGGCTACATGTGGAGATTAGCTAGGACCATAGACATATAGTTCTGGATCATACAATAATTTAGATTTCATCTTAAAACCAATAGGCACCCCGAGAACTGAGGCAGACGATGTGGAACTTTCTAACACCCCCCTCCACAGATGTCTTCCAGAACAAGTGAGCCTACTAGAATAGGCGAGAACCAAGATGGGTCATAGGCTTTGATACCATCTTAGATTTCAGTTTAAAATCAATTAGCACTAAGTGAAGTTGTTCAATAGATATATAAAGGCAGACTATGTGAGACTTCCTAACAACTCCTCCCCTCCCAATTTTCAAAACAGATATAAAAAAAATTAAATGCATACACATAAGCTGTAGTATGTTTCCATGTCACCCCCCCCC
>CM023946.1:17502184-17512646 GCA_013407115.1 Glycine latifolia | reverse complement strand
CATTAATAAAGAACAACAATAAATAATATATTAACATTTCACAACAAAAATGATTCAGTCATTGGCGAAATTAAGTGACCCTTAGAAGTTAATAACTTGCCAAATTAGCACACACACAAACCTTGCAACTGAGGGTGCAGTTTGAGAAAGGGCCGCCACTACCAGAGTTAAGAACTTGGAAAGCAAATGTTACTGACTTAGAGTGAGAGTATGCATGGGGGACCTTCAAGAACTTCACACGAGCATCAGAACCACCACATTTAGTAATGGGACAAAGCAATGATAAAACTAAAACCCAACAGAGTATACAAAGAAATGGGACTCTAAGCAGAACCATTTTAGAACAAAGTAAGAGTGGATGCCACTTATGTGTGGAAGAGTGACATCTTCTTTTTATTGTGGAGAAAGTGTTTGAAGAGAGTGAAGAGGGTCTTTGCATGCAAGAGGGTACATAGAGATAGAGTAAGAGAGATATGCGGAAGTTGTTGTTTTTAAGATGGTTCTTGAATTGAACTATGGCCATTGATAAATTGCATTAAGGATAAGCCTATGTACAACATGAGCTTGGGAGGAGTACAATCCTCTATTTCGTTACCTTTGAAGTTGTAATAATTTTATTCAAGAGATAGATGCACGTGTAACAGTCAAGATAGAAACCAGTCACGGGTAATTATGAATTATTATGGCAATGATAGAGAAAGGAGGGTGAAAAATAAAAAGGTATAGAAAAGTACTCTACCTTTGTTTGTTACTCAAAACATTCCATCATTTTGTTTTCTATTAAAAAATGTTCCAACTTTATATGTACTAAACTGCTAATTGTTGGTGCAGGTGTTACTGATCTCAGGCTCCTTAAGGAAAGTTTTAAGTTGAAACCTTGTAGATGGAAGGTTGAAAAGGAAGATGAAATCATCAGTTAGGTTTCTTAGTAGATTCTAGTAGAGATTGGTCATATTTTACACTAATATTATGGTGATTCAAAAGATTAATAATATTTATCAAGGATATAACTTAATTAATTAATAAGTGTATGAATAGTTATTGTAAATCCTTTGGTACCTATCCAAAGGTTGATCCAGTGGTGTAAAATCTCATTAAATTCATATAAGTAATAACAATCTATTTAGTAAAAAAACTCATGTTTAATTCATATCTGCAAAATTTCCTTAGATTAATGACAATCATATATCACAAGTGAGATTAGTCTATGACTAAGTGGGTTAGATATTGAAAAACAGTCATTATCTCTAACCAAAAAAATACTTTGGTACCTATTTCTATTCCTATACATAAAAAATATAAAATGTCCGATGACAAATGTACAAATGAGGGAGGAACCTCGAAAGAAAAACAAAATTAGAAGAAAACATGGAAACAAGAACATTAGAACAAGCACCATAAATGCAAATCAATGAAACCTTGTACGAATTAATGAACATAAAAAAGAAAAGAGAAAAAAAAAGAAAAATGTTGGTCCAATTATGTGATGGACCCCATGATATGATACAAGAAGAAAAGACAAGAGAGGTGTGGAGACCAAAGACATCATTCTCTCATTTACGTAGTGACAAACACACTTTGGGTGAGATAACAAAATGCGTATCAATCTCAACCTTAGAAACGTTATCTCTGATCACTTCATACTACATTACATTTTAAATCTTATCATAAAGTTCTACACTTCCCTTCTGTATTATATAAACACAATCGATCACATTTAGACACGTAGTTGATACTCTCAAATATTGAGCTAGAAAATGGGCTACCCTATGGTTCACCCAAAGAAAATGCATGGCGTTATGGAATTAAGAAAGAAAACGAAAGATAAACAACTCACATTCTTACATTTATTTCATTGCACATATTTTGAGGCTTGACAAACATAGATTTTTTTTCTTTTTATGTACATTCATAATTACTTGTTCATTTTCATATATAGCTACGTTGTGGGTTTCTAAAACCAAGAAACAAAATCTATTTATGGGATTTTTTTATATTTCCTTTTAAAATAAGCTTTTTATTATGATGTTATTCGGTATTTAAAAATACTTTTAGTTCTTTTCATATGAAGTCTCTTAAATACATGTCTTTAACAAACTTACATTAAACCATAAGTTTTGTCGATATAAATATGTCAACATGCATTAAATTAGCATAAAAATTTATTTAAAAATACTATCAAAACTCGGTTTATCAATATGTATGTATTGAGAATAAAATTCATTTTAAGAAATTAAGAGTTATAAAATCTAAGACATGAAGTGATTTAGTGGTTACATGAAGACGGATAAAAGTTACATACATTTTTCTTTTAATTTATATTTATAGTTCTCATTTCTTATGATATGAAATTTTATTAATAAAAAAGTAAATTTATATAATTTTACATTTATTAGATAGTTTATTAGTTAATTCACTGAAATTTTATATCTCTTTGTTTCTCATTATCTCATCTATTATATTTCTTATCTTATCTCTTTTCCTTTATCTTTCCTCCTATTTTTCTCTACTATCTACCTTTACATCCTTAAAATAAAGTGTACCAAGTCCATTTTCCTTTTAATGCAATTCATTCTCTTCTTTCACCTAATACCCCTCATATGGTCAGAGACAATTTAATATTTCACATGACTCTAGATCGCAATGCGAAAGGCCCTCTTGTGTGGCCCAGTCCATTTATACTTCTGCTTTAGTCGTGGGTCTTGTTTGTGTTCTTTGCTAGTCTCACCTATAATGTGGTAGCAAAGTGCAGCTAAAAGATTAATCGATCAATAGAAAGAAAGTCAAACTATGATATATTACCACAAAAGATGATTATTATTCTTTACTAAATGCCACCTTTCGAGGACATGAAGGAACATACATGATATCTACAACAAGAGACATAAACTCGTGGAGTATCTGTTTTTATTCTCAAAAAGTACCTAGTCTATGTTTTAATCACATTTCTTAACAATGATTCGGCAGTATGATTAACTTATTAAAAATACTCTTCTCCAACATCGCTAGTGTGTAATAATATATTTATGAATATGCCATCTTGACATCGGTAGATGTTATTCGTATGCTCTAATTATAAATCTTTAGGACTTCCTGATATCATATATATTCTATAATTTTATATAAGATCACAAATAACATACTTGAACAATAACAAGCTAGCATTGACCTCTTTCAATGATACAGCATGTATAAAATGATCGATCATTATTTTCCATTTCTTGCCCCACTCTATTAATTACTTATTGTTATAATTTATATCTACAAAGTGCTTGCAGTTGCAGATAGCGGCGGAGGAAGCAGATATTCTGGTCCGAAGTAAAAAAGAAACTAGAAAAGGAAAGGAGCGTTTCGTTCTTAGGAAGATATTGATTTTGAACTCACCAACACATTATTCACGAACGTGTGTATATTTTTTTGTGTGAAGCAAGTATCTTTGACCAAAAATTAATGACTAACCCCATTGTTCGGAGGCTCCACGCTATGCGCAGGTAAGGGGGAGAGATATTGTATCCAACCTTACCCTTGCATATGCAAAGAGACTGTTTCCGGATTCGAATCCATGACCAACAGATCACTAAGACACAACTTTATCACTGTGCCATATTGAAATCTATTTAAAAATTGATCTTTTTCAAAAAATATTACGATCTTTGGTCCTTAATTTATAGTATAAAAAATGAATGATGACATTATTTTGATATGTTTATGAGAAGCATGCATATTAACACATAAAAATGCTCGAAACATATTCTCTTCTACACATGTACCCTTTCTTATTTATTAAATTTATTAAAAATAATAAAATTTTATGAGTTTCATATTATATTTAATAATTATCTCTTCTAATTTTATAATTTTTAATCCATTAAAGAAAATGTGTGTTTGAATAGGTGTGCTAAAAAATATATTTCTAGCACTCTTCTATACAACAAAAATATCAAAATAAGACTATTACAAGATTGATTTATCTTAAAATCTATTACTATGAGAAAGTCTATTACTGCTATTTACTAGTAAGATAATAAACTTTGATTGAAAATTTATATTTTAAACTCTGATCATAATTTAAAAAATAATTTAAACTATGATCATTATGAGTAGTGTTATATATAACTACCACTTAAACTAATTAATTCGATGAATATTTTTTAAATAAAATTAAATTTATGACAATATTTATTAAAATTAATCATTTAACTATTTTATTAGTCTTAATGAATTAAATAACTGTTTTTATAAAACCAGAAATATTATTATTATCATTAAAAGTAATGTTTTGTTACTTAAAGTCATATCAGGCGTCGGGCAACATCATATCCTTTGAGACCTTGATTTTGAATCCATCAACATGTCTTTAGTAAAATATTGATGTTTTATTTAATTATACTCATATATAACATATATGTTTATTTTAAAAAACTAAAATTTATAATATATATATATATATATATATATATATATATATATATATATATTAAAACATACAAATTATATTATAATTAAAATTTGTAATAAATAGACATTTCTTGGCGCTATAAATAAAAATATATTGAAAATACATTTTTAATACATTTACTTTTAATCCTATTTAATACTACATATTCCCATGTATTGCAAGAGCGAACTAATTACTACAATAAAAAAGTTCATATACTAATGAACATTTAAAACAAAAAGAGTTATTAGATTTGTTCCTATAGACATATTTTTTTCTAACAGAAGTAATTCTATAAGTATGAATACTGTGTGTCTATATTATCAATATAATATTTTACTAATAGAAAATTTAATTATTTATACCGATCCGTGCATAATATATTATTACTATAATATACTTTATACTATTAATATAAATTCATAATACTTATATTAATTTCAAATTTTTTAGTTAAATTATTTACAAGACAATCTTAATAATTGATATGCTAGTTTTCATTTGTATATAGTCGTAAAAAAAAGTTTCCGTTGTTATATGACATTAATTTTGTAATATATGAAAGAAGCCAAACGGATTTTTTTTTTAAATGTTCTTCAGTATCATTTTCTTTTGTAATTATTATAATTATAATAGTTGTTCTTTTCTGCCGGTATAAGTCACTTTTCAAGTTAAGTTTTCAAAAAATTTCAAAAAGGCCAGAAAGGTTACTCTTGATGTGATGTCAATTGGAGATGAACCGAGGGTAAAGAAAGATTTTAAAAACTCAAACGAATAATGCAGGGACGCTATAAGGAGGAAAAGGGCGACATCGTCATGCATTAAAAGGAAGAAGGAGGAGAAAACCAAAAGAATATATTGAAACTTTGGGCAACTCGAATAAACTAAATATGTGATTCCTACGTATGTCATTCCATTAAAATCCATGCACCGGACTTCCTACACGTACTCATCAGCTTGAAGTCTAAGATCAATACATGAAGGATTTAATTTTAATTTGTTGCAACTTTTTCTTTCTATAAATTCGCAACTTTTAATCAAACTTTGATAACTTCTTTATAATTTTTTAAAACTTTAGTTTTCATATATTGACAGTGTATAAAATTTTGACATTATCCATTAATTTGTAAAATTATCTTAAATATGATTTTTAAAATAATTATTACAAAAATTATAATATATATATATATATATATATATATATATATATATAGTACACAAAATTACAAATCCAGAGAATTATCTAGTACCGTCGGGGGAAACCATAAAATACCTCTAATTTTATGTGACAAGCATGTTAAAGCATTAAAGAAGTTTAACTGATCTTTTAATCATGTGCAGCACATTAATGTTGAGCTATATAGTTTAAAAACTTTATACTAACAGAAAATTCGTATACCTTTTTCTTTTACAGAAAGAAAATTTGTAAACCTGTATAATATTTCATTAAACATATAATGCAATTAAAAAAGATAAATAATTTAATTTTAGTGCACTGTTACTACATAAAATTTTTTGTTCAGTCATATGTCAATGAGAAGAAAATTTGGTACAAAAAAATTTATTGCAAGTTTCTATGTCGACCGTCATCGTGAGAAGAAAATCGGCGTGATATAAATTTGTGATTAATCAAGCGCGCCTCTATCCATGAGGAATAATTGTATAGTTGGATGGAGCCTCTAGTTGAGGCAGATAGATGCTGAGCGCTCTAGTTTTTAAATTTAATGAAAACATATTCTTTAGAAATGAAGATGATATGGTACAACTAATTAAATAGTGATCAATGTTTATATAGACTAAAATACTAGAAAGTTGTCTTCTCACAATAAGCCGCATAAGTGCATAAACTCTTCATTCCCAACCTTATCAACTTTGGTGAACGACAGAACTTAGATATTTTTTTTATATACTTTTATTGTCAAGTTCTTAAAATTGACAAACAATAACATGTATATAATTTAAAAAAAAATCTTTAACTTATTTTATTGAGGTTACTTAATTATGTATATCATTATTCAACTTCATAAATATGAACAATTTTAACTATTAAGTTTTATCGATTGGTGAATGATATTTTTGTTAAAAACTAAATTAAAAGTGTTTATAGGTACAAATCATCCCCAAACTTAAATTGACTCAAATCAATCAATCGTTCAGGTTGAATATTTAATACATTGGGTCAAACCTGACTCAATCCATTTAAATCAATTGATGTATAGATTAGGTCATGGATTTTAATTTTTGAACCTGTTAATTAATTTTATATAATAATAATTATTAGACTATTGGTCATAACATGGGTTGAGTGAACACATTATTGTGCATTACACACACATTCATTCACATTGTCACGATATAAACGATGTTCACATTGTCTCTCAAAGATTAGGGTTTGGGTTCCCTTCGCTTTTTCATTGCAACAGCGTCATGTCAAAAATAGTATGATGGACAACATCCCCTCCAACTCTTCCTTGCTCCCTTGTGTGAGGTGATGACCAAACAACATTGAGTTTGTGTTTTCAATTTCAATTGCATGACATCCCTAGCCTTTTTCAATTTTAATGTTTTGCAATAATAACGTGCTTTTCACATGATCTTTACTCGAATCTAGACATTAAAATTTATCTTATAAAAAATATTGGATTTTAAAAAATTAAATAAAAAATTAAATGCTCTGACCAATTGATCCAACATGAACCAACCTGTTTGTGAACGAGTTGATTTAGATTAGGTTTTACAAAAAAATTCAAAAATCCAACGTAACTCAATCCATTCAAATTTGATTAACTGGAGTGATGAATTTGGTCAAAATTGCATGTGAACACCCCCTAAACTAAATGAGTAGTGTAGGTTTTTTTAGGGTTTTTTTAGTTGAGTCTTTTAAAAATAATTTTAAAAAATAGTTTTTTTTTTAAATTTTAGTTTTAAGTTTTTCTTCAATTTTTAGTTTCAAAATAAACTCATTTTTAAATTGTTTATCTTGTTAATTAGTTTAAGAATGTTTTTATGTGAGGTGATGTTGATGACGACAATGATGGAGTGGTGCCTAGAGGCAGACCTATTTGAAAGTGAGGGTGGACAAATGCACCCCCTAATTTTAAATGTTTGAATCCTCCGACTTATTCACATGTGAAAGTAAGTAATTGCACTGTTATTTTAATAAAATCACAAGCATTTATCTTAAACTTTATACTTTGTACCTCTTATATTTTTGTTTGAATCCAACTATCTCATACTCTCACTATACTTATATCTTTATTTATGTCTTCCTCTTTATTTATATGACAATAATACTTATTATTTTAAAAAAATATCCCACTAACTCGATCCTACATTTGCCACCTATGTTGCTAATAATGGTGGTTGACAATAGTAGTGGTGGAATCAATTAATGGTGGATGCGATGGCGGTGTAATAGAAATGATGGAGGTAGGGATGTCAATGGTGGTAGCGAAGGTGGTGGCAATAATGACAATATTGGTGGTAGCGGTGGTGACAATGACAACGATGATGATAGTAATGTTAGTTGTGAAGTTGGCAGATGGCGATAGTGGAAAAAGCCATTGTCAAATGTAAGGAGTGTGCAATTTTTAAAACTAAAAACTAATTAAATTTATATATCTTTTTTCTAGGTTTTGAAAATGAATATAAAAATGTTCAAAAATTAGTTAAAATTATTTTTGCTTCATTTTTACAAAACACATCTTATTTTGAAAATTAAATACACTTTATTAATATACAAAATATTATTTAACATATTATTTTAAATACGCTATTTATTGATACTAACTAAAATTTATTGAAAATTAAAATATTGGATAAGTTTTTAATAAATTTCATTCATAATTTTGTAATTTTTAATAAATTTTAACATATAAAAGAGAGTGTATTATAGAAATATAGTGTACTAATGAATATGTTAGTAACACTTCTGATATTACTACCTTTGGTCTTTTAAATAAGACAACTATTTTTCTTCTTCCATAATTAGAAGAAATATAGACCAATTTTGAGTCGAATTAAATGTTAATTTTTTTATATACCCTTAATTTATTATAAAGTATATTTATTAATTAACAATAGTAAGTCACAATCATTGATGGAAAGCTTGCGTATCCTTTGAATTATGAGTTGAATTTTTCTTATCTTTTAAAAAAGATATATGAAAAAACTTCTATAAATTAATTAATGCAAAAACTGATTTAGGTTATGAAAAAATTTATTGATTTTTTTCCTAAAGATCTTTCTAAAAAAATTTATCCAAAGAGACATGAATGTGCTCCTCTCCTCTCTCTTTAGTCTTTACCTCTGAATATATATGCTCTCCATTGACTTTGACGCATGGCACTGCATCCAAATCTTTATGAACATTGGTTTTCTCTCTTTTGAGAAATAAAAGAAATGGAGAACAGCCTCTACGACTTTTACTGTTCAGCCACTTACTCAGACCAGTCAACAATGGCTCCACCTGCGCCGTCTAATAAGTCTGTCTTTGGGAAGGAAGAGGATGTTTCAAAAGTACTACTTCGTGCTAAAGTTGCTTCTCATCCTCTATTTCCTCACCTCCTCCATGCCTACATCGATTGCCACAAGGTTATATTTATATATAAAATGTGAATTAATGATACATGTTTCCAATTTTCAATTAAGTATCATACATAGATTTTAATTAGAGTGCTTTAGGGACCACAAAACCCTCTTTCTTTAAAATGGTTAATTAATCATCACTAATAAGATGTAGTTTTGTACTTAGTGAAGCTAATTATGTTGTGTTAATTTTTTTTTTTTATTATGACTAATTTTGTGATTTAATTTTCAGGTGGGAGCGCCGCAAGATGTGGCACACCTATTAGAAGGAATCAAAGGAGAGCATACAACTGCAGGGGTGTGTCAGATATCTGAATCTGAAGGCTTCTTGGGTGCTGATCCCGAGCTTGATGATTTCATGGTATAATTTCTTCTTTAAAAAAACTTCAATAACTAATTAAATCACAAACCCTAATTAAGTTTCTCTCACCTTATTATGTTTGCGTATTGAAGGGAACGTTTTGTGATTTATTGGTGAAGTACAAATTGGATCTATCAAGGCCCTTTAACGAGGCAACCATGTTCCTAAGCCACATGGAAACTCAGCTTCACTCTATCTGCAACAACAGTACTCCTCCTCAACCTGGTCTGTCTCTCTCCGATCTCTCTTTTGATATGGCTAACTATTATTTGTTAATTTTCAATAAATTCAATGGTTCACTGGAATTAATATTACATGTTATTGTTTTCATGTATTCTTTGATTTTTGAAATCGAGACATGTGGCTGATAAGTTAAGTTCACAAGGTTTGCACCAAATAAAATAATATGGAAAACTAATTAATATTAATCATAAAATAATAGGATATATATATATATATATATATATATATATATAAAGGTTCGCAGGTTAGGCAAAAGGTCCTAAAGCACGTTTGAGGAACTGGCTGGCTCACATGGAAGCACTGTAGTGAATCACGTGGTTTGTGTTTGCTTTGGTAGCTAGCCATGGTATGTTATACGTAGTCCTTGCTTCCTTCATGATAAGATTCATTTACCATAATCTCTGCTGAGCAAAGAGTATGCTGAGGGCTACTTGCCTGAGAAAGGTGTTTCAGCTGATTCCTGATTCTTAAATTGAAAATAAAACCACCCTATTGATCATATCTCTTACTTCTCTCTATTTTTCTTTTTCTTGTTACATCATAATATCATTCACTTATCACTCTTCTCTTCTTATTTCTCTCTAGATGTAGATACCCTTGAGGTTGAGTGTCCAAATCTTCAGAATCAAAAGAGACAAGTATTTTTTTTCTCTAGAAAATTATACCTACAATAATTTTTGTTAGAATTAAAAGTATTTTTTTAATGCACTATTGTAGTCAACTTTCCCACGATTTAGTTATACTGACAGGGTATATAGTTTAAAACAAGCAATAATGATAATTTTATATATATATATATATATATATATATATATATATATATATATATATAT
>CM023946.1:17476451-17502174 GCA_013407115.1 Glycine latifolia | reverse complement strand
GTTAGGGCCTAGTAGCAACCTTCATTCAACCAAGGGATATGTCCATCAGCTAGAGTGAAGGAGGCATACTTCATATCTTAAAAGGTTCCAGTCGTGAGCTATCATTTGCAGGAACTAATTTCCTTAAATATTTAGAACACCAAACCAGTGTGTAAAGATACATTTTTAAAAGAGTGATGCTCTTTGTACAAGAAAATTTTATAATAATTTCTTAACACTCATTTTTATTTTTCTTTTATAATAATCATCGTGTGTGTGTGCCACCTATTTTATTCCCTATTTCTTTTTCTTTTTTTCTAACTCTCATCCTTTGTTATGTATAAATTGTTATAAAATTTGATTGTATAAAGAACAGAACTTCTTTTAGAATCGCGATTTACATTTTTTTTATGCAGAAGTTACCTTGATCAATACAAAGAGGGAGGAGAAACCGTTATATGTTCTTTTTTTTTTTTACATACCGTCACTGAAACTTTGTCGGTTTTATCGTTGCATTTCTAATAATTATTTTCTATTTGGTATACTTTATTTCTTCATCTATAATCGTTGACTTTATTTTGTTCCTGTTGCTGTGGTATTGAAGATGATATTTTATGTCAGTCCGTTTGGTCATGAAATTCTTATAACATGAAGTTTATCTCATCTCTCTTTATTGATGATAAATATTATAATTGTTAAAATTTTGCACACTTTTCTGTTGCATGAACTTATATGATGACACTCTATGTGTTTAAATTTTGAAAAGTCTATATAGCTAGAAAAAAATTGACTGGTTTTATTTTTGAATTTACTGAGATATGAGGCAATAGGTCAAATTAGTCAAAATGGCAAAAGCCATTCATCTATTCAAGAGTCAATAGTAATTTCAACTCATTTGACAAAAATATACACTTCAAAAAATCGATAAATTAGTTACTAAATTTAGTGATGTAACTTTTCTCACTAATTCTGATGTACAAAAATTAAGTACATATAAATTATTTCGTTACCAATTTTATTTTTTCTTTTAATAATGAGTTATCTAGTGTACTGTTTTAGAGTTTCATAATAGTTTAATTCTTAAGCATGGGGCTTGTTTATTTTCTTTTATGAATTACTCTTTATCTTTTTACATATCATACTTTTTAAAACTTATTTATCCTATATTGTTTTATAGTATCTCAAGGGAGTTTATAGTAAAGAAAAAGAAAAAGAAAATTGTCATTGTTGGAAAATGCAGCAATTATATTAGTGGAGTTTATAATTAATTAAATTTGAGTCATTAATTTCAATTCATGTATTTTGATATTCATATACAGTATTTTTCCTATGCATTTCTTGCATTTAATATTTTATAGTTTGCAAGAGTTACATTTTTTATAAGCAAAAGTGAATATCATTGAAATAATGTAACCAAAATCAACACAAGTGTATCAAACTCTAGTCAAAGAAAAACAGTATCAAGCAAATAGCGGAGCAGCTTAATTAGCTACAAAGTACGTGCATACATTAGCAAATTGCCCTATACAATGAAAGTCGAGAGTTACATTGTTTCAAATATGTCCATTGTACCCAAAAAAAAGTGAATATATCTTAGATTCAAGTGATTATGTACTAATCTAGTTACAATTAACATTACTCCGCGAGGCGAGGCATTAACAAATCCATTATGCTGGCCTAGACGACATATTCATTTGGGAAACTTCTACGCGAACTAATCACTGCATGCATGTCATTGGAACAGTTTCTGAGTGCTACCATTGAAAAATGAAAAGAAGAATGCTAATTAGTGAAGAAAATGTTACGGTGAAACCGTGAAAATGGACTATATATATATTTTGATGAAGAGTGTAAAAGTAGACAGAGAAGGGAGGACAATCAGAACATTTACAAACTTTTGAAACTCAATTTGAAATTAATATTAGACTCCTCATCACTGATCATGTAACACGTAATACAATAAAATTTATGGATTAATATTGGAACTTTAACTTGTTAAAACTACAACTCTACACGACTGAAAGTTCTTAGAATGCATGCATATAAAATTCTACACAAACCTAGGGTGTGGCATATATATTTCTCTGCTAGCCCTAGTGTGCGCCGTTTCCTTGTTATGGGCAACGGCAAATCCATCTCTCATTTGTACCTCAGTTAGATTCTTTAATAGAGTTTTATTTGAAACTCAATGTTATTATACTTAATTTATAATGATGTCTACTAGACACTGTGGATATAATGAAGTGCATGAGTCACTGTTTTAATAAAAAACAGTGTTATAAAGACACTTCTCCCTCATATATATACATCACCATTGATTAATTACTTTATTCATTTCTCTCTCTGTCTTTTGCTTAAGCAAATCGATGACCCGCTCCTCCTAGGATGATCTGCATCAAACTTTTCTCTTAAATATTTTGGAAATATTTCATAGTGTTTAAACAAGAATGCAAGAAAAGGAAAGGTTTGTATATTTTTTCCTTATTTTGTTTAAGAACTTGGAGATATAAAGAAGAAATGAAGAAGCCAAACTGTATTTCCTTCTAACTTTGTCTCTACTTTAAATCTTTAATATTATTAGAGAACTTTAAAGAAAAGAAAAAATGATTTATAATATTTAAACTTCTTACTTATCCTATTCTTTAATTTTTTTCCCTTTTCTTACATTAGCATTTAATATAAATTGTATTAAACTATTAGGGTTGGCCTAATAGTGAGGATTGAGATATTATGCATGAAATTATATATTTAAACCCAAGTGCAACCATTCTAAACCATAAAAAAAAAGCTAAATTTAAGGGTTTTGATGGATTGGTATTCAAAAACTCGTTTTCCTCCTCTTTTTCTACATTTCTTTCTCTTTTTTAATGTGTTCAAACTCATTTAGTTATTAACCCAGAAAATAATTGTATGATATAAAAATCCTTAAATTTCTCTTAGTATTATATATATATATATATATAGATAGATAGATAGCAACTCTCTAATTATATAAAGATATATATTACTTTTCTTTTCCTCCCTTCCCTTAATCAAACAATATTTATGGGGAAAAAATAGAGTTTTAAAGTACGCAACTGGAGCAGTTTGGAGCCAACTTCAAAGAGCTATAATTATGAGTATGGCCAGAGATGTGTCTTCTCTTTGATCTTTATCATTAAGATTCTGTTCCAAGTAGTGGTGTGGTTGCACGTGTTATATACTGATCTCATTGTTTCCTGAGAAATCCACTCCTGTCTCTTCCCTTTTCTTTAGTTTAATCGCCTATGCTTTTGAGCCTATCCATTAAACCTATTTTGAAATTGTTGTAAACTGAGGCTTTTGTACTTGAACCCTTAGGGTTGTCGCTGATTTTATTTTAAATAGTAATATCTTCATAAGATCGACGGCAGACGGTATTTTATACGAAATGTGTTCATTCATTGGCTATTTTGAGTAAACCAGTTCCAGTTCCTGATAAAGCAGCTTTCTTTAATTTGTGCATTGTACTGGATCTCAAGATTATGGATTTGGTGGAAAATAAGAGTGATCATAAACGTGGCAAGACTCAGTTACTCTGGATTATCCACTTAAAATGCACACACGAGGTTTTATATATATGCTTTTTCAGTTGATTGCATGCTTGTCTATTGGTTATTCAAATAATCTTCTATTGCAGCGGCCAGCAGGACAAATTATCGAAAAATTTCTAAAGGAACTGTGTTAATAACTACTACCAAGCATATAGTATCTGTTATTTAAGGTCAATGTTCTAGCATATATGCATATTGCATGGTGATTATTACTTTAGGGAAAGGAAAAAAAATAAAAGCTAAGGCGCCATTAATATTTTTGGATTATATGTTGTGCGAGAATGACATTAACTTAAACATTAATTGTTAATTCAAATTTCGAATTTTCTTATGCTTTCTTGGATAAGTAGTGAAATTTGATACATAAAAAAAAAAGGTTGTGAAATTACGTAGTTTTTAATTTGAAATAAGTGAGGGACTAAGGAAATCAAGGTAGAAAAATGGAAAGAGATCAAGGAGAAGGAAAACAAGTTTCCTAGCCTATTTTAGGATTTTAAAATAAATAGGAAGGAAAAGAAACAAAAAGGATTAATTTCCTCTCTTTTATATGTCCTCAAATGTCTGATTTTTTTTTTCAAAATTAGGATGGAATATATGGGAGACTCCTAAATTTAAATAAAATTAAAATGTATGATTTTATTATTTTATAATCTAACTGTCAAATAAAGGTAATTTATAGAATTCCATTCCAATCTATAAAATATTTCTTTGGCTGCCTTTCGAAAAAGAAAAGAACAGAAAGAATCTCATCATAAGTACTAGGTATTGCACATCTATCTTGCTTGCCAAGTGTCAATATTATATTGATGTTTAAAATTGACATTATTTATTATCTAGATTCATAAATGCATAAGTTATATATTACGTAGAATTTCATGACTTGAGATAGTTTAATTTCTTATGTATTCAAACTTATTACCGCATTGTTACAAGAGAGAGATGCGTAAAACTTTGGTAGCTTCTTGTTGAGGTTGCGCTCTTTGCTGCATTACTGCCTTTAATTTGGGTCTTTCACATATCTCAACAAATAATTAAAGACTCGATCTATCTTAATCTAGGACATGTTTCATGAATGCTTTTCACATTGTTTGTAGATTATACCATCATTGGTAATCTATCATCAATTCCTCTATTTTCTGACTGTATGTATTATAATTGTGTGCACTGCGCACATAATTGATGTTGTTCATAAAATCAAACCAGAAAAACCTACATGCATAATTTTTCTTCACTGTTTATAGCCCATGCACTTTTTCTTTTATTCGATCCTTCTCCGGCTTGAAATAAGTAATAAATTTCCTTTTTTCCAATTCCAACAATTAATAGCACTCTTGATTTTCTCTTCAGTATAAAACGCCTCTGAAATGTTCATATACATGTTCTGTGTTTATATATCATGAGGATAATGTGCAGCGGAAGCATGATAATTGACTATACATTTGATTTTAAACGAAAAATGCTTGTTCACGTCCCTTCTAGTTTATACTCCCTTGCACTTCATATAAAATGTCACATCGCTTAAGTAACGAAAGGGAGGATCGAGTGAGGGTAAAACAAGTTTTTAAGAGAGTGTAAAATGAATCACAATTAAAAAATCAGATAAAAATTATATATGACTCTCCAAAAGTTAGACCCTTCCCGGCCCTTGTGTGCAAATTTTTTCTATATGATTGATTAATTAATTGATTCCTTGTTTGTACAATTCCGTGAAGGTGCAATGTTTTTCATGATGGGCCCATGGTTGAATAATGGGCATGTACACCAAACAGCCAAACGCATATTGGTTCATGATGGGCAAATGAACTTTGTATTGGGTTTATGATTAACAATTTGTGTTTTCATGTGATAGATGAAGTTACTGGATCACCAGGAAAAGATCTTGGTAGGGTGGAGAAAGAGGCAATTGAGGGCAAGGGGATGAATGAAGTTCAAGAGCTGAAGGACAACCTACTACGTAGATATAGCGGTTATATTACCAATCTGAAGCATGAAATTTCCAAAAAGAAGAAGAAAGAAAAACTGCCAAAAGAAGCAAAGCAAATCTTACTTGCATGGTGGAATATTCACTTTAAATGGCCATACCCAACGGTAAACATCTTTTCTTCCAAGAATCGTGTTACAAAAATTGGTGTGGAATTATGTTTAGTACATTTACTAGTCTTGCTTACTCTTTAACATATTCATTATAACATACATTCTTCCGTTGAGAAATACAAAATCAAAAGAGAAAGTAATTAAACAAGAAATGAAACTTACAAAAATCTTTGATTTTCAATAAATTTCACTTTGAAAGTAAGTTTTTTTTTTTTTTTTTAATGTAGAGACTACAAATATTTTTTACTAGAGTCAGGTAAGACAATTAGAATAATCTTGTATCAACTGTAACAAGTACTTGTAGAGAGTATGTTTAAAAAGTGTATTGAAGAATATGATATTAATGTTTCTCATATAATTATAAAGAGCTTATGAAATTAGATTGTAGCATCTATAATATTTTTAGATTATTTCAAAAGACTTTTTGATGAAACTTATCGGAATAAATTCTTTTTTCTTACTCGATCGAAATACGTCTCATAATTAAATTTATAGTAAAAACACTTATTAATAAATAATATCTACGAGTCTTTTTTATTATTGTTCATTAAAATACACTCTTAATATTCGTATCAATTTAGCACTTGTCTAAAACCAAGTCTGATTTGGGTAAGTTTTGACCTTTAACTATGTTCTCATTGGCCCATGCAGGACGCGGATAAGGTTGCCTTAGCAGAATGGACTGGTTTAGACCAAAAGCAAGTAAATAATTGGTTTATAAACCAGAGGAAGCGCCATTGGAAACCAACAGATGAAATGCACGCTGCAATTTTGGATGGTCTTTATGGATCCCTGCACGAGTGAGAGAGTGGTATAATTTTGCTTTGTTCAGGATAATGTTAGTGATGATTTATCACAATAGGTTAAGAGTTTTATGCTCATGAACCACTTCTTTGTTTTGCTTTGTGAATTGGATGGGATCTTGTAATGAGAACTAGCAATTATCCTGTGGATATTGCAGGATATTTGTAAATAAAGTTAGTATATAAAATTAAATTAAAAACATTCAAGGACATCAGTTTAATTGATAAAAAATACTTTATTGATAGTAAAAAAGAAAATTTATTAACTTCAATTGCACTTTTAGTTTTCTTTTTTCTATTAGCAAAAATATCTTTTTTAAAGTACCACATATTTTTAAAGGAGATCCCCTATATAATATTCGTGACAATTTTGCATATAGTCATGCCATAAAAAAATGTAAAATATAATACTAAATAATACAATAATCACATTTTAAATTTCACTTTTCTATCAATGTGTTCAACAATTCTGTGACACACCAATTGCTGTAAAGGTCGTCCTAGCTATATCATTGTCTCCAATAATGTATGACAACAAGAAAACCAAAAACTTGTTCCACCCAAATTTGTAACATTCCACTTTAATGTTATGTCCAATTGTCCATTACCTTTCTGAACTGCTAGGAATTTCAGGCATACATACGGTTAGGTTATAAAACCAACAATAAAAAGCATATTCACTATGACAAATATAAGATTTAACATTGTTCAGTTAATGTGGATTTTAACAAAAATCAATGTTACAAGATATACGATGATATTTGTAAATAAAATGTTATCATTAATATCAATTTTTTAAAAATTGATGTTGATATTGGAATGTTAACATCAATTTTTAAAAAATTAATATTGTCAATACTCATTTAATGTTGATTTTTTTTTAAATCGATGTTGTGTGTGACTCAATAAAAAAACCCCAGAAACCACCCCTCCAGATCTCGACACCATTGCCTCCATGTCCTTCGAGTGAACCCCATAAACCCCAGAGAATGAACGAGCGAGGCAAGACAAAGCAATGTTAACATTGTTCACTAGTTCTTTCTCTGTTCGCACTCAAGTAAATAAAAAGGGAACCGCAACTACCACCAGGTTTCTCTCCCAATTTCGATTTAGATTCCTAATCCGCTCGCGGCGCCTCCAATTCCTCCGTCAATGCCACTGCCACTTCCTTTGATGATCTCTTTGGCAAATCCTCCTTCGTCTTTTGTGCCTCTGCTAATTTTCATTCCAAGTCCGTCAACGTTCCAGCGCACGACAATCTAGTCTTCAACAAACCAGTCAACTATGATGACATTTTTGACGACGTTTCCGGTCTCAAGAGCTCCTCCAAGGTCTCCTATGCCAATGTTTTCACTTCTGGAGGGAGTGTCGATGCCGCTGTCACGTTCGACGATCTTCTCAATGGGTTAGGTAAATTGGAGAAATGTGTTGGGGATTTTGATGACTTGATCCCTGGATTTGGGAGTAGTAAGGCCTCCACTGATAGGTATGTTACGCATGCATGAACTATGAAATAAGTTTTAGTATGTGTAATTGTGTATCTTTAATTGAGCTAGTGAATGTTGTGTAGTCAGAATTGAGGTTTATTTATTGATATGTGAACTTGTTTCATTGTTGAAAGAGAGTTGGGGACTATGAGATTCTAAGCATGGAATGAATGAGGAGTGCTGAAAGTTTGTTAACTATAAAATTGACAAACCACCGAAATAAAATACCAAAACAGATACATAAAATTTTTTTGAAGATAAAATTTGAATTTGAATTATTATTTCTATTAGATAGAAACAGTTTGTTAAAATAGTCTAGATAAGAATAAATTTGAATTATTGCTTACTAATATTGTGTTTAGGTTATTAACATTATTTGTATAAATATACCTCATTTAAGAGGTGAAATATGAATGAAAAATGAATGGATAAATGAATGAATAAAGAATTATTATTCTAATTTATTTGTATCCAATTTTCAACATGGTATCAGAGCCATGGTTCCTTCCATGAATCAGAGCCAGGTTCCCTCCATGAATAAGAGTGGTTTCTTCCACTGCCACTAGAGTCTTTTTCGTCCCCATTTCATATCCAAATTATATTTCTTCTTCACATTCCCAAATGTACATCTCTTTTTATCTTTTTTCATATCAGTATTTGTATTCCACTTTTATTTCTCTCAAATCCCTAACTCCCTTCTTTGATGGTCGATTCTGATTCCGAAATACCCAACCATCTACCTCCTCCTTAACCCTCAGCTTCTCTGATTCCTCTACAAATTATGATTATTATTATCATGAACTTCATCTTTGTCTCACATAACCTTCACATCTTCGACCCCGGCTTGAATCCCTTCTCGTATCTCAATCTTTTCCTCGAAAACAAAACAAACAGCACACTATAAACCTATTTTAAATCATTCTCGTACCTCAGTTTTGAAGCCCCCATGCATGTATTCCATTTGAAGGTCATTGATGTGAAGCTCGTTGCACTGTTCTGAATCCTTCACAAACCAACCCTAAAGTCTATTGACCTAAACATGTGATAGTTTTGAATCCCTTCTTGTATCTCAATTCTCCATGCACGTATTCCATTTGAAGGTCATTGATGTGAAGTTCGTTGCACTGTTTTGAATCCTTCACAGACCAACCCTGAAGTCTATTGACCTAAACATGTGATTGTTCTGAATCCCTTCTCGTAACTCAATTCTCCATGTACGTATTCCATTTGAAGGTCATTGATGTAAAACTCGTTGCACTGTTATGAATCTTTCACAAAGCAGCCCTGAAGTTTATTGACATGAACATGTGATTGTTCTGAATTTCTTCCCGTACCTCAATTCTCTTTCTACCTCACATAAACAAAACACCTACTGTGGACTATCCAAAAGCACCTCTTGAACCTATTGTTGACCAAAGTCATTTCCAGAAGAGTGTTTGAAGAAGCAATTGGTAAGTTGGGCATGACCGATATTCATGCACCAATTTGAGGGGGAGTGTTGAAGATAGAATTTGAATTTGAATTATTGTTTCTATTAGATATGAACAGTTTGTTAAAATAGTCTAGATAAGAATAAATTTGAATTATTGTTTCCTAATTTGAATTATTGTTTACTAATATTGTGTTCAGGTTGTTAACATTATTTGTATAAATATACCTCATTTAAGAGGTGAAATATGAATGAAAAATGAATGGATAAATGAATGAATAAATAATTATTATTCTAATTTATTCGTATATGATTTTCAACTAATTTCAAATTGTACCTTGTAAGTTTGAATGTAACATGCACGAGGGTTTAAAAAGCTTTTGACAATTTCTTTTTGGTTATTAGTTGCATTAGTGAATCAAGTCGTTTTAGAGTAATGGTAATGGTCTGAGGATTGTGTTTAAACTTGCGTGACAAAAAGTGAAGACAAATCATTGGTAGTGATCTATATGAATTTTTGGATTGTCTATGTATCTATGGAGTATATGTTCAAAGAAGGTTTTTTTTTTCCTTACATGTCTTGCATTATATGCTCATTATGTGACATGGCAACTTGAGAAGTTGAACCATCGTGCCGCTCAAGCTTCTTTCTAAATCTTTTTTTTCTTAACTTGTTTGTTTTTGTTTAGATGGTCTCCTACCATGCTAGTATACTAAATTTCAGTTTACATTTTTGTGTCTCAAGTCTTAACATGTTTATATGTTTGTTTCTATATCTCTATGTGTGTTTATATGTTTGATTTACCCCTTTTTGCTCTACTCTAGATTTTTCTTTCTCTAGCAAAGTCCACCATTTATGATGGTGGGTTTGTTCCTCAAATGCACTAGTTGGATAAGGAGGTTAGTTATTAGTAAACTACTACCTTTCCCATTCTATTACTTAAATTTGAACTGCTTGAATTTTACTCCCTTTAATTTCTCAAAGGTGGAATAATACTTTGAGGTTTTCATTTTTCAATAATGCTTGCAAGTAGGATGCTGAAACCTAAAGTATTTTATAGAATTAGCTATATGGTCATACGGTCAAGTCCGACTAAATTCAAAGATGCTTTTTCAAAATGATAGGAAATGACTTATTGGTAGGAAAAACTCAAGACATGTGATCAACATAAGCTTAAAGGAGATTACAAACCGTTGCACCCCTAAGGTCAGAGCATACGTCAACTTATTCATGACCTCCCTGGTTAGGTTCATAAATGTTCTTCACTTCAAAACACATATGCACAACATGATGCATGGTTCATGAACAATATTTACATGATTTATTTTTGAATTCCCTTGGAGATTCCTATCCCACAAGGATTAGGTTCTCCTAGCATTTTTTCCAACACATACGCATACTATGACATATTACTTTCACATATACTCGTGGACATCATACATTCAGTCATAATATCAATCATGGGCACATTCACTCATTTACACAACAAAATCATCACATCACTTCATTCATCAAATCATAAGTATCATGCATCGTACTATCACTCATTATGATATCAATATTACATACTCATTTTTCCTCTTACGTTACTATGACATTTATAGAGTATAATAATCATGTCTAGAGTTGTACTAATCATATTAAGTTGGTTTTTATCTCGTTAGAAAGATAAAACAGTTATATACAACTTCTATGTTGACTTCAAAATCCCTTTCTTTGATTTAAAAACTAAAATTAGGAAATATACAAATTGACTGCATAATTCTGACATCTTAACTTTTACTCACTAAAATTGCAATATCTGGAGTTATAAATATATTTTTTTTGTTAAATCAAATCCCTTAGCTAGATAACATTCATGGCTACAACTCTTATGAAGAACACAAAGTCTATTTATATCATTTAAGTACACATTTTGCTATTCTAAGTTAAGGTTTTCTATTAGAAAATCAACATGTGCGTTCAACATCAATTATCAAATTCAATTTCAATAATATCAAAATGGCAAAACATCAAAACATACAAAAATCAAATTCACTAAAATCATAACAAAACAAAGTACTTTAGGGTATTCACAACGCATCCAAGAAAATAAACTTATTATAATCATTAACCTAAAATCATACAATCTAGTTGTGGCTCATTACCACTCATACAACAAAAGAAAAAAAGAGAACTCACTCCCTCTAACCTCAAATGAAGCAATTCCTCAACAAGGAAAAGGAAGACAATCTCGTGGTCACTCCCAAGAACGCATTGACCCAATGGCTTCATCCACCACAATCTCCATGACAGCTCTTACTATAGCAAAAACTTGGTTGTGATTTAAAACACAATCTCAAGCCATCTAAATTTCCCGAGTTTGAAAACTCAAAGGAAAATATAAAATTATTGACTATAAGGAGCTCTGCGCCTAATGCTAAGTCCACTTAATTCTTTGGTGCATATAAGGCTTGTTGGTCTCTTCTATATATATGTTCATGAGTTTATTTTGCCCAATGTGAGACTTAGAGCATTTTTCATGAACAAGTGACCTACTTTGGAGTTGATTTTCTCTAAGATGGAAGTTGATTTTGGTTTGTAAGGTGTATGAATGAATTGTAGCTTTTTCAGCAAGCTTTCCAACTACGCAAATAACACCTCAAATGGACACCTATAACTCAAGATATGACGTGGTCTTTCTCGGGTTGTCATCGTAAAACTAACACTAGACAGATAATTTTTCAAGCATTTAAACTATAAGAAGTTAATCTAATACTCTTTTAACATAAAATATAATATAATACAACAACAACAACAATAATAATAATATACCTAAAATACACACTATATAGGGACACATACACTATCATAGCACAAGTACATATTTATGACAAAACCAATAATATACAAATAATAATAACAAATATTTACAAAAAAAATATAATAGAAGGGTTCAAATAAGAGTTCTCCTTATGATATATTCCTAGTACTCAAAACTTGGAGTGTTACACCACCAACTGAATTTTAAAAAGTAAAGGGACCTAACTGATTTTTAATATATATATATATATATATATATATATATATATATATATATATATATATATATATATATTAAAACTTAAAAGACATAAATCAATATTTGAAAAAAAGAAATAAAATAAAATAAGAAAAATGTAACCAGCCTAGACCACGTAAAAGATAGAAAACAAAATAAGAGATTTGAAACATTTGTAGTTTGCAAAATAGCAAAATAAGGAAAACACGTAACCCTCATCCTCTCAAGCTTTCTCTTTCAATTCTAAGTCATTGATTTTCAACGAGGCCTTGTTCTCAGTTCTCACACATCGTGGTTGTTCACTTGTTTTTGGAAGTATCATACTTGTTACATGCCAAACAATAGTAAGCATAATTTTCATTATTTTTTCTATAGTCAATTTGACTTTGGCTTTAGTTGTTTAAAATATATTAATTTGACTTAGGTTTATTTTTTTAGTTTTAATCTTAAAGCTTCATCATCGTGGCTTATTGATGTGATTAAGAATTATTAATTTTTGTGTTATATTGCACCTGTGAATTATAGTAATGTAGGAAGAGGCATCAACACACCTCTTGATTGAGAGCGTGTTAATACTTAGAGCCAGAGTATGATGTTTGATTAGATAGTAAGGTAGTGTATACAAGTCTTAAAGTTCTAAACAAAGTGAAAGTTTTGCATCTCCCCTCATACCTATTAACTATTATTGTTAAATTGGTTTTAATATTAACTTGAAATGAATGTGTTCAAAGTGTGTCTGGTTTGGGTTTATTGAATCATTGATTCATTAGCCCAATGTCATTCATCAAGCTATTCTTGTCAAAAGGTAAGGATAAGAGATTCCTTACATTTTTAAATTAAAAAGATCATGTGAAAGATAATTTTTAAATGTCTATATATTCAAGTTCTTGTTATTGTGAAACACCCAAATCTGTGAAAGAGATGACAACTCCCTGTATTGTTAAATTAAAAAGGTCCCGCGAAAGATCATTTTTTAAATTTCTATATAAAGTTTTGGTAATTGTGAAATACCCAAATTTGTGAAAGAGATGACAACTCTCTGTATTGTTAAATCAAAAAGGTCCTTGAACTAAGCTTTTTATAAAAAAGGTCTTCTCAACTAAAAAGGTATTCAATCTTCAATTGTGTGAAATATTTAAATTTGGGAAAGAGATCAAACGAAACTAAAAAAATGTGTTGTTCTCAATTAGGATTTATTACCTTCAATGACTAACAACAACTCACTGTATTGTTAAATTAAAAAATTTCTATGACGGTCTTCAACTAAGAAAGTCTTCAATCTTCAATTAGGACTATTGTTAAATTAAAAAGGTACATTATGTTCTCGTTAATTTAATTGAATTCAATAAATGTATGCATTATTATTGTATACAACTGATAGACATATAATTCACTATTTTTTATTTTATTAACTTACCTTCAATAACTCACTTTTCATTTATTGTGTGGCTACTAATTGGTACATTATGTCTACTTCCATGGTTGGTGATGAACGCAATGAACATGTACCTCCAACAACTAATCAACCCGATGGTGACAAGAATACAAATCAAGAAGAAGAAGAGAATGTTATTAAGAAAAAGAGGAAGGAAACATCAAGTGTGTGGAAGGATTTTGATGAAGTTGAAATAGTTGAAGTAGGAAAGAAGGCAATATGTAAGTATTGCAAAGTTAGATTATCTATTGGTGGGTTAGGAGGTAGCACAAGTCATCTAAGAAGGCATTCAGAAAAATGCAATGAAAGGAGGTTGCACATGACTAAAGAAAAGAACCAATCAGTCATTCCTTTTAAGCCTTCTAATCCATCAAACACATTCCTAATTCCTGGGGTTAAATACTCCAACGAGAAAATGAGAGAAATAATTGTTATTGTTGTGATGGTTCATGAATAACCTTTTAGCATTGTTGAGGATGAAGTTTGGATGTGGGCTTTCTAATATGGAAATCCTGACTTCTAAAAAGTAAGTCGTAAAACATTGAGAAGTGATTGTTTGGCAATACATAATGTAGAAAAGAATCGATTGAAGGCTTTGTTGAAAATTAACAACAAAATAGCTTAGCAACTGACATGTGGAAATCAAGTCACCAAGTTGTTAAGTATATGGTTGTCACCAGTCATTTCATTGATGTGGAATGGAAACTTCAAAAGAGGGTTTTAAGTTTTGTGAAGGTGCCTGCTACGAGGCAAGCAATTGATGTAGTAGATGCCATTTAAGTGCTTGAAGGCGTGGGGGATTGAAGAAAATGTATTTTTTGTGTCAGTTGACAATGCTTCTTACAATGACTCATGTTTGAAGAATTTGAAAGAGAACGTATCAGTTAACACAAAATTAGTTATGAATGGAGATTTGCTTTAGATGTTGCGCACACATATTGAACTTACTGGTACAACATGGGCTTGCTAAGATAAAAGATATCATTCAAAATGTTCGTGAAAGTGTGAAGTATATTAACCATAATGATGCGAGATTGAAGGCTTTCAGTGATGTTGTTGAACAAAAGCATCTAAAAGAAAGAAAGCTCATCCTTGATTGTCCAACCAGGTGGAATTCTACATTCCAAATGCTGTCAACTACATTGAAATTCAAAATTGCCTTTTTATGCACCTTCAAATGAAGATTGGAAATAAGTGCGGAAAGTTTGTAAACTTTTAGAAGTATTTAACTTAGCTACACATATAATATCAGGGCAGTGAGTATCTTACTGCTAATTTGTATCTTGCAGGAGTGTGGAGGGTCAAGCAAGTAATTGACGAAAATGCATTAGAGGATGAAGATTTTTTCATGAGAGATATGACAACCCCAATGAAACTAAAATTTGACAAATATTGGGGGCAATGTAATTTGTTGATGTCCATTGCTAGTGTTTTAGATCCTAGGTGCAAGTTTTGTATGATCGGCATTTGCTTCCCTTTGTTGTACAAGCCTGAAGAAATAGCTAAGGAAAATATGGAAAAGGTACAAAGTGCTCTTCAACAATTATATGAGGAGTATGTGGCTTTAAGCAATGAAGAGTCATCCTCATATGAAAGGAAAGGAATGATGGTGGCATAAACTCCTAAATTATCCATGTGCCTGATTCATCTGCTATGACTGCGTTTGATCAATTAATGAGCCTTGCATGAAAAGGAAGCAGTCCCACCAATGAAATCAGGACTAGATGTTTATCTTGGAGATAAAAATACTTATAATCATAATAATGGAAACTCCTCTTTTAGTGCCTTGAAGTGGTGGAGGAATAACAACTTCAAATATAAGATTTTATCAAAGATGATAAGAGATATACTAGTTGTTCCAATATCAACTATTGCATCAGAATCTATATTTAGTGCTAGAGGTAGAGTAATTGATGAGTATCATTCTAGATTGAAAGAAGAATCTATTGAAGCTCTCATATGCGGTGGGGATTGGATTCGCCATAATTACAATTCAAAGAGAAAAACAAAAGTACACAAAATTTATTTTTAATTGACTCTTTTGTAATATATTTTTTCTAATAACATTTTTTCTCATTATGAAGGTGGATGATCAATCGCTTGAAAAAATCACCTTGAAAATCTTATAAAATGATTACGACTTATTTGAAAATATAAGTAAGATGTTGAGGCATTTTCTATTTAAAAATATTTCTTTAATTTTCATAAACTGATTTAAAGTGTTTTGTAAAATTAATTTATATTCTAAGAACATTTTCCCCTCAAAATAAAGGTGGATGAACAACTTTAAGAAATTACATTAAAGATTTGATAATATGTTGACTCGTTGCTTCAAGAAATTAATCTCATATTAGAGTGTCCTAATTAATTTTAACTTATATTTTCACCCCATAAATTAAAAGGGAAATATGCATCTTTCTTTATATTAAATTTTAAAAAATATTATACGAATTTTTAAAGTTTAACTATATAGTAGTTAAATTCCCTTCATATATAATATTTTATTGTAAAATAGATTTTTTCTTAGGTTCATAAACCAAGTCAAATTTTTAAATAAATCAGAACAAATCTAAAAATTCTATAATAATTAAATAGTTTAGACAAAGTTTTATAATTCTAGTTCAGACCTAGCCAAACCTGAAGTGACCTAACTCTACCTTCAATCGACCATTGGTCAGATTTTTTATCCTACTGAATTACTCACTGAATAATCGACCTGTCATTAACAGTTGCTAACCGTCTTTCACTGAGTGTGTTACAAGGCCCTAGAGCATGATCTTAATATAACTGTCCATGACACCTAACCCAAAAATCCTGGAATAACGACTAAATTGGATATGAAACATCATATTGGAAACATTAGGATCGTTTGGATACCGTAAAACATCAATGTAAACCAAACTAGAACAAGTAATAAAATAACCAAATTGAACCTACTAAATAAATTAAAATAAAAATAATTTAACCAATTAAATATTAAAAAAATAAGAAAGGTGTATGCTGGTATTATCAAATCCACGATATTTTTTTATTCATAAATATTAATTATTAATTTTCTTTTGCAATTTTTTCTTCGTTCCATACCATGGTTCGTTTTTGCTGTGCTGTGTGGACCGGGGCTTATCCACAGGCGCGAGCCCACCGAATGCCGTTGAGTGGCGCGCGCGTTTTCTCCTTCAATGAACTTCGCAATTGCAAGTGGATGAATGACCACGACGACAACGACACTTCCAAAACTCAAATTTTGTTTTCTTCCTCGAGTTTCCAAAAACCAAGTGGAGTCGCCAATTCTGAAAAACGAGAATGCGATTGCGTGCGACGTCGTCGTTTTAGCACCACCACCACCCATGACGACCAGCTCCGATTCTTCTTCTGCTCCTCTCCAATGGAAGTTCTCTCAAGTACTCGGCCAACGTCTTCCAAACGAGCCTGTCCAAAACGGTTAGTCGTTACTCCCAATCCATAACATAACTCTGCCTTTTGGTGCCTTCTATTGCCGTTCACGATCCAATTCGTTTCGTTTAACTGATCTTGCTCAGACGATATCATAACCACCGTTGCGTTCGACAAGCGCGGCGACTTTCTCGCCGTCGGCGATCGAGGTGGGCGCGTTGTAATATTCGAACGCGACGATCGGAAAAAGAATGTGAGTACGAGAGTATCACTTCGCCACGCCGTTATTCTTCCAAACGCCGTTTTTTTCTGAACTCTGTTATGTTGTTAGGCTTCAAATGACCGAAGAGAGATGGAGCAGCGGGATTTCACGACTTCGCGGCATCCCGAATACCGTTACAGGACGGAATTTCAGAGCCACGAGCCCGAGGCATGTTCGTAATTAATTAGTCGTTAATTTCTGTGTACTGTTTTTAAAAAAAATTACATTCACAAATTAATTAGAAACCATTTTTAGTAGATGACAATGTAAAAAATTTGTACACTCTTACAGCATATACTATTTCCTCTTCTGGCATTAATCTTATACTTTTGTTGAAGATATTTTGTATAATGTTATTTTGAGTTTTTTTTACAGGTAGGAATAAATATTATTGAGTTTATTATTAGAGTTTAATTTCTATCTATTTTCAACAATAAAAAATTATTTTAGGCAGCCAGAAATTATAAAATGTATGACTTTCAAATTGTTATCAAGTCAGTAAACATATAAATTTAAAAGAAAAAAAAAAGTCAGGAAACATATCATGTAGATGGCAGTATCATATATGACAATATATCCCTGGTGCAAAAATATTTTATATCATCAGGGCATATTAGAAAAGTCAAATTATTATATATAATGTTTGTAATTAAATGGCCCGGTTAAAAATGTTTAAAATTGTCATTGCATTGCATTTTTTTTCTCTATTTTTCTTTCATGCTAACCATCTTTTGTTTTTCTTTTACTGCTCATACTAATCATCTTATTGTACTTTTTTCTCTCTTTTCTTCCTATCTTTCTGTTTATTAAATAAAAATTATACAAAACTGATATACAAATAAAATTTCTCTTATCATTATAGTTCAATTCTTTCATTATTATTATTATTATTGTTTTATGTAGTTTGATTACCTAAAGAGTGTGGAAATTGAAGAGAAGATTAACAAAGTAAGGTGGTGGATGTCCAACGACAGTTTGCAATTTATTCTTTCAACCAACGACAAAACAATTAAATTGTGGAAGGTTTGAACATGCCTTGTCATTTCTATAGCTCAAGTACTAGATCTGTACAATTTGCCAATTTGAATGAGGTGATCCTAACCCGTTTCACTTCCAAATTTGAATAATATCTTATGGCTTTCTTTTTGTGTTCTGTGTTGCTTCTGGGGTGGGGTAAGGTTAAGGAACTTAAGGTGAAACAAGTTAAAGAAATGGCCCCTCCTTTATGCTCAGAAAATATGCTTTTGGCTGAAAGAAGTTTCGTACCAGGGCTGGAAACCACTACTAATGGCTATCGTTTCGAATGGATAGACAAGGCACCTCAGAATCATTTGCCACCTCCAGACATTGATGACGAGGTTGGTTCCTGTGGAAATAGATAGCAGTGCTTTAGTTTTGTCACTGTCTCCTGTTGGAAAGATAGATTGTGTATAAATGATTGTTTGTTGATATTTTTTTGTCATCAGATTGGTGGAATGGAAGACCCTGTTCGTGCAAAGTGCCAAAAGGTGTATGCTTATGCTCACAGTTTCAATATTAACTCCATCTCAAATAATAGGTGCATTCTGCTTCCCCTTTTACCATGGATGCTTAACATCCTGTTCTCAGTCATGTGAAAACATAATAGAAGGATGCCTTCATTTTATTGGCGTTGTTAGTTTCAAAATTAAATAACAGAGGCATCATGATATCTCCACAGTGATTATGAGACCTTCGTCTCCGCAGACGACCTTAGAATCAATTTGTGGAATCTTGAAGTCAGTAATCAGTGTTTCAACATTATTGACATGAAGCCATCAAACATGGAGGATCTTACCGGTAACTTTGTTTATCCACAATCCTTGTGCATTCTAATTCTTGCATGCTCTCATTCATTTTTACATCACTACGGATCCTAATTCTGTCTAATGATTCCAACCAAAACAGTTAAATATTTTAGATGCTGTAAAAGTAACAGATTGAAGATATTTATGCTAGGAAGCAAGCTTTTCTAATGTGAGTAATTTATTCCTGCTCATAAGAGCTTGTTCGGATTCAAAGCTTTAAGTGCTTTTGAGAGTTTCTCTCCTGAAAAAAGCTCTATATTTCCATTAGAAAAGCTCTCAAAACCACTTCTAGCTTGTATCCAAACAAGTCCTTAGTCTTAGACTCTTACTCTTCCCATGTTACTGCTGGGTAACTACTGTTGGGGGGCCTAGAATCAGGCAAAGAAGTGTTTATACTTGGAATTCTTTATCCACCCAGGTTTCACACAACCCTTGAAAACCAAATTCCTGATCAAATGGTTTTCAAGCGTAAATTGATTTCGATTGGAAAAGGAAATTATAGTTTAGGAGAAGAAATGATAATTATTAATTAATTGAAATTACAAAGGATAATATAAATAGGCAGAGTTGGTTAGAAATTCTCCAACCAATCTGATTACAATTCAAACTAGTAGATGGGAAATATAAAACATGAGATAATGCTTAGTTCAGAAAAATCTGATCATATTCTAAGTTTCTGGAAGAATTATTTAAAAGAAAAAATCCTAACAACTATGACAGAAATATCATTTATCAAATCGGTATGAAAATAAATATAATTCAACCAGATAGTTGATACCATGGACTTATTAGATCAAAAACCCTATCCAAGATAGGCCCTTGTTTTTTTTAATCTAAAATTGTTATGTTCTAAATCAGTTGTACACTTTTAAGTTGTTGCCTCTCTAATTTTTCTTTTAACACTTACTAAAACTGTTATATATTGATTAGGCACCTGTTACTGTTCCTTTACCCCTTCTAGTTTGGGTCATCTTCAATAAGTCTTTACTCATTTCATTTTCCTAAACGGAATATAGATACTCTCTAACAAGGACAGTTTTTGCTTCTTTGTACTTTTTTTCCACCGAAGTGACAATGACTGTTGACTGTTTGCTGCAATTCTTTATGTTTTCCTTTCTGGTTATTTGCCAATGCTAAATTACACTTATGGTCTTCCTTGTTTCTCAATTTTGGAGAATCTCTTGTTCTCCCCTAGTGGTACTTCATCTAATGATGAAATGAAAGCATTTCTGCTGCTGTGTATAAGCTATACCCTGAATGCCTCAATACGATGCATTGATATTGCTTCTATAACCAATTGACCAAATTCTGTTAAGTTATTATTATATCATCTATGTCATATGCATCATATTTGCCTGCCATGTTATTCATGTTCTCGATATGGTCTTTTAACTGATTCATTCTATTTTGTTTAGAGGTTATAACATCAGCTGAATTTCATCCTTTACATTGTAACGTCCTGGCATATAGCAGCTCACAAGGTTTTATTCGTCTATCTGATTTGCGACACGCAGCAATATGTGACCATGCTTCTAGAATGTAAAATACAACTCAACTCCCTCTTGAGTTTAGGCGTAGTTCACTTTCTTGGATTTTAGTTTTTGCTCAGCTATTCCTATATTCTGATACTTCTCATTCAGCTTGATTATACAGATTTCAACATGGAGAGAGTTCTGGGTCAAAGTCATTTTTTACGGAAATCACTTCTTCCATCTCAGACATAAAGTTTTTAAATGATGGCCAGCATCTTATAAGTCGCAATTACATGAATATGAAGGTTTTCCTATTATTACTGCTGTCATGTAAATTTTGATTTCAAAATTGTTCTAGAGCCTATCTTGTGTTACAGTTTTTATCTTCAAACACTGGTGGTTTGGCGGGGTTATCAGTTTCTTTCTTTTCCCAGTTCTTGTTTGCCTTATAAATTTTTTCTATAAATCTAGTTAGACTTTCTGTTTCCTTGGTCCTTGGAATTTGGATGTTCTCCTTGGTTAAGCACCACCTTGGAAGTTTGGAAAATTAGAAAATGTTTCCTTTTGAAGCCAACATTGTTTTTAACTGTTCTTTGAACACGCACACAAAACATAGAAAGCATATTGCCAGTACCTTACCAACTAACAAATGTCATTTCCATTTGTCTTGCATGTTACACTTATTATTGTGATTTTGTGGTCTAAATTGGCTTGGATATGTTACGTTTTTCCATTGACTGCAATGAACAGACAGATGAGACAATCAATTTTAGCTACATGATTACTCAAAATGCAAAATTGTAAATACAAAAACTGTACAAGATGGCTTGATTACTCATAGCATTAGAATTATGCCTCTTTATTTACTTAAGGCATTTATATAAGTTCATTTCTTATTTTAGCTTTGGGACATGCGTATGGAATCATCTCCAGTCGCTATATTCAAAATTCACGAGCATATGCGTCCTAAGGTTTGTTGAGAAATTTGCATTTTGTGGATTTTGTTTACTGTATAATGAAACATAATTGTGGGTAGTTTTCTGCTTTTATCATTTTTTTGCATTTATCAATTCCAATCTTGGCTGAAGTGGCAATAGAATTTAGAGGCATTTGTTGTCCTCATTCATAAAATGTTGTCATTCAAGAATCAACAGTCATCCCTCTGTGGTGAATGAGGAGAAGACCCATAAACCTGAGTCTTAAAGTTTTAGGTTAAGGTATGGTGTATAATTCATTTATATGGGCCACTACTTGTGAATTGTCGCTCGAGGGAGAGACTACCATGTGAAAGAGACTCACACTTGAGAGTACCATATAAGTGAAGAAAAGACCCATAAACCTGAGCTTTAAGGTTTTGGGTTAAGGTGTGGTATGTAATTCATTTATATGGTTACTCAGGTGTAAATTTTCCTGAGATTTACACCCTCGATTTCCCAACACAATCTTCATTAAAGGTATCTTTACTTCCATAGTTGACCTGCATAGCATAAAACTGAATAGGTTCTCTATAATGTAAGTCTATTCTTTAATCTCCATCCAATTACCTTTTCCCATAGTTTTTGTGTTATGGCTTATGAGCTTTATCCCTCTATGGTTAGCATAATTCTACAGATCTCGCTTGTTCTTGGAAATTGGATATATCAAGATATAATTTTCTCAACCATTTTGATTGAATTTTTCTGCTTTTAATTATGAAGTTTTCTGAAGATCCTGTAGCTTTTTGTCTTTTGGAGGGGCACTCCAAAGAAGTCGATAAATTCTGTTTCTTCCCATGGTTGATAGCTCCAGGTTCCCATTGTTTTATGCAGTTGCCAGCGTTATATAATAATGACTGCATATTTGATAAATTTGAGTGCTGCTTTAGTGGTGATGGACTCCATTTTGCAACTGGTTCTTACAGGTTTGTCCTTTTTAAACCAACTGCAAATATATCTCTTGGGTTATATTAATATGGATCTGTTGTTTGTGTTGGTCTAACCTCTGCATCTGCATTCTGCAAACCATGATTACTAAAACAGTGCCATTTTGTCTTAGCAATCTCTTGCGGATATTCTCCCCGGGTTCTGGAAGGGAGGAAGGCATCAAACTAGAAATTAGAGGAAACTCTGATAGGTAAATGCCTCAGACTATCTGAACTTGGACAACCCTCCACATTAAGAAAAAAAACCTCTTTAATTTTTTTTCTGTTTTTTTTTTTTGGAGTAGCTATTAACTTTTTCACGATATTGTCGTGTGTCACGGATTTTTGTTTGATATTTGAGATAGCCCCCAATTAAATTTCAGCACCATTTCCTTACAACTGCACCAGAGTGACACTACTATTGTTTTCCATATTATTTTTCTTTTAGTTTTGAGTTTGCGAAGTTCAAACATTCTGCGCCCTAAGACCTGTAAAATAAAAAGTTCTGCTCCCTATGATATGATGTTACTAATATACAATAATTCAGTCCTATGTTTTGTGAAATCTTGTCTCTATAACTTGATGAATGCCAAACTAAATCGGCATTGCTTGCTTTGGAAATATATATATGCATTCCATTGAAGTACAGTTATTCTTTATTCTTATTTTACCACTGTCACTCTCAGGAAGGTTATTCACCAAGCTAAGTCAAGAGTTCTAAGCAACCTAATACCTCGTGGAATTTACCAGCATGGTTGGCATTTCCTATACATACACTTTTCACCTTATTCTCTCTTTTTATTTGGTCTTTTACCATTATCTTCCGTTTCATTTTTATTTCAACCTGACGCCCCTTTCTGTTTTGCAGCTCACACCGATTCACAGTCTAGTAGAGCTGACTTTTCTTGTAACTTAAGCTCCAAGTTGCTTCATGTAGCATGGCATCCTACATGCAATCTAGTTGCATGTGCTGCTGAAAGTAGCCTAGTATTGTATTATGCGTAATTTGTACGTACCTTGTACAGTCTACATGTAAAATTTATGTGTACTCTACATGTACCACATAATAGAGAAATATTTTAAAGCAACCTCATGTCCCAATTAACACTCTTTTAAATACATTTAAGGCTTAAATAACATTTTGGTCCCTCTTATAAGAGATATCAAAAAGGTATTGCCGCTCTCTACCTCTTTACCTTTTAAGGCCTTAAGGCTGGACAAGAATATGTCTTCCCTTTAAGAAGCTCAACTTCCATCTGCTCGATTGCTAGCTGCTTCCTCATTTGATTACTTCTCTTGGTCATCCACTACCATCGAGGGGGTGCAAATGCATCCCCTCATTTTTTTTAAATTAAATAATATAAATATGTTGAGTGTGTAAATTTTGTTTCCCTAATTTTGTGTATTTGATCCCCCTGCTCTTAATGTTTTACCCCTTTAATAATATTAATTATTATTTTGTATTTTAAATAAATTGTCCCGGTCCTAAATCCGACTGCGACACAGTATGCATATTTATGTTGTCTCTCTACACTATTCATTGCTCACGTTCTTGAATGAATTACTATACTCTCATAGCCATACCACTAGTTGAAAGAACAAAGAAGTCTGTCTGCATAGTCTTGTATAATCAACCTCTCTTTCAATTGAGGGTGCATGTTTCCAACGACTATATTGGCGTATTCGGCCTCTTAGAACTGAACATTACACTTGCTCCTTATGTGCATGAATCTTTTTGACTATTCAGCAACTGACTCATTCACGTGTTGGCTAGTATTCATCAAATCAGCCACAAAAATGTCTGGCTATGAAGAATAGAACCCTCCGTGGAAGCACCTTTCCATATTGCGCAATTCAAAATGAAATTAGACAACAGGGTGGACTATCATTAAAAAAATTAAAACTAATATTATTAATAAAGTGATTTAAAACCATTTTTTAATAAAAATATATTCAATAAAATTATTATAATATATTTAATATAAATTTATGGAAAAAAATTAACATTATTATAAAAATATTAATCAACAAAAATTTTATCTGAAATTATTAAAAATATTATTTTATAATAAATATATTACTAATTAGATTTACATTAATTTTTCGTATAAACATGATTAACCTCAAAAATATTATTCAAGAAAATATTTATTTATGAAATTATTTTAAAATGTTTATATAATTTCTACGTAGTATAGATTTTATAGAATTTAAAAGGAAAAATCATTGAATCTTAAGTATGTAATTGTGACATATCTAAAAATATATATTTTTCTTTTATAACAATCTTATTTGACTTGAATAAGATTGTGCCTTTTATATGATATATGTAGACTCCATAATAAAAAATAAAAAATATTTAATTCATGACATTATTGGTCAAGTAATTTTAAACAATATTTGTAATAAAAATATATTTAATAAATGAATATATATATATATATATATATATATATATAACATTATTATATAGATATGAATCAACAAAAATTTTGCTGTATAAAATTATTAAGCATAGAGTAAAAATATTATTTTGTAACAAATGTATTAATTAAATTATTTTATAAATATTATTCAACAAAATATTTATTTATAAAATTATTTTAGACAAAATTTAAATAAGAATGAATTTATTGGATTGAAAAGAAAAAAGAAAAAAAATTGCTGAGTATTTTTGTTAAGTCAAAGATGTAATTATTATTGAAGAGGCAAAGTGACAAAAAGCAGAAATGACATCAAATGAAACAAAAGACAACAATTGCTGGGGCATATCTTCCAACCAAAATTGCTCCTTACATTCAAAAGCCGTAATTGTCAACCTATCAGCGACTATATTTCTCGTTCTCTTGGTGAATAACAGTGGAGTATTTCGCCCTCTCATAGTCAGGGATGTACTATTAACCCCTCATGAATTCTTCTGCATAAGTGTTTCCTTCCCCTTGTTTCTGATTCCACCTCGTGTGTAAGAGTTGGCTATCAGTTTTGTTCCGTTTACGAGAAACAGAATGTACCCAGCAAGGTTTGCTGGGA
>CM023946.1:17442796-17466451 GCA_013407115.1 Glycine latifolia | reverse complement strand
AAAATATCTCTTACTATTTTTTAGTTTAAGGATTTTTTTAAAAAAATTTTTGAAGACTTAAAGATGTGAGAATTTTTTTAATGGTTCAACCTGATGATAAACTCAATCCAATCCAATTAAAGTTAGGTTGGGTAGCAAAAAAATAAAACATAAATTCAATCCAACCCAACCCAATTAAATTTAATTGGATTGGGTTTAAAAATAGACAAAACTTGAACATGAGAGGGGGAATGAAGGAGAAGGAGAACGAGAAAGTAGGAAAAACACGTAGGCACATGGGTTTATTGTCTCATATAGAGGGTAAGGACAAAAGAGAGAAATTTACCTAATTACCCCAAATTTGTACACATGCCAGCATTTGAAAGGGGTCAAGAAAGTAATATCCCTAGGGATTTGTGTTCTTATTTAGATAGTAATAGTAGATAAGGAAAGAAGAAAGAAGAAAGAACTAACTTGGAGACTCAAGCCGGAGCTCTCATTAGTGCCTCATCTAGGTGAGTTTTCTTCCCAAATCCTCTTGGTTATTGAGTTAATTTCTTTCCTTTTTTTTCCTTCTTTTCCCCTTTTTGTTTACCTAAGTTAGGGTTTGGTGGTTTTTGACTGTTTGCGAGTAATTAAGGCTTGATTGTATTAAATAATTGATTAAGTTATTATTGATTTTATGATGGGATATGTAATTTCATGTTTGAACTCAATTAGGAATGTATTGGGAATAAATCTTAGACCCTTTGGTGGCATTTGCTTTACAAAAATACTTTCTATTTTTAGAAAATGAAAATAGTTCTCAATTTCTTTCCTTTTTTAATTTGGAAAACATGTTTGCTTCTTTATTTTGTGGTTTTCTATTTTGAAAAAAATCAAAATACTGGCTACAACTTCATCCATGGATGAACTCTTCCAACATTGGCCCCTCAAATTAAAAACTCCACACAAAGACCATTGAAAAGCAAATCTACGCAACCACGATGTTGCACATTGACAACCATTGCATCTCCATCATAAGAAGTTGTGACATTGAAACCTTATTCTGCTCCAAGCTCATCATGAGATTTGAAATAGAGGTGGTGGATATGGTGATGTGGAAACAAATCGAGGACAAGGACGAGCTCTATCGATATTGTTGTCATTCACAATTCCATTCAATCCCTCCTTTGGTATGAAGTCCTTCTCCGCAAATTTCGCACCCTCCTATAAGACAAGTCCATAGAATGCAAAATGTTTATTTGGGAGAAACATGGGATCCTCACATTAACATTATTGCCACCGCGTTTTTCTTTTTTAAAAAAATGATGAAAACAATGTATTTTTATTTTTGGCCTATTTTAAGAAATGTTTTCAAAATTTTAACCAAACATATTTATATCTTATTTTCTGTTTTCTTTGAAAATGAAAATAGAAAATAGTAAAAGCAAATGCCACCTTAGTTTGTGTATTTTGAAGTTTGGGTCACTTTGGGGGGTAGTGAAAATATTGTTTACCCATAAAATCAAAAAATCTCAATTTGTTGTTAAACCCCGTGCGCTAAGCAACAACTCATTGGCATAAAGGTGGGGGGTGAAAAAGTTCATTCCGAATTAGTTCAACAATAATGTGCGGATGACCATCTTATGTGAGAATGAGTGACTAATATTAACTGTTAGATTAAAATGAAAGGTCAAGACTAAAACATTTTAAATTCAAATTTGAGTGAGGAATTACAATTACTCACTTTTAGTTAAATTAAATTTCTATTTAAAATTTATTGAATTTTAAAAATTTTCAAATAAAATATCCAAACACTAAATTTTATCTTAAAGAAATTTAAATTCTTGTTTAAATTACTTTCCTCAATTAAAATGCTCCATTCAAACATACCCTAAAAGATTTATAAATATGAAATCAAATATTTTAAAGATTTAATTTATGACGAACAAAAAAATATTTTATTTAACTATAAATTAAATCTTTAAGATATTTGATTTTTTGTTTAATAAATCTTCTAGAGATTTTATGGCTTAATAAAGTTTTAATTTGAATTTAAATGTTTTAATCTTAATCATTCATTTAATCTAACGGTTAAAATTGATCATTCTCATTCTCATATAAGATGATCATTCTCATATAATAAGTTCTCTATATATTATCGCCAAATACGTTTTTAACATGCATGTGATATATTATCTTGTGTGTTTCTAATATCCGCGGAATAATTTAACTTCTTATCTTTTTCAATTTATCACTTTTAATATTTGAAATTCTAACTTGAATTTGAATATTTTTAAACAAAATCATCAATAATTCAAAATAACAATATATAACAACATAAATGATTTGTCATAAATCTATTTTATTTTTGGTGAACTAGGATCCTCGACCAAAAATGAAACACTAATCACTTGAGATACTAAAACTTCTTCTAACATATGCTATAAAATATAATTTATATGTTCTAAAATATTTATTATTGCAAATTTTAATTACTATATGATTTTATATTTAGAAATATAAGTTTATTATAAAGTATAAATTTTAGTGGTATAAAATAAACATTTTATTCGTAAAAAAAATAAACATATTTTTTGTGTGTAATACACATGTTAAAATACTATTATTATTAATTATTTTAAAATGGAAGAAAGGAAAATTAAAGTACGTAACTTACTTTAAAAATAATTTAGTTAATTTTTTGTAATTGGTATTCTTGCTTTATAAAATATAATTTTAAGAATTTTTTCCAAATATGTTTATCTCTTAATTTAAAGATATATTGGATTGAGATTTTAAAAAAATCTTGACAAGAGATAATAAATTAGATAAGATCTAAACTCTATTTTAATTTATCAAATATGATTTGCTTAATTGGTGAGGGATAAATGATATAATCATTATTCATCAAGTGTGATTTGATTCGGTAAGATGAGATTTGAATTAATTAGATATGATCTAATCAAATATTTTGTGGGTATTAAGATAAACTCACATGTTCTATATAAGGAGGTGCATACCTCAAAACATAATGCGTGAGAAAAACACACTATTTTGTGAACTCTTTATAAATCCCTAATTGTTGGCTATTACCAACATCCGGCTCTGAGTTTACTTGCATGGACTGAATAGAGGTGTTGTCACATTCAACGCCTTAGTGATCACGAGGGAACTCTCCGTTATTTGAAAGTGTGTTGCAAAGGTATCCTTTAAGCTCTCATTGACATTTTGTAAGGGAGAAAGTTTTATTTTTGTAAGAATCTTGGGTTGATAATCTTAATTTTTTATGTTTGATATATCTTTTTTTTTAAAATAGCATTCCCGGGAAAGACTCTTTCTTGGAAAAGATTTTAGCTAGGTTTCCCACAAAAAAAAATACCATGGGGTGGTGAGCATCTCACTTTCCCAAGTTATTTTTTTATTCTAGGAAAAATATCGTAGATACTCTTATTAAATTATTTAATATGATAAATAATGAAATAAT
The DNA here is from genome assembly GCA_013407115.1 of Glycine latifolia. Classification (NCBI taxonomy): domain Eukaryota; kingdom Viridiplantae; phylum Streptophyta; class Magnoliopsida; order Fabales; family Fabaceae; genus Glycine; species Glycine latifolia. The sequence goes on along the minus strand of CM023946.1, from coordinate 17,463,003 downwards.
TGGTAAAAATATCACCTAATTCTTTGATTATCAGGAAACTTATATAAATATTCTCAATAATATTTACAACCAACCAAACAAATTTATTCATTCCCAAATATTATGATTATTAGGAATCGTGATTCTTCCCTGCATGAAGAATCTTCTTACCTACAGTTTGTTTCACATAATCTTATTGGATTCCTATGAATGTGAAGATGAAAATATGTATTATTTTCATGATTTGTTAGAAGGTATAACTCATTCCTAGGAATTCATAATGTACATGTTTCTCCATCTTGATATATTCTCATGTAAAGGGGAAAGAATATTACATTCACACAAGAATGTTTAAAAGAAATTCCCACTTTCTTTTTATTCAACCTCATTTTTTATTTAATTTTTATTTTTATTTTTAGATTAAAATTTAAAAGCATTCTTAGGAATTAAAAATATGTACCAACCATCTTTGATGGGAATAACATTCCTAGTAACAACATTTCCAAGAATATTATTTATGGGAATATAATCAAATTCGTGAAACAAACGTCCCATGAGTGATTCATGTGTGATGCATGATCCGTGGAATGAGGCTTTTTCTGCTCATAGACTTTGAGTTTTTTTAAAAATTATAGACTATGAAACCCCAATCAAGTTTTTTAAATAATATAAATAGGTCTTGCGATATTCAATCAAGAGACTATCATATATTGTTTTAAGAAGCACATTAAATAATATAAACAGGTTTCGTGGTAATTAACAAAGGCTATGTTCCTGCAAACCATTTCAATTAACTTCTAGTTTTTTTACTAGCTGATAAATTTGTTTGACTGTCTGATAAAAAAAAATTAGTACCTTCTAGCATTTTATGAAACACTACTTGAAGTAACATTTTTAAAAAATCTAGCTTCTAGCTTTTTATATTTTATCCTTAAAATGTCTATTCAATTTCCATATTACATTTTTAAAATATGTCATTTATGTTATTTTACATTTTTCAATTACTTCACTAGTTAGTTTTACCAAACACTTATGATTTAATAAACTACCGTAAAAGCTTCTAGCTTTTAACTTCCAAATAGTTTTTCATCTTTTAGTTAGTTTTTTAGTTAGATTTGTTGAACATAACCAAATATGTTATTTTACATTTTTCAGCTATTTCAATAGTTAGATTTATTGAATACTTATAATTTAATAAACTATCTTAAAAACTTACAACTTTAAGTTAGTTTTTCATCTTTTAGTTATAGTTAGCTTTTCAACTAGATTTTAGCATAGCCAAATTTCATAGTATTTAACTAAAACTTTTTATAACTTATAAAAGGTTGTTTGGTATTCTAAAGCATATAAATCTTGATGGATTATTTTTTGTGAACATTTCCATGGATTTTATGTGACTTTTTAGTATGATGTATAAATATCACATATGTTCAACAATCTCATCCAATCTTTTAAGACTTTGATAGACTCTCATTCTTTCTTTTTGTGTTAGTTGTTGCCAAACTTTTTTTTCTATCTTTCATTACATATAATTTTTTTTCTTCGTTGAAAGCAATATAAACATACATTGATATAATATTTGTCCATCTCTTCTTCCAATTCTCCACACATTCTATGCAATTAAGTAAAAATAAATATTTCCAACTTTCTTTACTTTTCTTTCCTTTTGCCTTAATCAATTTGTTTGGAATAATTCATCATCATGTACATCACCAAAATTTTGAACTTATTGTTCAAACTCAAGAGCCTAAATGAGAAGATGTTAATGCAGGGAGGTCTAATATAGCTTTAGATATGCAAAAAAATGCTTATTAATTTTATTTTTCTTTATCTTAACCTTATCATTTATTTGTTATTTTTCATTCATTAGTTCTTGTAATTTTAAGGGAGCTTTTGGTGCAAAAGAAATTTTTAGTTTCCTAATAACCTTAAGTTGAGAAAATTTGTTTCTCATGTTTGGCTTGTGTTTTAAAAAATAAGGGAAATATTTAATGTGTCCTGAATTTTTTTTGGATTCTTTCCCACGGAAATATTCTCAAGAAGAGAGGTGAGAATTTAACTTTCTCAAATTAAAAAATAAGTTTTATTATGATAAAAATATCATGTTATTTTTGTTAAATCATTTAACGTTGTAAATAATTAAATTTTATGGTAAAAATACTATGTTGCTTTTTTTATTCCCAAGACTCATGATTGATTCAACATGATTTTTTTTCTTATACCAAACGCCTAAATATTTTCAAAGAATCCATTAAAATTCAAAATTACAAAATATAATCTTGATTATAGAAGTTTTTTTTATTTTTATAAATCTTATAAATGCACAAATAACTTTTTAATCTTTTAAAATTGTATGATATAAATAAATTCATCAAAACTCAAACTAAAAATCATATATATATATATATATATATATATATATATATTTAAAATCTTATAAATTATTGTATTCCTACCCAAGTCTTTTAAAATTCCAAAAACTTTTTTACACCAAAGTAAATTTTTAAAATTCCAACTTAATACACCTCCATAATTTCTATACACTCCATTATGGTGATTTTAACACCATGATAATTTATAGATCCTTTGCTCACAATTGACTTGAGAATATAAAGAAATTAATAATCTTGTTAATGAGTGTTTTTAGATTATTTTTAATATAAGATGTTGAAAATAATTCTTGCACTTAAGATCGATTTTTACAAAAATCTAACACTGGGATACAAATTTGGGATCTCCATAGTGTAAGATCGATTCTTGTACAATAATCTTAAAAATTTGTAAAATAGTTCTTGTACAGTCCAAAATAGTAAAATGACATGTGACCTTCATTATGGGGTCACTATACATGTGGACACCCTCCACGTAAGCATTGCCGCATTAAATAGTATTTATTCACTCTCCTTGGGTTAACCCGGACATATGTGTCTGGGCTCCTCGTCAACCCTGCTACAGGAGCACAGACACAATCCTGCTACAGGAACACAAATTGCTACAAGAATATTCTGCACAATATCTTTATATTAACAACCTATCAAATATAATGGGATATTCAAATAGGTGCAACCACCTTATCATATCATATCCCAACAAAGTTATCTACAAGTTGTTATTTATTTGCAAATAACAGTATATCAATAAGGTACACATTATCTTATATTTAAAATAGATAAGTGTCTGCTATTATCTGTTATTATCTTATCAACAAATTATCAACAAACAAAGGCTCAAAGCTCACACTCCACACTATAAATATAGCCTTACAAATTCTCTCTAAACACATCTCAATTCTCACTCCATACACAATACTTGAATGCATTACTAAAGTTACTCATTCTCTACATCTTATACTGAGTTCTCACACTCAGTTATTATCTTATAAATTGATGTACTTACTTGAGCGTCGGAGTGCTTTTCCTTTGTTTTGCAGGTTCCTCCTCTAAGCAAAGCCTACTCATAATCTGACGTGCAGAATTTGGAGTCCACATTGGCCACGCCTACCTCACACATGGAATTTCCAGATTTTGGTAAGAATATTTGGCGCCCACCGTGGGGCCTAGGTAAAACTTACCCTGCGGCCTCTCATTCCAATCATTCATCAGTACGTGCTCATGGTTAGCACACGTTCTAGTGTTAGACGCGACACCTCTGTCGACGTATCTAACCCCCCACAGACTACCATGACGAACGCCGACACCATTCAACAACTCCAAAATCGCATGGCAGAGATGGAACCCAAGTACCAGAAGGAGATCGAAAGGCTGAAAGCTGAACGCGATCAGCACGAAGCCAGAGCGAGACGTCCTGAGAGAAATGAACGTTCCCCTATCAACCGAGAAGAACGGACGCAAAGTGAGTCGCGTCCCTAGCAACATGTCAACCCTCCGCCCCTTCGTAGTTCAACTCATGGCTACTGAAGGGAGAGGCACAACACTCGGCGCAATCCACTTGTCGATCGCATCATGAAAGTCGACATCCCGTTTGGCTGGAAACCTCTGCACTTAGAGAGGTATGACGGCACCACAGACCTGGACGAGCACCTCGATGCCTTTCTCTCATAGGAAAATCTCTACACCAACAATGGCGCCATATTATGTAGTGTATTCCCTACATCTTTGAAAGGAGCCGCGTCAGCATGGTATGGTGACCTCCTCGAGCGGTCCATCGACAGTTTCGACACTCTTGTCAAAAAATTTAGTGCACAATACACTACTAGATGAACTCATAAGATGACATCCGCTGCACTAGTAACATTACGCCAGACCGATAATGAACCCCTCCGCAGGTTTATGGAATGATTCTCACATGTCACTTCTCATATTAGAAACCTCAACCCTGAGGTAGCACTGCATTCCATAATGCTGGCCCTACGACCTGGTAAATTAGTGGACAGTCTATGCAATAAACCTCCTTCTAGCATGGACGAAATACGCGAAAGAGCCAAAGGTTATATCTAGATGGAAGAAATGTCGAAGTTCTGCAATGAAGTCCGATAAGTTGGACATAAGCGCGAAAAACATGAGGTATCCATCACAGTCGACCCTCAGAGGACTAGTAAGAAGCAAAGGTCGCATAAGCCACAACTTCTCCCCAAAGGACCCAGGTTCGAAAGATACACTCCCCTGACGGTCAATCAAGCCATGATCATGGATGAAGCCTTCAACACTGAAGTATAGGTGACATTGCCTGCTCCTTCAAAACAAGGAGGAAACCCTAACAAGTATTGTCGTTACCATCGTGGCACTGGCCATAACACCGAAGACTGCGTTGCATTAAAGGATAAGATAGAAGAACTTATCCGAGTAGGGCACTTATCACGGTTTGTAAAAAGACCTGATAATCCCCTACCAGCACATAAGCAAGAGGAGCGACAAGAGAATCGCTTCAAGAACAATGACAGACGCAGAGATGGTGCAGAAGACCGAGGGAGGCAAAGACAACCATAACCCAGACACGAGCGTAAACCCCCTCGCCAGCAAGAAGAGGAGCCCGTTCAACACATCTGTGGTGTGATTCATACCATTGCAAGAGGCTTCTCATATGGAGGATTGTCAAGTCAGTCTCACAAGAGACATTTGCACTCCATCAGGGATATTGACATAAATTCTGTCAACATTCCCCTAATACGGAGTTTACCTCCCATAACATTCACTGATGCTGACTTTGAGGGAATTAACCCTATCCATCAAGATGACCCTATGGTTGTTTCCCTCATCATTGCCAATTTCAAGGTAACAAAGGTGCTCATCGATCAGGGGAGCTCAGCTGATGTTTTATACCTAAAGACCTTTTAAAAGCTGGAGATTTCATCAACAGCTATACAACCTTGCTCAGAACCCCTCCTGGGCTTTGCAGGAGAACAAGTCGATACCTTGGGATATGTCGACCTAATGACCACCTTTGGTCAAGGTTCATTATCCAGGAGCTTTACAGTCAGGTACAACATTGTGGATGCCGACACGTCATACCTGGTCCTGATCAATAGGAAGACTCTCAACGAGCTGGGAGCCATTTGTTAGAATCAAGAAGCTGAAGCAAAAGATTCAAGGATGAAGGAAGGAATCATGTTTTGATATTTTACATGCCCACTCAAATATGATGGCATTTGTAATTTTGGTTAAAGCTTGGTTCATAGGTTAATCCTTATATTCCTCTGAAAGTTCTTAAGTAAATCATGCATTCATACATTTAGTTAATAGATTTTAATCATATGAGTTTATGCAAAAGAATAGGATTTCATAAAAGCATTTAGTTAAGTGTAAAATAATTTTTCACTGCTTTAATCGATTACATGAGAATAATAATCGATTACAAGCTTGTTTGAGTTTCTGGAAAATGATTTAAGAACAGTTTAATCGATTACCATTTCCTTGTAATCGATTAAACAAGCTTGACACTGATTTGTGAAACTCATTGAAATAATCAATTATATGGGAAAATAATCGATTACATAAGCAATTGCATATTGCATCATAACTTGATTAACTGGTATAATCGATTACCAGATAACCGTAATCGATTAAACCTGCATTGTTCATTTTGTGTCAAGTTCTGGCTTAATCGATTAAATTGGTAAATAATCGATTATTTTGTTCATTCAAGATTTCTAGATTTGTGATGAACAGTTTAATCAATTATATGGCAAGATAATCAATTACAGGAGATAAAATAATCGATTATTACAACGAAATAATCGATTACAGTTAGTTAAATTTGTTTTTTTTATAAATAGAACAGTTGTGTCTTTGCAAAATAATACATAACAAAGAGCATTTGTACCTACTGAGTATTTTACATTCTCTAAGAGTTCTAAAAGTGTTGAAAGTCAGAAATTAGAGAATGATTCAAAAATGTTAAAGTCACATGTGTGCTTAGTCATCTTACTCATTTTGGTTGAATATTCATGCAAGTTAGTGACAAAAGAAGTTTCAAGAAAGCATGGTAGACATCATCTCAGGTTGATTAATTCGTTCATATCATTTTAGTTGAAGAGGAACATGAGGTGATACCTTTCTTGAACCTTAAGCTTTTGTATTTGTTATTGTTTGTTGTGTAAACTTTGTGAATTTTCCATATAACATTTGGGGTTCTTTAAAGCAAGTCTAGAAAGTGTTTTCTAGGGGAAGAATAGAGAGGGGATCTCTGGTTCTTGGTCTATTGAAGAATCTAGGGAGTAGATTTTGATTTTTGCCTAGGGTAGGTAAAAGAGACCTTGTTGTTTGCTTGTAAAGAACAAGAGATTTGTTATAGTGGAACTCTAACCTTGTTTGGGTTGGAAGAACTAGATGTAGGCTCCAGGGTTGAGAGGTGAACCAGTATAAATCTTTTGTGTATCTAAAGTTTCAGTTTATGCTTCATTGATTTCTTGTAATATTCAATTTGCTTATCATTTAGACTTTGGGTCTACACAAGAGTTAATTGATTAGTGGAGAAGATTGTTTTCTAAATTGGTTTTGTTTAAAGATACGATCCACTTAAATTCTTCCGATGTTACGTTGTTTTGAAAGAGAATTTTAAAAAGGAGGTAAAAACCAATTCACCCCCCCTCTCTTGGTTTGTTTGATTAGGTATTCATTGTATTTTCACCATTGTCTCTACACCTCATCTAAAGATGAAATTCCCTACCATGACAGGGGAGATTGTCACTGTGAAAGCAGACCAGAAGCAGGCTAGACAGTGTTACGTCGAAAGCTTAAAAGTGTTACCATATCCTTCTAACAGGTCAGACAGACATGGTACCACTTCGGGGGGTACTACTCGGGTCATGAATATAGACAGAGAGTACATTCCCTGTACACCGACGGTCTACCTTACAGATCATCATGGTGACACCTTCAACGTGGATCTGCGCGATGATAATATCGACAAAGGACCAAAACTGATCGAAGAATTGGTTAAGCTACAACTCAGGCCCAAACCCGGACAGTGCACACAGCTTAGCAAAGAGCTCAAGCCGATGTACTACGGAAAAATGCATCTCTGTTCGCTTGGCAACCGTCTGACATGCCCAGCATTGACCCTAGTGTCATATGCCATAAGTTGGCGATATGTCCACAGGCCAAACCTATAACACAGAAGAAGCGGAATATAGGAGATGAACGGCGACAGGCAGTCAAAGAAGAAGTAGACAAATTGCTCAAAGCCAACTTTATCAGAGAAGTTACGTATTCTACTTGGCTCGCCAATGTTGTCATGGTCAAAAAAGCCAGTGGCAAGTGGCGCATGTGCACAAATTTTACAGACCTCAACAAGGCATGCCCCAAAGACGCATATCCATTACCTAACATCGATAGACTGGTCGATGGGGCGTCCGGGTTCCACATCTTAAGCTTCCTGGATGCATATTCTGGTTACAATCAGATCAGAATGCACACCCCGAACGAAGAAAAGATGGCCTTCATCACTGAAGACGCCAATTACTGTTACAGGATCATGCCCTTTGGTTTAAAAAATGCAGGGGCTATGTACCAGCGACTGATGGACCGTGTCTTCAGAAAGCAGATCGGACACAACGTTAAGGTTTATATGGACGACATGGTCGTCAAATCTCAAAGTGTAGCCCAACATGTAGCAGATCTGGAAGAGGTATTTGAAGAGGTTTGGAAGTATGACATGCGTCTCAATCCCAAGAAGTGCACATTCGGAGTAGGCGGCGGCAAGTTCCTTAGCTTCATGATCACACACCGAGGTATTGAAGCCAACCCGGACAAATGCTCAGCCATATTACAGATGCATAGTTTGGCTAATGTTAACGAAGTTCAGAAGCTGAATGAAAGATTAGTCGCATTGTCCAGATTCCTTCCGAAACTCGCCGAGAAAGCAAAGCCCTTTTATAAGCTACTCACCAAGACAACACCATTCCTTTGGGATGACACTTGCGAGCAGGCTTTCAAGGCATTCAAGAAGACAATTGTTGTACCACTTGTCTTGAGTCGACCTCTACAAGAGACACCATTGCTCTTGTACCTGTCTGTGGTAGACGAAGCCGTCAGCTCGACACTCGTCCAAGAAGAAGGGAAGCATCAGCTCCATATCTACTTCACTAGTCGCATGCTACATGATGCCGAGAAGCGCTATCAAATTATCGAGAAAATAGCCTTGGCATTGATTACCTCGGCTAGACGCCTTAGGCCTTATTTCCAAAGTCACCAAGTGATAGTTAAGACTAACTATCCCATCAAACAGGTGCTGCGGAAACCAGAATTGGCAGGCCGGATGGTGGCATGGTCAGTCGAACTGTCAGAATTCAACATTCGGTATGAGCCATGTGGTCCTATGAAGGCACAGTTCATGGCGGACTTTCTAGCAGAATTCACCGGGAAGGATAAGACCACCCCGGACTGGTGGAACCTTTACGTGAACGGAGCATCTAACGTACAAGGAAGCGGAGCCGACATCATACTTGAAGGACCTGACAACATATCGTTGAAGTAAGCTCTTAAGCTTAACTTCAAGGCCTCCAACAACCAAGCCGAGTACGAAGCCCTCATAGCAGGACTCAAACTCGCAAAAGAATTTGGGGCTCGATATCTTAAATGCTACTCCAACTCACAGCTCGTCCAGGGACATATAGCGGACAATTATCAAACCAAGGAAGCCATACTCCTCCAGTATTACCATCTGGCCAAAACACTTATTGACAACTTTGAGTGTTTTGAGATGTATCACATACCCCAAGAGAGTAACACCAGGGCTGACTTGTTATCTAAGTTGGCCAGTACCAAGAAGACCGGGCACCTCAAAACAATCATCCAAGAGACACTCCAAAATCCCACCATTGACACCCCAACAGTAATGACTATTGAATTGGAGGAACCAACTTGGATGACCACTTACAGAGACTTTCTCGTAAAGGGAACACTCCTAACAGATGAAAATGAGGCCTGACGTCTAAAGCGGAAAGCCAGCTACTATGTCATCATTGACGATGAGTTATTCAAAAGTGGGCTGACAGCGCCTCTACTCAAGTGTCTGGACATCTCACAGGCAGACTATGTCCTGAGGGAACTTCATGAAGGAATCTGCGGACTCCATGCAGGAGGACGATCCTTAGCCACCAAGGTAGTACGAGCAGGGTACTACTGGCCAACACTCAGGACGAATGCCTTTCAATTCACACAGAGGTGCAAAAGATGTCAACAGTTTGCGGACATCCCACGGATTCCCCCTGACAACCTTCATACCATCTCCTCTCCTTGGCCCTTCGCCATGTGGGGCATGGACATCTTAGGGTCATTCCCCAGAGGTCCAGGGATGATCAAGTTCTTACTGGTGGCAATCGACTACTTCACCAAGTGGATCGAGGCAAAGCCACTACGAGAGATTACAGCCAGTGAAGTTGAAGCCTTTACTTGGAAACATCTCATATGCAAATACGGTCTACCCTATGCTATCGTTACTGACAATGGTACGCAATTCAAGGCACAGACCTACAAGGACTTCCTCACACGACTAGGTATCAAACACCTAGTCACTTTTGTTGAACACCCCCAGACCAACGGTCAGGTGGAAGCAGCAAATAGAGTCATTCTCCAAGCCCTTCGCATACTCTGGGCATATCATTGTACACCTCAAAGCACTATGAAGGAAACTCCTTTTTGCCTGACATATGGTACTGACGCCATGATCCCCGTTGAACTAGGGGAACCTTCAACCAGAAGAATGCTTTTTCAGGAACAGTGCAATGAGGACAACATGAGGGTTGAGCTGGAAACCAGTGAAGAACTTCGAGATATAGCCAGAATCAAAGAAGAAGCGGCCAAGCTCCGCATAACAAGAAGATATAACTCCAAAGTTCAACCCCAAACTTTTCAGCCAGGCGACCTAGTCTGGCGCGTCCGGGGTGAAGCTCGAAAAGATCCCCGTGCAGGCAAGCTTTGAACAAACTAGGAAGGCCCGTTCAGAGTTGTCACCAGCCTGGACAATGGCGCCTACAAATTGCAGGAACTCAGTGGTAAAGACATTCCAAGAACTTGGAATGCTACCCACCTGAAGTTCTACTTCAGCTAAGGAGATCAAGGCCGGATGGTATACTCTTTTTCCTATTCAAGTCCTTTTTTTACCACTGGGTTTTTAACTTGAAAGGTTTTAATGAGGCCCATCCGAGGAATGAACAGAGGGAATATGTACATTAAATGCCATATTAATAAAACATATGCCTCTTATCTTTTATTTACGTCAATATTCCAGGATTTTGACTATGTTCAGGAATTATCGCCTGATTATTATCCCAGGTCCAGCCTCGAAGAAAACCCAAGACCATGTCTTGGTACTTGCCAAGGTCCATCCTTGACAAGCTGCATTAAAATCCAGGGCGGACGCGTCCTAGTAGCATCCAAAGGTTCAAAAAATTCTAGGGCTCCCCTAGGAGGACCTTTAGCAAGACCCAAGGTCCGTCCTTGGAAGAAGGTTCGTAATTCCATCTAACTGGTTGACCTTATTAAGCCCAAGATTCGTCTTGACATGAAGACCCAAGGTCTGTCCTTGGTAGAAGGTTCGTAATTTCATCTAACTGGTTGACCTTATTAAGCCCAAGATCCATCTTGGCATGAAGACCCAAGGTCCGTCCTTGGAAGAAAGTTCATAATTCCATCTAACTGGTTGACCTTAGTAAGCCTGGGATTTGTCTCGGTAACCCACGAATCCATTCTTGGCCATTTACAGGTTCATAAAACCAAACTACGGTAAACCGTCAAGGTTTGTAAACCCTAAAGCTTTGGTCGACCTCCTAAAAATCCAGGGTGGACGCACCACTGGTATGCTCTCAGTAGCTCCCAAACCTAAGATCATGTCTTGGTAAATCTTGGCAAAAACCCAGCAGGGACAACTCCACTGGTGTCAGCCTTGACAAACATGAGATACAACTATGTCTACCCTCGACATATGTTATCATTGTCATATTTCTTCCTTGCAGGAATATAAGTTCTCAGGAACATAACGCCCAAGATGCATGCTTGGCACACAAAGGCCGGGGTCCGCCTTCGGCCTCTTAAACCCAAGAAAACTCTCTTGGTATTATTACCGGCTATGGAACCCAGACACGGTCAACCATAGTTATCATCAAATTTTGGCAAGGTCCATCCTTGATCGGCATAGTTATCAACAATTCCGGATAACTTACAACTTTCAAAGCTCGAGGACCATCCATGGTCAACCTCGTATTCACCCCATTATCCATTACGGAAATATGAGGTATTTAAAGCTTTACTCTGATGATTTTAGCACTCACAAATTCTATTCGTGCAGGATTACGAGCCATACAAAAATCAAGGAAACATCTTTGATATATCAAAGTCCAAGGCTCCTTTGGCATGCTAAAACCCAAGAAACATTCTTGGTACTAACTTCTTTGGAAACTCGGCACCATAGACTCATCTATTTTGCAGGAATAATTGTTCGAGGTCCCGCCTCCATAATTTAAACCCAAGATAATTCTTGGTACTCTCAGTTGGTGGCAACCTTGACAGAAGAGTCCACCCTTGACATTGTAAACCCAAGAAGCACTCTTGGTACTTTTTCTCTGCAGAATATTGATAAATCGGGTTAGAAACTCAGCCATTGGAAAGTGTTCAACACGGATGTCCATGGTCAAGCCCCGACATTTCTAAGTCTAAGATACACTCTTAGCACACATAAGTAACGGGAACCTCGACAGGCAAAGCTAAAGACTTAGTCATTTTTAGCGTAAACAGGAATTGGGCATTACTTCAATTATTTGATAACCCGACATTATTTCAAATACTTGATAATTCGGCAAGCAATATTAATACGTCAAATTACTTGAACAGCAAGACATTACCATAACGTGGTATGATGACAAATATTGTACAAGTATAGAATGCAATGCAAGGAGATTGACGAAGATGAAGAAACAATAACTATTTTCATTAAAATACTGGAGACTTTACATGGCCATCCCGGCCAAAAGTACTAAAGAAACAAAAAAATAAAAGAAGCATAAAGCAGCTTATACATTAGCTGCGTCACTAGCAGACTCTTCAGCAGAATCAAGCTCCTCTTCATCGACCAAGGCGTCATTCTTCACATCCTTGAATTGATCAAATTGACCCAAGTCAAGGTCTTTCACAAAGAGACCGGCTTGGCACACCACCTTGGAGAAGCCCTTCTCATGTTGCTCCACTGCTTTCCGCTTGTACATCTTCAACTCTTCATCAAGCTCCTTGTTGACTACCATTTCAACATTGAGCTTGACGTTAGCCTCCTTCAGCCTTTCCTCCAGACTTGCCACCTTATCAGCAAGCTCCATCTCGACAGCAAGTCCATCATCGGCATCCTTCAGCTTGGCCTCCAGCTCGACCACCTTCTTCGTCAACTCCTCCTTCTCAGTCAAAGCCTTATCAGCTTTGGCAGCAGTTGCTCGGCCAAGAGCCACCAGCTCATCACCATCAAGCCTAGTCCACAGCAACTTGGACAAAGCATCTCCAGTTCTCATGGACAGCTGACGATTACACCGGGTAGCCTCGACAAAGGCCACCACGGCGTTGTTCAATCTGTTGCGCTCTAACCGCCAAGCACCACGAACAACACCCTTACACTTGTGGTACTCCTGCTCCAGAGAGGCCACCTTTCCCATGGCTTCTTAATACACCTGCCTTTGCTCCTTTATAATGGCAAGTCCCCTTTATAGGAAAAGCTCAACGGCGTCAAATGAACGTTGAGGACTGGCCGACCTAATCAAATTCCTGTCAAAAGGGGTCGGCAGTCCTCGGTCAAGCCTATGCCCAAATCTCCATAATGAGTCGACCTCCCTTGGAGCACTTATAAACTCCAAAGGGGTGACAGGGCGGGCAGCAGGTGGCGGCATTACAGTTGGAGGAGGCAGAGAAGGAGAATGAGTAACAGGGCGGGAGGTATGCGGAGTCGCACCGGCAGTCATGGGAGGCACGAAAGCGGCAATAGCAGGCGGAGCCAAGGTCACAACTACAGGTGTAGTGTGAGTAGCAGCAGTAGCAGCAGGTGAAGGAGCCCGGACAGGAGGAGGTGAAGTCGGCATTAACCCAGCAGCTTCCCTCAATGCACGCAGGCCATGAGGAGCGTGGGTGGCCCTGAACTTCTTGCGGCTAGACGTCCTGGCACCTTCATCCCTTTTTCTCTTTGCCAACTCGGTAGGGGAAGAGCCGAAGAGCGCAACGGTTACCTGAGAAGGGCCAACTCGGACAGTCGGTCGACCCTCTTCTTTAGCTGGGGGGAACAGAGGGTGGCACGACATCTCCACCTACATTGCGCACCAATGGCCTCCATTGGAAGTTACCCATGATACATGCAAAAACACCAAAACACGCAAATATCAGAGTTTGCACACCAGAAAAACAGAGAAGCCATACGAAAGAAAAATTACCGTGCAGCGCGACAGAAGGGTCACTAGCCGAAGGCAGCGTCAAAATAGCTCGCGTATCCAGTGAAGCTGGCAAAAACTCCAAGGTTGCCTTGTCAGACCTCTCCACAAGGGTTAACATGTCCTCATCAAAGGACCTGAGCCTGGTAGGGTCAGCCTGCCAGTAGAAGGGAAAGCGAGCTTCCCCATCCCCGTTGTGCATCAATGGCAACCCATCAGCCACGACACCACTTTCGCGGACCTTGAAGAATCGGTCCTTGAAGCGGCGGAAGACGTTGGTGTCCACCTCGAACAGATTTTTTGAGACGCTGTGCAAGGAGACCCAAGCAACCTTCCTGGACAACTTGGTTTGAAAGAAAAAGCAGAAGAGAGGAACAATAGCACAAATGTGTAAATGAGAACATAAAATCTCAAAGGCCCACATAACTGCCCAACTGTTAGGGTGAAGTTGGGAGGGGACCACATTCAAGTACTCCAGCAGAGCACATTGAAAGGGAGAGAAGGGAAGAACAAGACCTAACACCTCAAAGAGGCATCGGTACATGAAGAAGAAGGGCAGAGTGCCCGGCGCCGCCCTCAAGCAGGGAAAGTCATCCTCCCCGCAAGGCTCGACGATGACCTTGCCAGCATCCAAAGGAGCCGTCATTTGCAACGTCGAGCGAAGCACATTTACAGAAACTGTAGAGTTTATGGAGGAGCGGTATTTAAACACGTCCTCCCTTACCCACTCGTAGCCATGAACAACTGGAATGGCTGGTGGCGACCCAGAACCAGAGCTGCCACGCACGCGCGAAGAGGCTCTAACACCTCCAGGGCCATTTTGCCTCATCATTCTCGAAGAAGAAGCAGGGATGATGGTGAGCGGCAAAGGTTCATCCGCCCTTGCCTGCTGACGAGGACGAGAAGTGCCCTCACTAGCTCGACGAGAACTCGCCCTCCTTGTAACGCCTCCTTTTACTCTCTCGTGCTTGATTGATTTTAAATGAAATCCCATTTTTAATTTGTATTAGAATTATCTTAGTTATAAATTTCATGAAAATTCTTTTCGCTTTGCTTGCAAGTTCTCCTAGTTGTCCATATCATAAACAAATTCTCTCTCTCCACGGGTTTAATTATAAGAATAAAGCATAGTCCAACAATACGGTCCAAAGTATAGTTCATTATACAATCCCAAATACATGCCAACATAAAATTCAACCAATTTAAATCTAGTACAACTCATCAATACATCTTCATCATCTTCTCTTCATAGTCATCCACTGCTTTACTGTTTCTCTGCTCGCCCAAATAAATTGGGGTCATCACAGGTGTCAACCACAGACACAAAATAGGGTAAGTTTATGACAAACACAGTTTGAATAAAACATACATAAAAGAATATATACACAAATAGTTATAATGATATTTATAAATTAACAAACGCGCATGATATACCCACAAATTAAATTACACCATCTACGCAGCACACAGATTAAATCATATCATCCATACACAAATATACATCATACTCATCAACATACACCCTTTCCTTATACTCATCATGTGATGCATGTAATGCATGCTCATCTTCTTTATATGATGCATGATTGTCTCAACACCTTATCATCAAACGGCCATAGTCAAGATAGCCCCACCCTCTCTCAGTGGAACGAACCTATCCATCAAGTCAGGGTAGCCCAGTGGCGCATAGGAATGTCACCTCCACCCATGTGATCATCATGGTGGTGTGGTCCTCACTGTCTCAACTACCCCCTAGCTCATCATTATAGAACGTATGGACTTGGTTTAGCTATCTGACAAACACCTCTTTTCGAGGATCAACATCACGGGTAAATCCCCGCCATCCTTATGCATATGAAAACTCTATGAAACTCATCCACATGTAATATCAAGTCCCATGTCAGTGGCCTACCAGAATTTATCCGATCAGTCAGGGTACTCCAGTGTTTTCTAGGTTCTCACTTACACGAACACTTTCATGCTTAGTGATTCCGTACTGCAAGATGCACCCCCTAGTTCATCTGAACGCACGGGTTTCATTCTGATAACCAACTGACATACAACTTTTACGATACCCATGAGATGGTTTCATTTATAACAACCCATTCATCTTCATCACATCTTTTCTCATCACTTATCAATATCAACATAATACACAACTTAACTTATTTCTCATACACCATACTTCATACAACCATTTAAAGTTCATCAAGCTTCAAGAATCATCAAGCAACAAATGAACTTTCTAAGAATTGATAGAACACTCAACAACACATGTTTATAAACATTTCTTTCAACATCACAACACTTGAACCATTTTTATCTCTTTTCATAAAATACTTTAAAGAAAGCTTTATTTAATATTAATCTTTATATTTTTCCAACATAATAAACATAGGTTCAACATAATTCTAGTATCACATCAAACATACTCAAGGTTTTTATTTTAACAAACTATATCACTTTAGTACTCCGCTTTAATAAAACATCTAAACTTTAGAAACCATTTACGTAACTACCATTGAAAGCAACTTGTTCTTTTAAAAATAGTTATAATACATGTAGATTCAAGTCAACATAATTTTAGCATCAATTAAATATATAAACTCAAGAAATCATAGAATACTTTTTAATCAAACATATACTTGTAACAAAATATTCTACTATACTTCTAAACAATTATTTTCTTGGAAATAATCATAAAACATATCGTTGTAAGTCATTTTAACGTTCATTAATTAAGTTAGATTCAAGTTATATATTCAACAATTATTTATAAAACTAAAATCAAGTTATTTAATTGAATAACCATTCATATAGAAATCTTTGGTTCTTTGAGGCAATTCATCAAATACCTAGTCTACAAAGCTTAATTCTTCATGAAATCAAGTAAGAATTCTCATGTAATTAATATTCAAACTTGGCTTATCATAGACTTCCCCATACCTTGCTTTCTTTAAGCTTTTTGGACAACTTTCCTCCTTTGAGATTGAATGATTCTTGCTCCTAGGATTGCTAGTGTTTCACGTGAACTTCCAAGACATAAGCTTTTATTTTTGTTCTAAGTAAAAGGTGGGATTAAGATGAAATGAAATGAACAAGCTTTAGAGTGGGATTTTGCACGTTTGGCTTCCCTTTGGGAAGCCAAATTTTCGGTCCTTATTCCCTTTTATAGGGTGCTTTAGCTTGATTTTTCTACAAATATCCTTCAAGGTCATAATGACTAGCTTTCCTTGTGGCTTCACCTTATTGGCTAATTAATTTGCACCATCCAAGTGGCTTGATTCATGAAAATTCCACACCTTTCTTTGGCTGTCTTGTTTTGCACGTATACTAGCCAAGCTAAGGTGCATTCCCTTTGGTTTCTTCCTTTTACGTGAGATAGCTTAGGCTTAGTAGATTTTTGTTGCATTATTTCCAAAATCATGATTAGTTAGCTTTCCAAATGGTCCAATTACAAAGTTCCTAGCTTATTAGCCATACAAGTGTCTTAAGTCTTGATTTTTCTCAAGTTTTCTCCATTTGCTCGTGGAGTTCAAGGCTTGTAGGTCAAGTCTTCAAGTGCTTTTCATGTGGAATGCTAGCTTAGTCATAAAATCTCTCCCCAAAACCCGTGTTATAAAAATACTCATTCTGAATTCGTTAATTGTTGGATCTTCTTAAAATTTTAAAGGCATACTCCTATCCCATATATCTAACTTTTGACCGTTGGGATTTTTGAAATAATATCTAGAGCTTTCTCCGTGCCCATAAGAGTCAAAGAGGAAGTTTTCTTCAACACAAAAAATCTTCCTAATGCTATCATTGCTAACTTTCCACTAGGTTTCATTTGATTGGCTAATCTTTTCCTCCATACAAGTGGCCTCATCTTGAAACTTCTTGTATTATTTTCCAATCTCACGTAGCCTCCCTTGGTCTAGCCTTCCCAATTTCGGTTTCTACTCCTTGGAAGTGCAAAATATTTCTTAAAACCATAATTACCTTATTTTCCATTTGCTTGATTTTCATTGGCTATTGAATCCTTATCTTCCAAGTGTCTAATTTCCACATTCTTCTTCATGTTATACGTAGGATTGCTAGCTTGAAGAGTAATCTTCACAAGTATTTTCATTTTACACATAGAATAGCCTAGGTTTAGTGGATTTTATGCTTTTGTTACCAAGTAATTTTATCTTGCTTCTTATTGGTCCATCTTGCTTGGATTCTTAAAATTATTAAACTAACTTATTTAGAACACTGATTCTTCCCATATTCAAGAGAAAATTCCATAGATTATGTTCATACTTTACTTATAATTTTTCTGATGTCTGAGGTAGTTTAGATTAAGCTCTTTTCAACCTATCTTCCAAAATTCGTAGAAATTCTATTTTAGGGTTCTCTGCCCTCAACCTTGCTGATAATTTGTTATCTAAAAGTATTTTATCCTATACTCAGGTTTCCACAAATTTCTGAAGTCATCTTGGTCATTTTTGACATAAGGGTATTTTGGTAATTTCACCACTCACACTAGGGGTATAATCGTCATTTCCAAAAATGTTCAAGATATCTCTATAATTGTCACCCTAAGGGTATTCTTGATCATTTCCAGAACATCCAAGGGTCTTTATAAGATTTTCTCCTTAAAATGTCTTGCTAAACTACCTAGGGGTAATTTAGTCATTTACAAAATATCCAGGGGTATTTTCGTCATTTTCCTAGATCCTTCCGTATTGCCTCTAATTAACATTTTACCCTAGTAATTGACTGTGATTCCAAACTTTTGGGGTGTTACACTCCTCTCAGAGGTAGAAGACGATCCGTCTAAAACTCCTCCATGGGTGTTTTCTTCTAAAGAATCACCCATAGAGATGACATCGCGCATAATGTGTTGCTCCACTAAGCCACCAGAGTCACTACCACCCATGCCTAAGGCAAAATCAGAAGCGGGTGAGACAGACATTTTTTATTACCTTGAAAGGGAAATGAAAGCAAAAAGCGTGAAGAAGAAGACTCAGAAAAATCAAAAGCACGGGAGGGGCGATGAAAATCGCAAGAATCCCTCATATTTAAAGGTACAATGAATGTCGACAGTTTTAGGCGGGATTTCAAAACGTCCCATAGAAGCTCGCGTCACGATTGACCGTATTTACCCACTACCGCACAATCTCCAGAACGTATCCACTCACCAAGTGACACATGTGCACGGGTAATGATGCGTGAGCGACACACGACTGATAGCATTAAAGGAAAACAACATGTATATTTTCAATAATCACATCAAACGGTCACATTTTGGCAGAATTTATTAGCCTTGACTCTTTGTTTGCTTGCCATGCTCAGACCTATCATTATCCTCGACGCTTCACTTACCTGCCAAGATCAGTCTTATCTACTAAAAGACAAAATAGTCCACCTTGGACAACTCAGTATTCTCAACCCGGACTACCTTGTCCAGGTTCAATCATCAACATGATCTGAGCACGGGAGCTTCTCTTGGCATAAACCCAAGGTCCGCCCTTGGTACTTTACCAAACCCAAGGTCCGCCCTTGGTCCAAGGTCCATCCTTGGTACGAAGACTCGCTGTTTGTAAATCCAAACTACGCCGAACCCACGGTTCGTAAGTCTAAAGCTTTGGTATACCCTTACAAAATCCAAGTTCTACCTTTGGTACTTTACAAAATCCAAGGTTCGCCCTTGGTCCGAGGTCTGTCCTTAGTAACTTGCAGGTTCATAAATCCAAACTACGCTGAACCGTCATAGTTCGTAAGTCTAAAGTTTTGGTCGATCTCAACAAAGCTATTGACCTCGACACATGACACCATTCGTCCACCTTTAGGGGCTGACACCACTTGTTATACTACTATGATACTGGACATTCTGCATCGACACTCTTTCATCCTCTTTTGTCCATAAATTGGCTCAGAGGCTGAGGGGCTTATGTACAGTCCAAAATAGTAAAATGACATGTGACCTTCATTATGGGGTCACTGTACATGTGGACACCCTCTACGTAAGCACTGCCGCTAGGGGTAGAAATAGGCCAGGCCAGGCCAGGCTTGGTTAGGCCTGGTCTTAGCCTGATTTAAAAACATAAAGTTTGGCCTGGTCTATTTACCTGTCATAGGCTATTTTTTAGGCTTGACCTAGCCTATTTAAAAGCCTAATTTGGCCTACGAGCCTATTAAAAAGCCTATTTTAATAGAAATTATAATTTTGCAAAATACTTTAAATCAATTTAAGAAAATTAAAGAAACAATTTTTAAACAGAAAATGTCTCAACATCTTACTTATATTTCAAAATAAGTAATAATCATTTTATGAGATTTTCAATGCGATTTTTTGAAGTGGTTGATCATCCACCTTCATAATAAGGAAAAATATTTTTAGAAAATA
>CM023946.1:17343581-17442696 GCA_013407115.1 Glycine latifolia | reverse complement strand
ATATATATATATATATATTAAATAGGCCAGCCTGATAGGCCTAACAAGCTTTTTTTAAAGCTTGAGCCTAGCCTTTTTATTTAAACAGACTTTTTAAAAAAACTTAGCCTAGCCTTTATAATAAACAAGCTAGACCAGGTCGAAGGCCCCTGATAGGCGGCATGCCCCATTTCCATCACTAACTGCCGCATTAAATAGTGCTTATTCACTCTGCTTGGGTCAACCCGGACATATGTGTCCGGGCTCCTTGTCAGCCCTGCTACAAGAGCACAGACACAAGAACACAGATTGCTATAGGAATATTCTGCACAATATCTTTATATTAACAACTTATCAGATATACTGGGATATTCAAATAGGTGCAACCACCTTATCATATCATATCATATCATATCTCAACAAAGTTATCTACAAGCTGTTATTTATCTACAAATAACAATATATCAATAAGGTACAAATTATCTTATATTTAAAATAGATAACTGTCTGCTATTATCTGTTATTATCTTATCAACATATTATCAACAAACAAAGGCCCAAAGCCCACATTCCACACTATAAATACAGCCTTACAGATTTTCTCTAAACATATCTCAATTCTCACTCCATACACAATACTTGAATGCATTACTCAAGTTACCTATTCTCTACATACGTGCAGAATTTGGAGTCCACATTAGTCATGCTTACCTCACACGTGAAATTTCCAGATTTTGGTAATAACAGTTCTCAAATAAAAATGATTTTTTTAATCCCTTATTAAGAAGCTAAAATAAAAATATATTTATTATAAAATTATGGAAGAGTATAAAAAGTTACTCAATTTTGCACCACCATTTTGCACTGGTTAGCATACAAAAGCTGTTAGTTTTTATGAACAGCTGCACCTATGCCGGAGGAGAGAAGTAGTAAGAGAAAATCACAAAAATAGAAAACAATACGGGAACTCGAAGGAGGGAGAGAGCTTGCTTTGGTTTCCCTGCAACCATCTCGCATAGCTCAACTCACATGCACACTTCGTCTTTCCCCACTCTTCGTTTTCGCGACCTCACTCACCTCTCTTTCTAATCGTTCCACATTCCATTTATCTATTTTTCTTTCTGGTAAGCTACATATGCTGCTTTGCGTTTCGTTCAAAACGACAAAATCCTAACCCTCGGCCTCCTCAAGTAGCGCCTTTCCTTTCCATCATGCAATCTATGCTCTCTGTCTTCTATGATTCCTGAAGCCTGTAATCACCGTAGTTCGTAATTTTTTTTTGTCTTATCCATTCTTAGTTGTCGTCATTTGGGTGCGGCAGTTTCAGTGTAAATTACCATTTACTATTTCTGTTTGAAGAACTTAAGTAAATATCTTGATTTTCTTGACTAGGCTCTCTTTTCTAGAATGATATTGAATTTTTATTGCCGAGAAAGTGACACAGTTCACCATTCAATTTCTTGCTTTTATTAACCATGCAGGATTACTGAATATTTTCAATATTTTTAAGTGTTGTCTACTGACGTGAATTTCATTCCTATATCATATTTTGATGAATGCAAGCATTGTGATTTGATTTCTATGGGTACTTTTCCCACATGTTTGTTTTAAGATACATGTCTGCATACTATATATGGATCATGTCTTAGTTTCAAAATTTTGCTCTGTGACATGAATTCCTTTTCAATCTCAACCTGTGCCTAGAGTTGTTTTGAATGTATACTAAATATTTTAGCAGTTTATGTGTTATAGGTTGAATCTGCATGCTCTTTTTAGTTACTTTAATTACATCATTGTTCTGTCGTGTTAACTCATTTTGTTTCATAATTTACTCTGGTTATAGGGATAATTATGGGCCCTATGGAAATTGTGGATTTATCTAGTGATGATGAAAGTAAAAAGGAGGTTTCTTTCAAAGCTGTTAAGTTGGAGGAAGATTTTGTTTTGGATGCAAAGCAATATAATGAGACTAACAAAGGTCAACTAGCCAAGCATAAGAGATCTCGAAGTTGTACTACTCGACAAGATTCTGAAGAAAATTTAAGTTCTAATGGTCCAAGTACAGGTCATAGTAACTCCAGTGTATTGGAGCAGGGACCGTCGCCAGTTGATGACACAGGCATTTCTTATGTATCATCCATTGGTGTAGCACCCCTGTGTAGGCAGTTTTGGAAAGCTGGAAACTATGATGATGGAGTTGGTTCTAAAGTCACCATCCAAAGTAATACTTTTTGGTTAGATTGATATATAGATTTCTTAATAGGTTCCATGGCTGTACCTCTCCTACTCAATGTTCTGTCAACAAGTTTATAGAAATGCATCTTGAATTGTTAGCATATTTTTCTTCCTGCCTAACTTTCATGGGGATTATAGTTTTCAGATCTCCAATGCTAGATGCTAACCTTGTAGCCTGTAGGTACAAAGACTTTTTTCCATTCTGGACTTCTTATCTCTTTGTTATTCTTTTTGGTTTGCAGAAGCTAAAAATTATCTACATGTGCACCCCATGTTCCTTCACTCAAATGCAACTTCGCATAAGTGGGCATTTGGTGGTATGTTCCTACCATCTTTGTAAACTAGCATCTTATTTATGACTACTTTAATTGACCACCTTTGTGATATTTTTTCATGAGCTGATATTTGTCTTTGTTTCTGACTCTCTGTTTGCAGCCATAGCAGAGCTTCTTGATAATGCAGTTGATGAGGTGATTATTCCTGATGTTTGAACTATTGAACTGCATGATATTTTAAACATTATATTAGCTGTCATCTCCTTTTGTCATCTGCAGCATACTAAGCTATTCCCAATGCCTGCTAACAGTACATTGCATGGATTTTTTTTAAAACATAAATGTCTTTTGCTACTATTGTTTTATGCCTTTTCCATCGTTTAAGCCATCCATTCATATTTTACATTTGATTTTTGTTCCCATTTTGTGTTGCATTGTTAACATTTGTTCTTATGATAGATCCAAAATGGGGCTACCTTTGTCATTGTAGATAAAACTTCAAATCCAAGGGATGGAAGTCCAGCATTGTTGATTCAAGGTATATTGCTTCTGGAACTCTTTAGTATAGAAACATAATTGCACCAATTTTTATCGTGGTTTTAAATTCATGGCCTGAATCTTTCATATTTGCACTGGATACGGTGATTCTAATTGTTTTTATTTGATGCTGACACTTGGCAATTAGATGATGGTGGTGGAATGGATCCGGATGCTATGCGCCGTTGCATGAGTTTTGGATTTTCAGATAAGAAGTCACAGTTTGCTATTGGACAGTGTACGGATTGTGACCTGTTTTTCTGCAATCATTTTGGTATTCCCTTTCATATTTATTTTTTAATTTTTCAATTTGGTGTTCTAGATGGAAATGGCTTCAAGACCAGTAGTATGAGGCTTGGAGCAGATGTCATAGTCTTCAGTTGCCATCTAAATAATAGGTATGGATCAACTAATGATCATAATATTACACTAAAGTTGGTTAGGGCAACGTGTCTCCTGTATTAGCAATCACCTTTTTATCTTAAAGAAAGTATGGTTATTATTGATTAATTAGATTGTGAAGGCCATATCCACTCAGCAGTATTTATTCAGCTATTTTTTAATTTTGTACGATTTTTTATAGGAAAAGCGTAAAATAACTTTGCCATCTTTTTCCTTTCCTTTTTATAACCTTGCAGAAATGTGAGGATATAATAAGGTGTTTTAATAAATGAAAGCAATCTGGTCTCTAATGTTAGGAACCAATCCATTCTATGTAAGTTTATTATTATTACTTTTTAGCTGATTCCTATTAGCCTCTTTTGACTATTGCTTGACATGACTGCAAGGCAAGGAGGTTTTGCAACAAGCCAACAATATTTAAAGTTATGGGGGGGGGGGGGATGAAATTATATTGTTTTTCTTACTGTTTCTATCTTGATCAGGATTTTGACTCAAAGCATTGGACTTCTGTCATATACATATTTGATAAAAACACAGCTCGACAGAATAGTAGTACCCATGGTAAGCTGTATTTCTCATTTGCACTAGTTGAAGGTGTTGGCTTAATGCTACTTTATCCAATATAGCACGTTGAATTTATTTTCTTCTGTGCGCTGATTTGATTCTTAAAAAATTGATATTGTTACTATATGGTGGTTCTAGAGACTCTATAGTGGACAACTATCATTTAGTTTCCTTCTCTTTTGATTGGTGCCAGTATATTTGTGTGTTTCTTTGGGTAGTTAATTTAGTAATGTTATGCTAGATATCTTAGCATATCTTTATGACATGGTGTATGACCAAGTGGTCAAGAATTTGATCCTTGTTGTCCTCATTCTTCTAAATGAAGTTGAATTTTAGCACAAGATTGTGGGACTGCTGCATAGTTCATGCTTCAAGCCGAAATATTTTTTTTTGAGGGGGGATGTGAGATATATAATCTGTTATTATCCTTCGCTTATTAGTTGATAATGATGATTGATGGGAGATATAAGGTTGGTCTGGTGGTGAACGGAGAAGGGAAGGGGGGGGGGGGGGGAGGTAGTGGGTTCGAATACCTCCGCTAACAAAAACTAACAATACTAACATTTTCCAATAAAAAAAAGTGATGATTGATGCACTGTTTATACTATATCTCCTGATAACGTTTCTACGGTGAAGGTTCTAGTAGGTTCAAATTACACCACTGACTTATCTTTTCAATTTCAGGTGAATTATGAGTTTGATACATCAACTGGATCATTGAAAATATTAAATGGCAATGATCATTTTGTGTCTAATCTGTCCTTGCTGTTGCGTTGGTCACCATATTCATCAGAAGCAGATCTTCTGAAACAAGTCAGTTTTCTATATTTTCCCTTTCATCCACAATAATTGGCTGGCTTTGTCCCCCTCCCCCCAATTGTAGACAATACAGCCTAGCATCATGAATTGATAGATAGTTTGGTTTGAGACTTCTTTTCTGACCTTTTCCTTTCCCTTTAAATTAGGCTTTTTCTCAGGACTGCAGTGTTTTTGGTTTTGAATGCCAAATTATAATTGTTCATGTTATGTTGTGATACTGAGATTTGGAATCAAATTGCATTTATTCTCTCATTCTCTCTCTTTCTCTGTGTATATATACATATGTTATGTTTATCCTCACTGTCCTGTATCAGTATGTATGAAGTTTTTTTGGCCTTTATGGTAACCTCCTATAATGACTCCTCACATACATTGTTGAGACTTCTAGTTGTAGTGCCTGACCACATAGTTACAGATTCTTATTGTCAATTTTATCTGCTAGCTAACCTTATATTCTTATCATTCTGCTGAGAGGTGATAGCTACTGCTGTACTAGTCAATGATGGGGGCTATTTGAAGGATATGAATTGTGGCCAAATAAATCCTTGTGAATTAATTAGTATAACATACTAATTTATTTCATAGTATTGGTTTCTATCTTGATGTTTTAGTAGCTTATTCTGACTTGAAAACATTCATCTCTGCAGTTTGATGACATTGGATCTCATGGTACTAAAGTTATTATCTATAATTTGTGGTGCAATGAAGATGGGAATTTGGAGCTAGACTTAGATACAGATCCTACGGTTGGATTTGTTATTTTATTGGTTTTCTTTTTCTTGCTTTATTCTGTTTTGAAATCTTGCTTTGTTGCTAATGAGGGGTACCTCTTATATGCAGGATATTCGTATTGCTGGGGATGTCAAGCAGATCGATACACTTAAAGCCTGGAAAAGTATAAATGAGGAGCACGTTGCTAATCGGCTTCGTTACTCTTTACATGTATGCTTGATTTAGAAAATTATGGTGAAGTGGCTGAGGTTGGATTTTTTTTTTTTTAGTCTAATATTGTCATGTTACCCAGGCATATATGTCCATATTGTACTTGAAGATACCAGCAAGTTTTCAAATGATATTGCGAGGGCAAGTTGTGAAGCCACACAACATTGCTGATGATCTTAAATTCCCTCAATTTGTTAAATATGCACCAATAATTGGTGGATCTGTAAAGGTTATTCTCTTAACTTTTGGAATATTTTTAATTATATATCAATTGAGAGGAAAAATTATCTTCAAGCTATAGTTCATACATCTTTTCCTTTTAAATTATTATTGTTTGGATTATCTTTGTAGGGAACAGCTGTGACAGTCACAACTATTGGATTTCTTAAGGATGCTCCTCAAGTCAATATCCATGGTTTCAATGTATATCACAAAAATCGGCTTATACTGGTAATTGTTACCCAAAATCTTCTAATATTCCTAGTTAGGGGCAGTTTTATTTTATTTTATTTTATTTTTTTAATGCTTGTGATTGATTAATTGGTAAATTCCGCTGAAAATTCTAATATTTGGCTGAATAAAATTTTATGTTTTGTGTAAAGCAGAATAGCTGATGCCTTTCCTCCTTTCTTTTCTAGAGTTGGGAGGGAGGTGGGATTAAGCATGCATATAGTTGCCATTTAACTTGCTCATTATGAAGTGTTTGTGGGAGCATTGAAGTTCCCCAAACACACTTGAAAATGACAGCTGTGATTCTGAGCTTCTTATTGTTTGATATTATAAAAGATAAATCAAGTTTGCTTCTTAAAGCAAGTTTGAGAATAAACAAAAAACTTCACTTCAAATTCAACTTTAATTGGAAGAAATTTTGCTGTCTAATATGACTATGTTTTTACTTTTTAGGCATTCCTGTAATTGCCATATGAAATGTGTTCCCAATTTTCTTACTTTGGAAAAATAAATATTTGATATTGCAATGGAATAATAAATTAGTGTATTTCTGGATAGCCTTGGCCCTTGGCAAAATATTACCACCAACTAGTTTTTTCCATGCACTTGGCAAGGATAATATAAAGTTACTTAGGGGTATATAATTAGGTTACATATATTTAGCTTTTTTATAAAAGTTAATTATAATAAAAGGTAGCAACGTTATGCTATGAATAATAAAAAGCACTTAGATAATTCAATTTTTCAAAGAGCCTTATGTACCTCTTTGAGTTTGAAAGTGGCTCCTCCTAACCTGATATACGTTTGGTATTGGGATCTATAGGAGTGTCCATAGACTTAACACACCAATCTTGTTTCTTTTAAGATGTCTATTGCATACTTTTTTTGGGAGATCACAATATTGTTCTTGGATTGTGCCACCTCTGTCCCCACCAAACAACAAAGTCATCCAAGATCTTTTGTTTGGAAATGATGGCAATGGTGGTGCTTTACCTGAGTGATTCCATGGTGATCACAAATTGTGATGCTAATGCTGTTGATGTACACAACCAAATAAATGCATCTTGCAATGGAATGGCAACGAGAAACTATGTGGTTGGCCTCACTTTGAGTCATACCAAAATACTGAATCACAATGCTAAATTTGTCAAACCATTTCCTAGGAGATTGCTTGAGACCCATAAAGATTTATATAGATGACAAACAAGGCCAAGTGATTCTCGCTCAGCAACATATTAAAGAGGTTGCTCCATGTAAACATCTTATGTGAGATTGCATGAAGGAAAGCATTCTTGGTATCAAGTTGATATGGAGGTGATAAGAACCTTGAGAGAACCAAACCCATTCCTTTTCATAAGGGCGGTGAGTTGCTTTATGGAACAAGTCAAATAACCTAACTAATTTATTTTGATGACTCTAGGGTCTCAGGCCTTTTTTTGGTAGGCTTGGATTGAGTTCACATGACCCAACAACCTTTAGCAGATTTATGAAGGTTTTCTGCCTGATTGTTCGTAAGGCTTGGTTTGGGTGTGATACAATGTGTTGAAGGGTGGTGTGCTTTGTGTTTTGGGTGCCACGAGTTTTTGCCCTAAAGTGTTAGAATTGGGTTGGGGTTTGGGTAAGGTTGTGGGACGACCTAACCCAAACCATTTCTTTTTCAAATGGTTTTCATAAGGGCAATAGGATGCTTGTGGATCAGGTCAAAAAACCTAACTAATGTCTTTGGTAAGACCTTTTTATTGTGAGGCTTGGATTAGATCTCATGACCCAATGACCTCATCTTTGTGACATATTTGTGAAGGTTTTCCACCATGGTCATTTGTGGCGCCATAGAGTGTCATGTTTTGCGGCTGCATCGCCTGCCATCAAAACCCGCCTCACCTTCGCTATGCCAAAGGGATTTCCGCCACCATAGTGCTTCCATACTCTATGATAGTGTGTGTTTAGTTTAGCTCTAAAGGGATAACGAGGAAAAAAGGATGGTTAGCAAAAATGAATAGGTTGAGAGAGATGAGTGGCTATACAAGAAAGGATAAGATATGAAATGATTATATATGAGAAGTTATTGGTGTGATATCTATCAAAGGAAAAGATGTCAAAACCGATTGAGGTGATTTTGACACATGCAAAAGGTCACTACTGTCTAGAGGCACCAATGAGAATAGTACATTGCATGATTTTTAGCCTTGTAAAAAGGGCTAGAGGGAGACCGTGAAGGACATTAGAGGAAATTACTAGAAGGAATTTTATGTTGAATAATATCCTCGAGAATTTTATTTTTAACTGAACATAATAACATCGTGTGACCCCATGTAGCCAGCCTCACCTAGTGCGAGAAGGCTATTGTTATATTTTTTACTTGTTTGAAGGATTCCTTTCTGTCGGAAAGTTGCCTTAAATGCAGTCCCCCCTAGCCCACCTTTGTTTCTTCCTCTTTGGGAGCTAGCTTAATTGCAGCCTCAAGGGTGGTGGTTTAGTCTCATCAACTACAAATATGACCAAAGTAGTGTATATAAGTGGGGGTAACTCTCACCTTACAAGTCGATTTTGTAGGGTTGAGTCAAATCCAAACCTTTATTGTAAGACTTTTTCTCTTCATGGTTGTCTTTTCTCTCCTTTTGAATAAAACCTTCTAAAAATATTGTAAAATTAAATTAAACATTTTAAATCACTTTGTTTATTCTCTATTGCTTTAACATGGATTTGCCAAGCAGTTCATTTTTATTTTTCTTTATACTCTCTAATATGTTGCTACCCTTTCAATATGCCAGCCATTTTGGCAGGTTGTAAGCTATTTGGACAGTAGGGGAAGAGGAGTTGTTGGTGAGTATCATGTTACTAAGCAATTCCAAGTTCTATCTGATGATGTTTAGAGATTTACTGGACCGACAGTGGGTGGATGCCTAACTATGTTAATTTTATGGTAATCGTAGGAATCCTGCAAGCAGATTTGATTGAGCCAACTCATAACAAACAAGATTTTGAGAGAACTTCCCTGTTTCAAAAGCTTGAAGGGCGATTGAAGGAGATGACATGGGAATACTGGTATAGTGTTTCGGGGTGATCTCTATTCTTGCTTGTCCTGCTTTATTTTTGAAACATACCATTTGGTTTTCATAATTTAAGTAGTTGTATCAAGGTTCTTATCCAATTCGAGAGTCTATATAGATTCGTGATAAGTCTGTAAACTTGACACGTAGACTTGTAAGAGTATACTTCATTAAAAATGATAAAATACCTATAAATAACATACCAATTCAACATTTCAACACAATAATATATCAAAATAGTAAACCATAAATTCCACAATACTAAAATACCTAAGTCTAGTAGTGCACACTACTAGATAAGTTCAAACTACACCAAAGCAAACATAAATAATAAGTTCACACAATTACAAAACATAAGTTCTTAAAATGCTGACACTTAAATAACTAAAATAGAACAAATGACACTTAAATAATCCATAAATAACTTAAATCAATAAAATTTAGTACATTACATGAATGTTTTGGGTTAAATTTTTTATCCAACAAACTCGAACTTAAACTTGCGAGTCTACTCCGAGTCTCTTGAGTCTACCAAAAAGCGAGTTGACTCAAAACACGCTTGTGAACTCGTAAACTCCGAGTTTATAAGCGAACTCTCTAGTTTGATAATCATGGTTGTATACTAAGCAATACACATTATTTAAATATTTTAATTTTAAGCATTAATATATGGCATGTTGAGATTCTTGTTAGAAAGGCCACTTTAATTGTGAACACCTCTTAGCCTGCCTTAATTGCAGCCACTTTAGGGTTTGCTTGAAGTGCAACCTTGAGGGTGGTGGTTTAGTGGTTTAATCCACATCAACTAGAGATATGATCAAATTTAAGTATTTAAGTGGGAGACAACTTTCACCTTACAAACTGGTTTTGTAGGGTTGAGTTAGACTCATAATCCACATTCTAAGATGGTATCAGAGTCTATCCTAAATCTATTGGTGGGCCATCTACATTTGGCACACTCCAAGCTAAATGTCTTGGGCGTGAGGGGGAGTGTTGGAAAAGCTGCCTTAATTGCCAACACCTCTAAGCCCGCCTTAGTTGTGACCTCCTTGTGGGTTGCCTGAAGTGCAACCTTGAGGGTGGTGGTTTAGTGATTTAATCCCACATCAACTAAAATATTTAAATGGAGGGCAACCCTCAGCTTAAAAGCTGGTTTTGTAAGGGGTTGAGTTAGGCCCTTAATTCACATACTAAGAATTCTATTTAAATTTTTTCAGGGATACACATTGTACATTGTTTGGGTATAAGGATAAGGACAAGAAAAAGCTTCCACCCGGGGTTACGTCAATGCAGAAACCACTTACTATTGAAAAACCGGTCATGCTGAACAGAAGTTGCTCCCCTGTATTCAAGACAAAAGCAGAATATGGCAAATCTGAACAGTGTTCCACAAAACTGCAAATAAGATCCGAGCAAGGTATCTGCTTTTGTGAGAAACAGGATCTTGTATCATTAGCTTAACCAATTTTATCTAGCTAATGTTTCTTCATTCAGTTTCTCATAATAAGAGGAAGACACATGAACTGGTAGACCTTCAGAATATGGAAAAGCATGCAAGGACAGAGAATGTAACCTGTGTTGGTTTCAGTCGGAATGAACAGGTCTGCATTGGCTTATTCATCATTATGTTAAAATTTGTTCGTACACATCGTTTTGAGGCATATTTTCCAATGATATTGTTAATTTACATATCAAAGATAGTGTAAATTTATTTTACAACTCAAACAATGTTCAGTCAAATTTATTTGTACTTGATTGCATTGGAGTTCATATTCTGCCATAGAAAATCTTTGAGAAGTTTTTGAACACCAACTTCACCCATGTATTTTATGCAGATCATTGCAACTCCAGCTGACCAGGTGTTTCACCGAAAGACTATGCACTTGGTGCAACAAAACAAGAAACTGCATGCAAAGTGAGTATAGTTCTAATTGCAGTTACTGTGATGGCTTCAAATTTGGGCAAACTCTTGCTGACAAACACTATGCAAGTTTTATTATTTTCATTTTCTCACTTTGGTTTTACCAATATCTACCAAACTTTAGTTATGGCCTCCAATTTTGCATTACCAATGGTAATTGTAAACCTTATTTGTACTCTTTCTACCTGCAGATGTTTAGAATTTGAAAAGACAGGAGGAGAACTTAATCTCAAGGTAATTTTTACAAAGTAATAAAGCTTAGTTAGTTACTTTGCATATTCCTGTTGCCCAATTCATAGATGACAGTTTTTGTACATTATACGTTATATATAGAGAACCGGGATTCTAGGATGCTGCATTAAAGTTATTTTTTTTTTAATCTTTAAAAGTTATACCCACAAAAGTATTTTACTCCACGCTCCTCAACCAAAAATCGAACAAAAGAAAAGAAATATAAACAAAAACCTTTATTTGAAAATCTGTTTTATTGTGTTTGGCGATCCATTTAAAAGAAATGATTATGATTGTTCAGGTGACGACGCTTAAAAGTAAAATACAAGAAGCTCAAGATGAGTATAAACGGCTTTTGGCTGAAGTGAAGTCCCTAGACCTGAAAGAAGAATAGTTGTGTTATTTGTAGCTATAACTCTTTCTTTAATTCTTTAATTTTTTTAGAAGTGATGTTGTATTGTATATAAGCCTAATCCTTTTTTCAGTCTGCGGCTTACTAGGTTGATCATAGGGGTCTGAGTCTTAAGTTTTTCAGGCATCGTGTATCCATGTATATGGAATTGAGCCACGGCTGGGAACTTCCTTCTGTTCATGTAAAATACTATGAATAATTAGCTATGAGCAATAATCTTCTGTTGTTAGTCTCTTTGGTTCTTTCATTGGATTGATTTGCGTGTGCACTAGCACGCTTGGTTTTGTGGTGTTCAAACTATGGCGAAATCCAGTGTAAATTTTTTAACCAGGATATCATATAAACTTGATCAGGAGTCCCTCCAAGAAGAAAAAAAGTGGATATATTTCCTCTTTATTGTTTATTTCGGTTTGTTTTGAGATGTCATGATTTGGAAGTAAAACTTGCATAGATAATGATTATGTTCGGTAAAATATTTAATTTAATTTATAGTTTTTTACTTATTAATTGAAATTTATGATTGTTTGATAAATAATTTTTTTAAACGCAAGTAGTATTTTTTAAAACATAAGTTTTTAATTTTTCATATTTTTTTCTTTTTATCTTTATATTAAAATTTTTAATTAACTTGTTTAAATAAATTATAATTTTATTATTTTTTAAATTATTTTATACCTTTTAATTACTCCATCAGTTAGGTTTTCAATTAATTTTTTAATATAGTCAATATTTTGAAGTAGACTACCCATCTTAACCTTCTCGAACGGGTAATATGGAATTCCTACACTTAAATTCTGAAGTGGGTACTCAACAGTTATATAGCACTTGTTCCGGAACATCTAGAGGCTTCCGAAGTACCCATTTGGGATAGGTTTGCAATCCCATTGAATCCAAACCACCCTTAAAGTTAGGGAAGGGAAGGGTTGACAAAATCCCAAAGGGAAAGATGCCACAAAAATGAATAAAAAAGGGACGATTTACCTTCATTGTCGTACCTCGACCTTCACCTTCTTGGAGCTTCGCCTTTGAATGTTGGGGTATGGGTGAACGGTTCAGTGTGTGGGCGTTGGGGTTGAGATGCAAAAACTGAAAAAAGGGTGATAGAAGGGGGTGGGTGCGGCGCAAGAAGGGGCAACGTTGCAAAGGAGGGCAGGGGCGGACCAGCATAAGAAGTAAGGGAGGCCAAAATATAACTTTAGATGGTTTTGTAATAAAAAAAATTAAATTAATTACGTATTCTATAATAATTCAAAATTTATTAAAATAAGTTTTGATATAATTTAATATTTTAGTTTGTTTTTCGAAAGTTTATATACCGGTGTTTAGTTATACTAAACTCAAAATTTGTACTTGTATACTCAAGCCAAAAAAATAGTTATTAGTACGTCTTAAAATTAAAGTTATCAATTTTTTATTTAGTGTAAGTTTATCTCATGGATAAAGATTGATTATAAATAACATTTAATTTCTCATATGAATTATAACCAAATAAATATAAAAAAGGATAATAAAATCATTTGATTACAAATGTAAATATTTATAATCTTTATAATGATAATAATACATTATAAAAAAAAGATATTAACAAAGGAAATAAATCACAATGAATATTTTGTTTTAAAAAAGGAAAAATGTAATTATTTCAATGAAGACTATAAAAGAAAATTAGCATTTATAAAAAAACAGTATATTTGTCTAAAAAGAAAAAAATATATCATTATTTTTGTAATGAATATTATAAAAAGGAAATAAAATATTATGTCAAGAAATAAAATAAAATAGATAATTAATACTTAAATACTATTATTTTTATAATCAAAGTCTTTAAATAAAATAATTAATTTAATATTAAAACATTATATTATATCATATATATATATATATATATATATATATATTATAAAAACTAGAAATAAAAAAGGGGGGCCAAGGCCCCCGCGTTACACGTATGTCCGCCCCTGGTTGGGGGTGCTGACTGCTGAGTCTTTGGCTCTGAAAGTCCATTTGTTCCACTCAGATTATTTTTGGGTGCAGGAAGTAAATAACGAGGTGCAGGGAGTAAAAGACCATAGTGAAATCCATCTCACTAGTCAATACTCAACCCGAGCACCAACTTGCACATTATTTGCCCGGCTGCTAAACCTACGATGTCCTGAACCTACCATACTGGACACCGCGCTGCCCGTTGCCCGTTGCCCGTTTCTCTCACTAATGTTTTGCCCTAGAAACACACTTGGTGCCTCTATAAAATGCCCTCATTCTCTTATCATCATCTACTTCCTTCTGTTTTCCGTTTTGTAGATAGATCTAGTTTCATTTCATGACACACAGTACTTCTATGATATTTTGGTCTATCACACATTTTAGTTTAGTGTAGTTTCTATGGGTCAATTAACTTCATATATATGTTGAAAAAATTTATTTTATTTTTGTTCTTTTCTCAATTATATATCTTCATATTCTTTTCTCCTAGTGGTGCAAAAAACTTCCATCCGCATGTGACAACGTAGTGGGCATGACGGCCATCTTTTGCACAGATAAATTGAGAACTTCAAGCACCTATTGTTTGTGTTTTAAGCTTCTAACAAGAGGTTGATGTGATTTTTTTTCAAGTTTGCATAAACCTCTTTGAAAATAAGAAGCATACATTTTTTTTTCTTATGCCACCACCAAACTCTTTTTTGTTCACCTACTTTTCTCTTCAATGATTATGAGGTTTAAAAAGTATAATTGCTTTGGCCGGCAGCTTTTCTGACCATGCAAAAGGGCCTAGATTTGACATTTGAAAAGTGGGCTCTTTCTACGGGTTTTTTTCCTTTATACACCACATTCCATCCATTATTTTCCATATACACTACTGTGATAAAAAAAATTCTCAAAATATACTATTTTCTATTGAAAGTGGGAAGTCTAGGTCTTCAAATCCAACTTCTCACTGTGCATTTTTTTTTTTACAAAAAGAAATTAATTTTTTTAAGGCAATTAGGAAGTCAAGAATTACCACTCGACTTCCATACATTTTTTTTAAATGACTATAATTTTTTATTTTAAATTTTTGAATTTTTATTGGTTTAATAATTTTTAGTAGTATTAAAATTAGTAAATATTAATGTTAAAATAAATATAAAAAAGGAAAAAATGATGAAAAAATAAATAGATTAAAAATAAAATAGATATATAATTATCATATATCAATTATATTATATGATGAAATTAAAATATTAAAATAGTAAATAAAATTATGAAGAATTGTCTAAGAAAAAATTATGAAGGTATGCTAGAATAATTTGTTCTGTTATGTTCTTATTATCAACAAATTTGACTTTATTTTTAATTTATTTATTTTTGAATCACTTTTCTCTTTTTTTTTATTTTAACATTATATATCTATTTTATTTTAAACTATTTATTTTTTCATCATTTTTTCCTTTTTTATTTATTTTAACATTAATATTTACTAATTTTAATACTACTAACAATTATTAAACCAAAAAAAAATTATAGTCATTTAAAAAAAATTGAATGAAAGTTAGGTGATGAATTCCCGACTTCCTAACTACCTTAAAAAAATTGCCCACTAAAAAATTGGATTTAGAGACTCAGACTTACCATTTTCAATAAAAAAAGAGTGTATTTTGAAATTTTTTTACAAAAGTAGTGTTTATTGGAAAATAATAGATGACATATAGGGAAAAAAAAACCCTTTCTACGATGTACCTATGACTTAGGTGGGGTTTTTTACCCTCTTTACAATAATTTGCTATACTTTATTTTCCATTTACACTACTTTTTTTTAATTCCCAAAATGTATGCTTTTTTTTTGTGATACGGATTCCTGACTTCTCACCACATAGTTAAAAAAATATGCATTTTAGAAATTAAAAAAAAAGGATATAAATTGGAAATAAAGTATAACAAAGTAGTGTAAAGAGGGAAAAAAAACATTTAGGTGGTACACCGGTAAGGAAGTTGTTCAAATGCCGTTAGATTAAATGTAAAAAAGTGAACGGTCCAGATTTTTTATATGTGAATTCGTTAAAACGAAGCAAAACACAACAACGTCTGCGTCCTGTCTACTATTTACTTTAAAATTCTAAATTAATTAGATCTGTTTATTAACCCTAAATCTAAATCCCCTGCTGAAATTCCATTTGATTCACAACCCTCTTCCTTCCCTTCTTCGATCCCCTTTCTCCAACAACAAAACCCTCGAATGCCATTCCGATTAGTGTTCGATTCATATTCAATTTCGATCAGCCACTCCGTTAATTTCAAGAACAAAAAGAAATGAGTATAAATGACATTTTATGCAACTTAATAATATTTAATTAATATTTTCATTTAAATTTTATTACTTTTTTATCCTGTTCATCCAGACCGTACTGGTCCACTCCTACTACATAAGTCCATCGTAGAATTCGCCTTGAAAAAGACCAAGAAAAGGAATAAAACGCATATTCCATTTTCATATCACTTTTTTATTTTCTATAAATAGTACTATAGCACTACACCACTGTCTACTCTCTTTTTTTTCCTTTTATTATTATCATTATATTTTTATAGATTTCTTTATTACTGAACTACCAGGATTTTTTTATTATCATTACATTTTGTTTATTCTTGCATATCAATATTTTGATAAACCCCATTTTGGGTTTTGTAAAAGTAAAAGTGTAAAACTGAGGTCGGGTCCAGCTTTTGTGGCGGATCTACGAGTCGGCTTATGGGTAATGGATTTGAGATGGTCAGGTTATATAATTCTAGTTAACTTTGAAAAAGACTATTTTTTCCTCTGTTAAAACATTTCACCTTTCCTTCTTTTCCACTTCCTCATGTGTTCTCTTTCTCCTCACTCTCCATTAAATACATAATCAAAACATAATTTTGTTTTGATCTTTATTGAAATATGCAATGAAATTGTATTTTTTTAAAAAAAATTGAAATTTTGATTTTATTCCTGGTCTACACAACAAAAACAAAATTGTATTTGCAATATATTTTATTTAGAAATTATAAATGGAAGTTATCTTTTTTAAAGTAATCAAGTTAATTGTGATATAATTTATTATTTTTAATATTACTCAATATCTTTTTCAATTTATCATTTTTAAGCATTTGATATCTTTTTTAATTAAAATTAAATTAATTGAATATAAGTTATCATTTATAAAGGTAATTAAATTAATTGTAATAAAAATTATCTTTATTAATTGTAATCAAATTAATTTATGATATTATTTTAATTACAATTAAAAAATAATTTATGTTATTATTAATTTAAGTTTAAACAAAAAGAGATAATTTATGTAACAATTAATTTGATTATTATTAAAAAAAAGTAATGTTTATCGTCATTATTATAATTTATATCAAAATTAAGTTAAGTAAAAAAGATAGCTTAATTTTACAATTAATTCTTCATAAAAAAGTATTTAGTAGAAACATGTTTTAAATGTTTTATAAGAAGGAAATGCAAAAAAATAAAATTATAACGAAACATATTTTTGGTGTTTTCATTAAATATTTTGTCCACACTTTCAAAATATTTAATGGAAACATATTTTTCATAAGAAATTTAAAACGAAAATATTTTTCAACCCGCACCAGTCTCATCATCTTGGAGCCAAAATATCGATTTGGGCAATAGCAAATACTATCTTCATTATTTCAACTTCAAATGCAAATTCACCTTAGCAAGGATCAGACGTCAATTCCAATTTCAGTTAATTTCTTTATTTCCGAATTTCTTCCATGAAGTGGAAACATGAGGCAGTGCAATAATTAAAAGCAAGTACAAAATTTCTTTTACGTTGTGAGCGATTGTTTCCCCAATAATGCAAAAAACAAAAAGGCAGTGCACGAAAAAAAAAAGAGGTCGTTCAAGCAAGTTGTGCGTCATATGAACAAATTATGCCATTGCGCATCCATTCTCTTCACTGTTTTCCCCAATTCCCAGTCCCCACACATAAACATAGCTTTACAACCTACAAATTCTTAGTTGCTTTGTTTTGATCGTGATATAGAAATAAATAATAGAAACTAAATTTTGTAAGTGGGAATGGAACGTGTATTTAAAATTTGGAGTTACCTGATATTAGGTAGACGTAGGTTAAATGGACTTCATGATTTACACATTGAATTGTAAGTATTTCTTGTTAGGAAAACATGAAAAGAACATGTAAAATAAAGGATTTTGATTTATTCAAATAAGTGCGTGAGCCAATTGAGAAGGAATTGAAAGAAGAAAATAAAACTTGTTATTTATAACATTTGATGGAAATTTTGGATTTTTGATTGTAGGAATTGTTAAAGTGGGGTAACAACTCATATATAATTCATTACTAGTAGATAAGTAAATACTAATTTATCGATTTTATAACCTGACTATTAAGAGAGTTGCGTCCACACATCTATAATAAGACTGATGATAAGAACTAACATGTATATTCCACTATTATGTCATTTATCACGTCAATTTGTGGACTCCGAACATTATAAAAAATAGTATGAAACAATAAGTAGCAATGATAAGTGTTACAAGGCGTTGGGATTTGTTAAACAACAACATGAGATTTTGAGAAAATCTTATGTATAATTTTTAATGAAGTGTCATAATTTGATGGTGAGCCAAGATCTGAGATATAATGAAGTTATTTGAATCTCATATCTAAATCTTTATAGGTTCACATTCACTTTGAACAAAACTCTAATGTGTATGACAAAAATAAAATTGGAAAAAAAGAATATTCAAAATCAAACTTAACATTTTTGTTCGATAGAGGTAAAACATTTTGTTTTTGCACAATGTGCTACAATATACTTTGAGAGTATTAAAAAAATATGAAACTAATATTTTCTTACAATAAAAATAAGTATTAAAAGTCCTTTCTTTTTAATATATTTTTATTAATGTTACTTTTTCATAAAATCCTTTCAAATAACTTTTTTACACAACAAATAACTTTATATTTTCTGTCAACATTTCAATAAAACCCAGACTACAAAGGCCCAAAACAGCAATAACACATCCAAAAATGATTGGCCCAACAATACACTAAAGGTAAACAAACCTTGAAAATACCAAAATTTCTTTCTCGAGTCCCGACCATCTTAAACTATTCTCCTATGTTTATCTGTATACTTAACTACTTATCTCTTTAGATCTATCATTTACATTTTTATTTCTAAATTAAATTATAATTTTTTAATTCAATATTTAAAATATAATCATGCATCACAATGTAAATCATTTATTGCTCATTCAGCAAACAAAATATAAATTGTTTATTGCAAATTCAAAATAATATTATTTAGAGTTTCACAGTGATGCGGTGACAATATTTATTTAATATTTAATTGATGATAAGCTTAATTTATAAAAAAAAGGTTTAAATTTGCTCTCAAGGATTTAAAATGGTAATTTATTTTAAAAGTGAAAAACAAAATGTATTAATTAAAAATAGAGAAAGGTTACAGATTTTTTAAAAATTAAGTGAAGGACAACTGTCTTAATTAAAAAATAGAAAAATTAAAATTGTGCATTTGGAACCATAAAAGACAAAAATTGTATTTCAGAAAGGAAAAAAAAAAGTTTTATATTGTCCAGCAACGTGTATTTGATCATTTAGTTAACAGTGTCTTTCTTTACTCTTATAAGCAAGAGATCACACAAACACGTTACATAATGACAGGATTTTGGGTTACTTAGAGAAACAAAGGTTTAGAATATAATGGTTTCTCAGATTTAGTGACGTATTAATGAGAAGTGCATTATTAATGAGAAGTGCATTAAAGCTTATGAGCTGATGCAAAGGTAATATATTGCAGAAATCCCTACAAATCATGAATGACATGTTCCAGAAAGATAGCTGAGGAAGAAGCCAGAAGCCACGGCGGCAGCCATAAAAAGCTAGAAATTATCACACAAAATTTCGTGTCGCCTATATTTAACAAATGTTTAACGGTGTAAGTTTTTTAGGACTTAATTACTAAATTTATAATACAGTAATATAAATACTTTTATATAAGTTTTTTTTTTCAAGATGCACTTATATTAGTT
Organism: Glycine latifolia; assembly: GCA_013407115.1. Classification (NCBI taxonomy): domain Eukaryota; kingdom Viridiplantae; phylum Streptophyta; class Magnoliopsida; order Fabales; family Fabaceae; genus Glycine; species Glycine latifolia. Next base: position 17,422,820 of record CM023946.1, on the reverse strand, counting down.
TTGAAACTATAGGATTTAACTAAAAATTGGTTAAATCACGGAACCTAAAGTTGTTGTTTTTTATATAGGTGAAAAGTATATGCTGGTTCTAACAACTTCTGAAATGATTTAATCAAAAAGAAAAAGGAGTGGCAACCAAGTTATTAAAATATTGGCTCCAATAAAAAAACATATATACCTCATAAAGATTTTGGAGTTCAACCAATTCGTTGATGATTTGGAATTGCATGACACGACATTGATTGGGAAATGGTATATATGGTACAAGATGAATGGCCTGGATATGAGTAGGATTCCTCATATCTGAAGAGTGGCCTTAAGCTCTCAACTATGACAAACGTATTCCACCATGCTCTTAAGTGGATGTTTTATATAACATATTTTTTAAATATGCTATGTATTATAGAGTGAAATATAGATGTACGAAATCATGAGTTTGATGAAGCAATTTTGGAATGGTTAGAGAATTCCATGATGAATGGATTTTGGCTCTAAGTGGATAAAAAAACATGTTAATTAGTTTTAGTCCTAGTTAGTGAAAGTTCGACAGAAGAACTTTCTAGTTATCAGTGGGTCAGTGGCAGACCCACACTTGTTTTTGTGTCCGCACATGCGGACACAAACATTTTATATATTTTTTTATTAATAATATTTGAAATAAAAATTGAAGGAAGTATTTCTTCTTCGTTGCGACTTTGCTCCGCTCGATCTCCTCTCTCGACCTAAGCCACCTTGGCCTCGTTGACAACAGCTAGCCAGCCCGACACCGTTCCCGCACCGATAGCTCGACACCGTCGTCAATCGTGACCTTCGACCTTGGCCTCGTCCTCCACCGCATCGGCAACCGCGACCTGTCAGCAGCTGAGCCTCGTCCTCCACCGCAAGTCCGCAAGTCTGCAATCGCAACCACGACCTTGGCCTCGTTCTCAGTAATTTTATCAATTTGTTCTCAGCAATTTTATCAATCTGTGTTTGTGATTTTGGTTGCCACTCTCGACTTATTACCATAATCATTTAATTGTTACTTGGTTATGCCTGAAAGAGAAAGAAAAGTATGTTTGATTATGGCAGATTTGAAAATCCAGTAAATTCCAATTTGTGTTGTTACTTGGTTGAGCTCCATGTGTATGTGAATATGCCGGAAAGAGAAAGAAAACTATGTTTGATGCTATGCTACCACAGACTGGAAGTGGTCCAACCTTTCACACGTGAAGACGCTCCTCCCCTGCTATTTTATTCACGTGTGCTATCATACTTCAATCAATTCTTTTCTTAGCCTCTAATTGTGGCCCCTCCTTATCATTTTTCCCTCCAAATTAACAACTCCTCTACATAAATTAAAACCTTTTTAGGCTCTAATTAATTAGTATATTGCAACACATAGACATAGGGAAGTTGCAAATTAAACATATTATCTGTCACCAATGTAATTAACCTTCTATTTCTCAAGCTGTAAAATCCTAATTAGGTGAAATTAAATATTTTCAATTAGGATATTCAAGGGGAGGGATTAAATTGTTAAAAGGGTTAGTTAATAACTAAATGGATTAAAATGTATCCATGTGCCTGCAGTATAAGCTAATTGAGGAGGAACATGCTTGCATTCAGATGACAATTCACTATTTATTTTGGAGAGACCAGCAGTGTGATCTTATTTAACCTACTATGTTTATTAACTATTAAGAATATGCTATGTTTATTAACTAGTTATTTAGTTTGATTCTAACATTAACTAGTTAGTTATTTAGTTTTGGAGAGACCAGCAGTGTGATCTTATTTAACCTGCTATGTTTTGGAGAACATGCTTGTGTCATTTAGTTTAATTTGATTCTAACATTAAATAGTTAGTTATTTAACCTGCTATGTTTATTAACTATTAAGAATATGCCTGAAAGAGAATTTGCCCTTTTTGTGTGTTTGTTAATTGGCTTTACTGTTAGTGTAGGTTGTGGGTTGTGCCAAGTAGCCAAGGAGTATGTCAGGGATAAAATCTTATTTCAAACGTCTAAAACCCACAAATACAAAAACTGAATTTGATCAACCTCAGAGACAAAATGTTTCAATTGTGGAACCACCTCAAGCACATCAAGCATCTCAATTTCAGCATTTTGAACAACCACCTGAAAAGGCAAAAGTTAATATAGAAAATCTTGAAGCGGATCCGGGTAAAAGACCTTCAATTTATTCAATGACATCAAATCTTATAGAGGGAGAGGATATTCAGAGAGCATATTTGCTTAAGGGGCCAACTCAACCAATTCTTAAACCATTCCCTCAAACGGAAATGTTTAGAAAAATGCGTAGATTCAATCCTAAGTGGTATGAAGAATTTGGTTCTTGGTTGGAGTATAGCGTATCACAAGATGCATGTTTTTGCTTGTATTGTTATCTATTTGTATTGTTATCTATTTGATATGGAGGTTGGAGGTAGTGGTTCGACGAATGAAGCATTTGTCAGTATGGGGTTCAAAAATTGGTAGAAGAATGATAGAATCAAAGTTCATGTTGGGGAGTATAGGAGTGTTCATAATAGATGTTATCAAGCTGGTCAAGATTTGATGAAGCAAAAACAACATATTGATATTGCCTTTTCAAATATGGAGGATAAACAAAGAATTGATTATCGTATTCGGCTGTTTCGGGGACATGATGAATCTGAAAGTTCAAATCAACAAGGTTTGTTACTTGAAACTCTAAAGTTTTATACTAAGCCAAATAAAGAGATGAGTCGTGTGGTCTTGCAAAATGCGCCCGATAATCACAAATTGACTTCCCCCAAAATTCAGAAAGATGTTGCTCAAGCTTGTGCTTATTTGACTGTTAAAGCAATAATTAGTGATCTCGGAGATGATTACTTTTTCTTGCTAGTTGATGAAGCCCGTGATGTTGCAATTAAAGAACAAATGGCAGTTGTACTTCGATATGTAATGTTTTATTGGCATAATTCATGTTTCAAATACTACTGCACAATGATTAAAAGAAGCGATTGATGGGCTATTTTCTAAACTTGGTTTAAGTTTGTCTAAATGTCGCGGTCAAGGCTATGATGGTGCTAGTAATATGCGGGGTGAATTCAAAGGGCTTAAGAGTTTGATTTTGGCAGACAACAAATTTGCATTATACATTCATTGTTTTGCTTATCAGTTACAGTTGGCACTTGTGAAGGTTGCAAAACATCACAAAAAGATTCAAGAATTTTTTGACATGCTTCAAAAGATGGCTACCATCGTGGGTGGTTCATGCAAGCGGAAGGAAATTCTTCAAATGAATCAATATGAGCTTATTGTTGAAAGAATTGCTTGTGGTGAAATACCAACTGAAAAAGGTTTAAATCAAGAGAAAACCTTAAAGTGACCCGGAGACATTCGTTGGGGTTCCCATTTTGGTATAGTCACAAGTGTTATCTCATTATTTTCTCCAATAATTTCCTTGATGAAAATTATTGAAGATGACCGTAAGAATGATGCTGCAAGAACTAATGCAGGTTGCATTTTGTATGCCATGGAGGATTTTGAGTTCTCATTCTTGTTGCATCTTATGCAACTTATCTTAGGGATTTCTTATGAGTTGTCGCAAGCACTACAAAGAAAAGATCAAGACCTTTTAAATGCAATTGGTTTAGTGAACGTAGTAAAGTCTCATTTACAAGAGGTGAGAGATAATGGCTTTGATGAATTGCTTCAAGAAACAAACCTTTTTGCCAATAAATATGATATTGACATTCCGAATATGGAGGATGTTTATTGTCCTAAAGGGAGATCAAGACGGAGATTAGAATCATTCACATTCTTGCACTACTTTAAAGTGGAGTTATTTAATACAGTGATAGATACTCAGGTTTAAGAGATGAGTGATCGATTTGATAATGTCAATACCAAGTTGCTTGAGTGTTTGAGTTGTCTTGATCCTTGTGACTCATTTGCTACTTTTAACAAAGAAAATTTGATTGAGTTTGCTAGATTTTATCCTATGGAGTTTGATGAACATGCATATATTCCTTTTCTTTCTTCAAGTCTCAGTAATTTTATTGTTGATGTCAGAGTTGATTCTGATTTTGTCAATTTGAAAATAATTTCTGACCTTGCTTTGAAGATGGTTGAGAAGAGAAAGGATATTGTTTATCCATTGGTTTATTTGTTGATAAAGTTGGCACTCGTTTTACCGGTAGCAATGGCTAGTGTTGAGCGAGTTTTTTCTGCAATGACTTTTGTTAAGGATAAGTTGCACAATCGAATGAGTGATGATTGGTTTAATGATTGCATGCTAACTTATGTTGAACGTGATACATTTAATAACAGTGATGATGAAGATATAATGCAATATTTTCAAGGAATGAAGAATCGAAGAATGTTTTTGTAATCACAGTATTTTCTACACTTTGTTTTATTGTGTTGCTTTACTTTTTTTGCTTCATATCTTTTGCTCGCTAGTTGGGTTTAATTGAGGAATGACTTTTATATCTTCCAATTGATGTCAGGTTTGACATTCTCAAACAAATTAATATTATAGAGATGAGGGCCTTTACTGTGATTTTGCTCGCCTTCTGTACAGGTAATGTTGACTTTTTTATTCACCATTATAAATAGAATGATGATGTATGGATGTACTGGAGTATATTATCATATTTGTTTTGGATGATTGATAAAATTTGGGAGCTTAATGTTTGATCAAACTATTATCTGCATCTTGTTATAAAAAAAACTATATTTTGAGCGAGTTTATAACTTGTGTACATAAAACGTTGATTTTAATTTTCTTTACAAAAAAATTATAATTTAATTTAGAAATAAAAATGTAAATGATAGATCAAGGAATTATGTTATGGCCCCCGAACCCCACCACTAAGTGTGCAGACATAAACTTAAATTCCTGGTTCCGCCACTGCAGTGGGTGAGTGGTGGCCTTATGTTATGGCTCCCTTCTTTTGCTTGAAAAAAAAATAATCTTAGACAACTTCTCAAATTTGATCAATTCAATGCCAATCAAGCAGAACCTGATGCTTAATGCCAATTTAATCAATTCAACTTCTCAAAAGCTGTGGCTCATATTACTAATACTTGCTAAATGAAAATACAATTCATGAAAAAATCTTTCTTCATCAAGTTTTGGGTCAAACTAATTTTTTTTTTTTTGTGTAGATCACAATCATTTTTCAGAGAAGACAATTTTATTCAAGTCTTGTAGGATTACTATAGCCGACAATTTCTCCCTCTGAGTATTGAAGACAACTATATGTCTAAGACTCGAACTCGAAACTTTTTGTTAAACTAGAATAGAGGTCTTGACTCCGAGTGTTAAGTATATAACCATGTTAAATATTCGATTAAGCTAATTTCAAATTTAAAAGTGGTACCTATCGAATTGAAGACTTTATGGGATAACATAACTATAAGATCTAACCATTTTTTTGTGTGAATTTGACTGCTGAGGTATAAATCCTTCTTAGTGACCACTTCAAGATTTGAACACTTGAGAATGTTGTAGGAGAAGTATGAAAATTTCTTAAATGTAGAATTTACAAGATTTAATTTGGTACAGAACTGAGAGGAGTAGCTGTGTCCAACAATGAAACGGTGCATGAAACATTACCTCACTAGAAAAGAAAGCACCTCTTGTTCCGTGAATGCAACATTCTTATCAATTCCGTACTTTCTTGTTTCGCAGTTAATTTCCTCTCTTGTTTGATTGCTTATTTAAGGATAGCCAAAGCGAGGGATTCCAGGAATGAAAATTCTTGAATTGCTTAATACAACACCGGTCGGTAAGTGGAAATAGCGGGAAGCTTGGAAAAAAAAAATCCCTTCGAGTTATATTATAAATAAAAGACTAAATTGTAATTTGAATTTCCTATTTCTCAAATTCACAATTTTGATCTCTTAGAATTTTAATTGTGACATTTAATTCTTCTAGTCTTATAAATTAGTAATTTTGATTTTCCTCATGAATTATTAACATATAATTTAGTTTAATTGAGTTATTAAGTTAATAAAGTAATTAAACTATTAATAATTAAAAAATTGAATAAAAATTATTAATGCTAATTTTTTATAATATTGTGCTCATTTTTTTTCGCAAACATCTCTTTTACCTCTACTATAGCACATGACTCCATCGATATTAACATCACATTAGGGTTAATAGTCTTTTATTAAAGTTTTTAATGATTTGTAATTTTTAATATCTCTAATAATCACAATTATTAGTTAATAATTATAAAATTAGGGGGACCAAATGTTACACTTAAAAATCAAAGGGACCAAAATCATGGATCTGGAAAATTATAGGAACTAAAATTATGATTTAGCCTAAATAAAATTAAAAATAATGGTTTATACAAGTGACAACGGTTTGTATTTCTTAACCAAGTGGTCCAGAATTCAAATCCTAAATTTGGATATGAAATAAATAATGTTGAGAGGGAAATACTCATATTGTCTGTGCTTAGTGCTTACTATCACCAACGTGTATGTTAACCATTGCTTTTGGCGATGAACACTTCGTATCAATATCATGATCAGAGAAAAAATATTATAAATAAAAATTAAATACAATTGCTACATTTTAGTATTTTTTTTCATTTTTGTTCCTTCAAATTTATTATTTTAGTTTTAGTCTTTGCAAAATGTGTTTTTTTTATTTTTATCTTTAAAGTGCTTTAGTAGTACTTTGAACAGTAAAAAATACTTTGAACAGTAAAAAAATAAAGGTAATCTAAAATATTTTAAGACAAAAAACAAAACAAATATATTTTGAAAAAACTAAGACAAAAGAAAAAAATTTACAAGGATAAAAATGAAAAAAATGCTAATTATATGAACTAAAAATATATTTAAATTTATATTTTAATGTTATTTTTCAAATAGAGTAAAAGTTTCAAAAGTATCTAAAGAATTGCAGTTAAATTTTGTCTTTGTCCACACATTATATCTACACGTACTTTTTTATTTCACCTTCACGTGCATCTCTCTCTTAAATATACACAAAATTGTACAAAAATGTTGTACTAACAGAATTTCTCATTTCATGTTGGCATGACGTGTGAATAGAAAACGAGCATCTATCTCACAGTTATTGTAGAATCTATGCAATTGCAAAGGATAAGGAGGCTTGGCTTAGGTGGATGAGCGAAGGAAATGTGGTAGTTGTGAGTGGAAATTGAATTAGAGAAGCAACAATTTTAGTGTGAGAAATTTTTTTATCTCGGACAACTCAAACTTGATCAATTCAATGTCAAATTGATGGACAAGTGATGGTGGAAACAAGAATGAGATCAGCCTACCAAGTCTTGCTGAGTGAAAACACAACAATGAATGGACAGAGTTTTTTGGTTGAACAAGTTTTAAGCCAAGCTAGTTACTCCTTTGAAGTTGATAGAAGGGATGGATGGCTCAATTGAAGGACAACATAACGACAAACATAACCATTGAAGGCAACTCTTTGAAGAGACATCACATGCATTTATTTTTCTTGTAGGTTCTCATATTTTGTTAGTTAGAGATGTAAGAAAAACTGAATGATCTAATCACGCTTATATACATAAGAAGCTATTAGATCAAATGCGGAAAAATTAACATAATAAATACCTCCCGCCATTGTTATTCTTGTTTGCTCTGTAGATGATTTGCAGTTGTCCGTGAATCAAATAATCTGTAAACAGTTTGTGGGTATCCAAACTAATTTGACTTTTGGCTTAAGGATCTTTTATACTTTCACTATCACTCACTGATGGTGTATTGAGGTTTTCAGATAGCAAGCACAGGGACCTTGGCCATGGTGCACATCTCCTTATATAACCTCTTCCCATCAAAAAGGTTATATTTGATATGCATAAAACGTGTGCTTAGTTGTTAAAAATAAAGGATAAGATTAGCTGACAAGATTAGCAACAACTTATTCCTAAAAAGATAAGGGATAAGATTAGCAACAACTTATTCCTAAGAAGATAAGATAAGTGGACCACCTTATGTGGTTTTGACTTAGTCAAGTAACAGAAAATAAACCAACATTCTCCCACTTGGTCCACATATCTTATCATACACTTTAGTGAGAAATAAAATACATGAATCATGGTGATAGTTCCTCTAATATATACGAGTAGTACCTTCCATGTATTACATTGCATTATTTTTCTCAAGCCCATACAACTTAATGAATAAACCCAACGTTTATTCTAGGTCCAAACTTAATTGATGTTTCTCAAAATAAATAACTGTAGATGCGCATAAACTGAATGAAAAACATCACAATAGAGTTTCTTAACATCATTCTTACAATGAAAATCATATATGGGAACCAAGTCCCATCCTTTTCACATGATCCTTAAATTTAAATGATGGCATGCCCTTAGTTAAAGGATCGACAATCATTAATTCAGTGCTAATGTGCTCAATAACCACTGTATTATCTTTAACACATTCTCTTATGGCTAGTCGATGTCCTTGCTTTGACTACAACTTTTGTTATTCATAGCCATAAAACAACATCTGAATTATCATAATATATCTTCAATGACTTAGAAATGAAATCCATAACTCTAAGCCCAGAAATGAAACTCCTTATCCATACACCATGTGAGGTAGTCTCAAAACAATAAATGAACTCAACCTCCACAGTGGAAGTAGCAATCAAGGTCTGCTTGACACTTCTCCAAGACACAGCTCCACTGGCTAGCATAAAAATATATTCCGAAGTTGATTTTCTCGAATCAACGCAGCCAGCGTAGTCTGAATCTGAGTAGTCAATCACTTCCAAGTTGTCAGTTCATCTGTACATAAGCATTCCTAAAGGTATCTCATCACTTTCTTTACAACTTTCCAGTGGCTTAAACCTGGGTTACTTTGATATCTCCTTAACACTCCAACCGCAAAAGCAATATCAGGTCTTGTGTAGACCTGAGCATACATAAGGCTTCCAACAGCTGAAGCATAAGAAATGTTCTTCATTTGTTCCTGCTCAAAATTATTTTTTTTTCGGGCACTAGTTTAAATTAAACCTATCACCCTTCACAATGGGAGCTACACTTGTTAAACAATTACTCATTCTAAATATTTCCAAAACTTTGTTAATATAGGTCTCTTGAGACAAACAATGAACACCTTTTACTCTGTCACTTGATGCCAATAACGTAAGAGGCATTACCCATATCCTTTATATCAAAGTTCGTAGAGAGAAATAGTTTCACCTCATATAGCAAACCCTTATTATTGGTTGCAAGTAAAATATTATCTAGATATAAAATAAGGAAACAAATTTTGCTCTCACTGACCTTCTGATATATACAGTGATCCATATCATTTTTTTTCTACGAAACCAAATGAAGAAATAACGTCATGAATTTTTTTATTTTTTTAAGTACCACTATCAGAAGGCTTGTTTCAATCCATATATATAGATTTCTTAAGCTTGCATACCAATTGCTCACCCTTAGTAGAGGAGAATCCTTCAGGTTATATTATGTAAACCTCTTCTTCTAGGTCTCTATTGAGAAAATTCATTTTCACATCCATTTGTTGCAACTCTAAGTCAAAATGTGCAATCAGTGCCAGAATGATGCGAAGAGAATCTTTCCTAGATACAGGAGAGAATGTCTCATTGTAGTCGATTCCTTCCTTTTGATTAAATCCCTTGGCTACGAGTCTTGCTTTATATCTCTCAATGTTGCCTAAATGAGTCTTTCTTAGAAAGACTCATTTACATCCAATGGCTTTTGTACCATCAAGCAACTGAACAAGATCCCAGACTCCATTCGATGCCATAGAATTCATTTCATCTTTCATAGCATCATACCACAAGTTTGATTCTTTAGAACTCATGGCTTGTGAAAATGTTTCAGGATCATTTTCAGCTCCAATAGTATAGTCAGATTCTTGTAGATATAAAATCACTCGATATCGCTGATTTCTTTATTCTGGTAGATCTCCTTAATGTTGTTTCATTATCTTCTTAAGGAACTTGTTCTTCAATTGGTTGATCAACAATTTCTTCTTGTTCCTCATGAACAACTTAATCTACTAGATTATCAGCAGGTTGTGAATCTTAAATGATAGGTTGCACAACACCCAGTTGAGCTGGAAGGGTATTGTTAATAACAACCAATCTAAGATTTGAAGTGGATGGTTGAGTAACTGAATGATCTTTCTCAGAAACAAAATCTCTAGATTGATAGCTCCCACTAATCAAATCATTCTCAAGAAATTCAGCATTTCTTGATTCCACAATCCTTGTACTGTGAAATAGACAGTAAAATGTGTATCCCTTAGACCTTTTAGCATATCCAATGAAGTATTTACTAACGGTCCTTAGACCAAGCTTCTTTTCTTGTGGGTTTTATATTTTCACTTCAGATGGGCATCCCTAAACGCATACATGTCGCAAACTCGATTTCCAACTCTTAAATAACTCAAATGGTGTCCTTGGGACAACCTTAGTTGGAACTCGGTTCAATATGTACACTGTCGTCTTTAGTGTTTCAGTCCACAATGACTTAGGAAACTTGGAACTACTAAGCATACTTCACATCATGTCCATTAAGGTTCGATTTCTTCTTTTTGCCACAACATTCTGATCCGGAGAACTAGGCATATTGTACGGCAACAATCCCATGTTCTTGAAGAAACTTCACAAATAGACCAGATGCTTGTCCATTCTCTGTGTATCTACCATAGTATTCACCATCTCTATCGGATTTCACGATCTTAATTTGCTTTCTTCATTGTTTCTCCATTTCGTCCTTAAAAACTTTAAAGGCATTTAAAGCTTCATCTTTAGAATGGAGTAAGTAAAGATACATATAACGTGAAAAAATTGTCTATGAAGGTGATAAAGTATTTCGGACTACTTGCATCCATGTCTGAATAGCAAAAATTTGTATGTATGATTTCTAATAGATTTGAGTTCCTCTTTGCACCCTTCTTAGACTTGTTAGTTTGCTTACCCTTAATGTAATCTATACAAGTATCAAGATCAACAAAATCCAAAGCACTAAGTACCCCTTCATTTACCAATCTCTTGATTCTCTTGATAGAGATGTGTCCTAATCTTAGGTGTCACAACATAGAGGAATCTCATTCATAACACATCGTTTTATGCCAACATTAACATGCACAACATCATAAGTGATATCATTTTGCAAATTAATATAGAAAATACCATATTGCAAATCAATCCACCAAGTGTTATGATTAATCATATTAGATTCATAACAAACTAAAGAGGTAGACATACATTTCTTTTCCAAACCATAGCTTGAACTTTGAACAATCTTTATTCATGTGCCCCTTCTTTTAATAGAAGAAACACCTGGATTCTTTCTTAATTCCAGCTTGAGGTGGTATTTTACCACTTCCATTGTTCTTATGGCTTTTCTTATTATCCTTCCTTTCAGTCATCATAATAGAATTCTCTCCTTGTTCCAACTGCAACCTCCCCTCTTCCTGAACACACATGGTCATGAGTTCATTAATAGACCATTTGTCTTTATGTTTGTTGTTAGATATTTTTTAAAAGGGACAATATGGTGCTGGGAGAGTATTAAGAATAAAATACACCTAAAAGGAATCAGACATGTCCACCTCTAGGGTTTTAAGTTGAGCTGCAATGTCCATCATCTGCATGATGTGCTTACGCACATCCCTCAAAGTATCGAGCTTCATGGAAGAAAACTTTATTATTAAGGTATTGACCAATGTCTTCCCTAAAGTCTCAAATTGTTCATCAATGTACTTCAGGAGCACTCTCACATTGTCATACTGTTCAACTGAACCCTTAATACCAACCTATATACCATAGTATATATTGTTCTCTGTAATTGCTGGTGGCTTAACTTTCTTGATAGCATAATCAATGTTCATATACCCTAACGTCACCAGAATCATTTCTTTCCAGATAGAAAAATAATCTTCTCTCAATTCTGGGATATCAATTGTATTAATAGGTTGTATAGTTGCAAAATAATTCAACTTTTATGCTTATCATTAAAATTTGAGACAAAAATAATGTATCATGATTTACCAATGTAAGTCATGCTTATAAAATTATGAAACATAAAATTTGTCTGTGGGCTAAAATTTTAATTCAATTAAATTCGCATAAACATTATGATAAAACTATCAAGTTATATTTCTTGATCCTTGTGGGCAAATCAAAAAAATATATAATTTAATATTTTATCCTAATTAATTATACAAAAATATAATAGAAATTCTTGTGGGATAATATCTATTATATTATATTATGATTAATTACAATTAATATTATTTACCTTATGTGATCTAGAGGCTCTTAATATATAATTTAAATAATTAAAGTTGCTGTGGCTAGGATTTAATCAATTAAATTATAAAGATCACAAAATATTCTCTTATCTCCAAAATTAAATTTATTGCATTAATAAATAAATTATTCAGTTCTATTTATAGAGTTCTACCCATCACAGACCTCAACCTTGAATGGGATAAGATAATGGGTCAGTGGGTGAACGTGGTCAATAAATGGACCACATACAGAAACAGTTTTCCTAAAAGATATAAACTGAATATCTAACATTCCTATCTTTATGGAATAAAATGATATAGACTGAATATCTAGACATTAATATCTTTATGGAATAAAAGATACAAACTGAATATCTAAACATTAATATCTTTATGAATAAAGATATAAACTGAATATCTAAATATTTCTATTAATCAACTTAATAGATGTAACAACAAAATAACAATAAATTATGTGAACACATATCATAAAATTGTCATTAGTTCAAAATGCTTTATAGCCATTTATTCGGTTCACGAAGATCAAAATAAAAGTTTAGCAACCCAAATAGCTTAAATGACAATAGTAACAATAACATAAATAAAAATACAATTCACGTGTCAGAATGTGAAATTTTCAAATCATAAACGGTGTCACACAATATCACTTTAAACCAAATGTGAATCGTGACACAAAAACTAAGATTTGAATACGGGTTAATTTCACAAAACTCAAAACCACAAAATTGAAACATGTTTCATTGATACTATTGTCTTCGATCTTCAGAAGGGTTGACTCGACCCAGTTTCAATCAAAATAAAAATCCAATGATTTTCTCAGTCATTTTCATTTACAGAAAGCTTAGAAATTCAATTTTCATATGATTCCAAGGCTTCTTACTAATTAAAACGTTCAAATAAAATACTCATATTTCAATAAAACAATATTTGAAAAATATGAGTATCAAACCAAAAGCAAGGCAGAGGCAATAACCTGGCTCTGATACCAAATGTGAGAAAAACTGAATGATCTAATCACGCTTATATATATAAGAAACTATTAGATCAAATGCGGAAAAATTAAGATCATAAATACCTCCCGCCATTGCTATTCTTGTTTGCTCTATAGATGATTTGCATTTGTCCGTGAATCAAATAATCTGTAAACAGTTTGTGGGTATCCAAACTAATCTGACTTTTGGCTTAAGGATCTTTTATGCTTTCACTATCACTCACTGATGGTGTATTGAGGTTTTTAGATAGCAAGCACATGGACCTTGGCCATGGTGCACATCTCCTTATATAACCTCTTCCCATCAAAGAGGTTATATTTGATATGCATAAAACGTGGGCTTAGTTGCTAAAAATAAAGGATAATATTAGCTGATAAGATTAGCAACAACTTATTCCTAAAAAAGATAAGGGATAAGATTAACAACAACTTATTCCTAAGAAGATGAGTGGACCACCTTATGTGGTTTTGACTTAGTCAAGTAACAGAAAATAAACCAACAAGAGATGCCATGAAGGTTGGTTTTAAATTGCGATCTTAGTTATAGTTTCATGGCCATTCTTAATATTGTGGAAAACTACACAAAAATGAGGTTGATATAGCCATATATTACATCGTTATTTACTAAGAAAACCAAAATTACAAACAATAACGTTTTATTTGACCAAGGTATTTTCCCTGGCTTCTGCATTAATTTTGAGATTGCAAATGCAAATTGTTGGTGAAATTTGTTTATCTGGTGAAGGAACCAACAACTCGGGAGAATTCATATTCCAGTACTCTCCATTTCTTGTCTTTTTCTGCTCAACCATGCCACCATCTTCACTTGATGAAACAGCTACCTTTATCCAGTTGCACCAGATTCTCAACATTATATACAACAATACTAAGCATATCAGGGTAGAAGTAAGGACAATGGCTACTATGATTGCTGCTACTTGTGCACTTGACAGCTGCATTTGCTCCTTCCCCATCGCTTCCGAACACAATGCTAGTGGATGGCCACACAAGTGGTCATTGTTCAGAAAGGAGCCTGATGGGAACCCTGAAAAGGTTAAAGGAATGAGGCCATGAAGATGATTATATGAGAGATTTAGCACATGCAGGCTGGTAAGTTGACCAAGTGAAGGAGGAACTTGTCCTTGAAGATGGTTAAAAGAAAGATCAAGCCTTTCTAGCTTCATGAGATTTCCAAGAGATGATGGTATCTCACCAGAAAAGTGGTTTCTACTCAAGTCCAGTATGACTTGCAACTCAGTGACACCTCCTAGTTCAACTGGTATAGTACCTGAGAAGAAGTTATCTGAGAGCCTTAGCTCATACAGCTTAGTGCATTGCTGAATTGTTGATGGAATGAGGCCAGAGAGACTATTCCTTTGCAAGTTGAAGACATTGAGTGAAGTAAGGTTTCCAATCTCTTGAGGGATTTCACCAGAGAGATTGTTGTGATGGAGAGAAAGCTTAAGCAACTTTAAGCAGCCACCAAGCTCAGCAGGTACCTTTCCATGAAAGTTATTGAATGAGAGATCCAGCTCACCAAGTGCTTGTAAGCTTCCCAGCCATGGCGACATTTCGCCACTCAATCTGTTGTTGTTAAGCAGAAGGTGTTCGATTTTCTTGCAGTTTGAGAGTTGAGGTGGCACATGTTCTGTCAAGTTGTTGAATGATAAATCAAGGAAGTTTAGCTCAGTGAGGTGGCCAAGTTTAGAAGGAACGGTTCCTGTGAGATAATTGTTTCCGAGTCTGAGACGGGTGAGATCTCTGGAGTTGGCAAGAATAGAAGGGATAGAACCTGAGAAGCTGTTGTTTGTCAAGTCCAAAACATTGAGGGAGTTTGAACCAGTAAGAGGAAAGATACTTCCACTGAACTTGTTATTGGAAAAGTTTATGATTTTAAGGTTTCTAAGAAGAGAAAGGGAATCAGGTAGTGGTCCTTCAAAGGAGTTGTTGTAAAGGGTAATGGTTCTAAGTTGTGAAAGGTAACTGAATGTGAGGGGTATGGAACCTGACAACTTGTTATCTGCTAATGCCAATAACTGAAGCCTTTTACAGTACCCCATGCTTGGTGGGATTGGACCTGAAAGGTCATTTTGCCTTAAATGGAGAACAGTTAAGTCCTTTAGCTTACCTATAGTCTCAGGAATGGGGCCAGAAAAATGGTTTCCAAAGAAGTCAATTCCAGTTAAGCTTGTGCAGTTTGTTAACTCTCTTGGTATAGGTCCAGACATCTGGTTATCATAGAGGTAAATGGTGTTCAACCTCTTAAGCTTTCCAATCTCCACAGGGAGTTTTCCTGTAAAAAAGTTACCAAACAAGAAAAGGCTTCTCAAGCTACTAATGTTTCCAATTCCTGGAGGTAGAGATCCACTTAAACTGTTGTTGTTGAGCATAAGATCTGTGAGGTTCTGTAGTTTGTCCAAGTTGGATGGAAGTTCACCTTCAAAACTGTTGTCAGAAAGGTCCACCTGTTGGATTGAAGAGCAGTTGAGAAGCTCTAAGGGAAATCTTCCAGAAAGCTTATTCCTAGCCAAGAAAATTTGTTGAAGTTTAGAACCTCTGAGGCAGAAGTTATATGGAATATTACCTGTTAAAGCATTATCAGACAGAACCATAGTTTCAAGACTCTGTAGTTTAGTATTAAGGAGTGTTAGTGATCCAGAAAGATTGTTTCTGGATAAGTCAAGCTTCTGAAGCTGGCTCAAACTGTTAAGCTCTGAAGGAATTTCACCATTTAACATGTTTCCAAGCAAATTCAGGTATGTCAAATTGGAGAGAAGACTCAAAGAGGAAGGAATTGATCCAGATAGAGTGTTATTGGCCAGGTTCAGAATTCTCAATGATTTGAGAGACCCTAAAGAGGAGGGTATTTCTCCTTCAAGCATGTTGTTTGATGCTGCAAAATTTTGGAGCTCTCCACAGCCTTGAATCTCTTCAGGTATGTAACCACTAAGACTGTTCACTTGTAAATCAAGAGACACGAGATTCTTCAACTTACCAACCTCAAATGGTATGCTTCCATTTAACTTGCAGTTGGCTACACCTAGCACTGCCAACTCACTCAAGTTGCCAATACTAGGTGTTATTTCACCTTCCAACATGTTATCTCCTAGTCTAAGAACTTGCAACTTGCTCAAATCACCTATCTCTTTAGGAATGGCACCAGAGAGATAGTTTGAGTAAAGAAGCAGTGTTCTTAGATTTTGAAGCTGTCCAAGTTCAGAAGGGATTGAGCCTGTGAGGGAATTTGAAGACAAATCAAGTGATTGAAGACAAGGGAGGTGGCTGAACTCACCTGAAATGGAACCTGATATTCCTGAGCCAGATAAATTAAGGCCTACAATATGTGCCTGATCAAGTGCACATGTTAGTCCATTCCAGCTACAAATATGAGTTGTTGGAGACCAGTTTCTTAAGGCTGCTAATGGATCAACCATTTCTGATTTAATTCTTAGAAGCCAGTAGGATTCTGTTGTGTTGTCTCCTAGAGTTGCAACATCAAAACTGCACAGTATGGTCAGAAGTAGAATGAAATGGCACATGTGAATGGAATCCATAGCTGAATGTTTGATCAATATGAGCTTCATGATGAATAATCTGACACAAGACAAAATGGTCCAAAGGGTATGTTTTGGAAGGCTAATTCCATATATAAAGGAATGGAGAAGAAAAGTTAAGAAAGGCTCAAGTTTTGCAGGGTATTAATATAGGAAATAGAAAGTGGTGGAAGAAATGCTGAACAACTATTATACAGGTTCAAGTGCTAAGATGTAAAATCGGACTATAAATAGTTCAATGAAGTGTTTACAATCACAGACGACAATCGTGCAGTTATGTACACGTGGCAAATGAAGAATTTTACATCAGAATAAAAAAATACTCGCAACATTTATACTTTTTTAGAAAAAAACAAGAAAACATATACTCTTGTATATTAATATTTTTTCTCAAACATGGAAAATGTGAACATAATGGATTGTTTTTTGGATTAAAATATCATCATTTAAGAAAAAATAGGATAATAATGCCTTTCTCCTTTTTTCAGTTTTACCAGGGGTTGGTAATTGGTGCTTCTTCACCTACGCTCGGCAACAGTATTTTAGACTTTTTTTTAAGTTTTAGAAAGTTGGACTATAAGAGTTACCAAAGTCAAAGCAAATATAAGATATCAAGACTCAAGAATATATTTATATTTTTTTTAAAAGCAAATACTTATAAAAATATTTATAAATTATTCATCAATAAATTTTATGTCCACAATAAAATTCAAACCCAGTTCTTTGTGAGATATAAGTCTTATCTTAATATCTACATTTCCTAAATATTCTCGGATTATTTTGTAGATTGAATAATTGGGAACTATTTATGTAGAGGTAAGGCTCATGATGGTTTTTTTTCCTATAAGAGTTAAAGGACTAGAAAGCTAATAAAAAGATCCACTCATGCCATAGATAAAAAGGTGACAAAACAATTAACAAGTGGGTCACTTTCTGTTGCCTTTTGTTGATCCTGAATTTTTATTCACACTGCCACTACACAAATTCATCGTATATTCACTGGGATTAGAGAAAAAACGAGAGAGAAAGAAACATAGTACGATTTGACTTTGCAAGAGTTTTCGCTAATTCAACTTCAAAATTTGTCAACATGGGTATAAACCAATTGTGATACCATCAAATAACTGAATCAATTGAAATAAAGTTTATTTTTGTTTAATTAGATGTTTTGGATTCGAGTACAAGATATGCAATTATATTAAATATTTGAAAGGAGAGTTTTATCATTCATAGTCAACAGTACTTTTAATCCAAGTTAATTAGGGTCATTGGTAGATGAACCAAATGATGGATCGGAAATAAGACAAAGAAAGAGAAAGGGAGAAATGAAGAAAAAAGTGGAAATAAGATAAAAAAGAAGAAAAAAAGCTAAAATAAAATAGGGTGAAAGGAAGATGAGAGAAATGAAGAGGAAAAGAACTAAAACAAGGGAATGACTGAAACATAGAACTACTAATCGGTTTAACTCTCCACCAGGCTTATAGCTTTCTTCCACTTTATCCTAAGACATACCGTCCGTCAATCTATATCTCACTTTATTAGGTCTTTTTTAACTACCTTTTCTTAGGTAAGTTTCGGTTGACATCTGTATCTTTTTATGTCGAGCTTTTGGCAACAAACTTTTGTTCTTATGGGCGCATCCAATGGCAGTCTCATAACGTGCCCAAACCACCTCAACATATGCTTCCTCATCTTTTCACATATCGATACCATTGATACCTTTCATCAAATATTCTCGTTTATTATCTTATCCATCCTCGTATAACCACACATTCACCTTAACATCCTCATTTCTGCTACCCCTATTTTATGCTCATGTTGCTTATTTGCTGGCCAGCATTCCGCTCCATATAACATTGCTGGTCTTATAGCTGTTCTATAGAATTTTCCTTTTAGCTTAAAGAGAATTTTGCGGTCACACAAAACCCTGATGCACTCCGCCATTTCATCCACTCTGCTCTAATTCTATGATTTACATCATCATCAATCTCACAACTTTTTTGCAAAATTGATCTCAAGTATCTAAAAACATCTTTCTTGGATACCTCTTGACCAAGTAGATGCACTGTGTCTTGATCACCATCTCTTACCCATGAAAACTCACACTTCATATACTTCGTCTTGCTCTTGCTTATCGTGAATCCTTTAGACTCCAAAGTATTTCTCCACAATTCCAATTTCCTGTTAACACCATCTTTTGTCTCATCAATAAGTATGATATCATCTGCAAAAAGCATACACTACGACACTTCCTCTTGAATATATTTCGTTAGTTCATCCATTACTAAGACAAAGAGAAAATGACTAAAAGCTGAACCTTGGTAAATACCTACCGGGATAGGGAAATTCCTTGATGTTCCATTACAAGCTTTCACACATATGGTAGCCCCATCATACATATCCTTGATTGCATTAACATACTTTAATGCTAATTTTTTCTTCTCCAGAGTCCACCATAAGATTTCTCTTAGAACTCTATCATATGTTTTCTCAAGATCTATGAACACCATATGTAAGTCTTTCTTCTTTTCCCTATACTTTTCCATTAATTGTTACATCAAGAAAATAGTTTACATAGTACATCTTCCTGACATAAATCCAAATTGATTTACGAAAACCTTGGTCTCCCTCCTTAGGCGATGTTCAATAACTCTCTCCCACAACTTCATAGTATGACTCATGAGCTTGATGCCTCTATAATTAGAACAATTATGGATATCTCCCTTGCTTTTGTAAATAGGTACAAGCATACTTTTTCTTCAAGCATCATACATCTTATTTGTTTGAAGAATCTTATTAAAAAGATTGGTCAACCATATTATTGTCACATCTCCCAAGCCTCTCCACACTTCAATAGGACGTCATCGAGTCCTAAAGCTTTATTATTCTTCATCCTCTTTAAAGCCTCCTTAACTTCATGTATATTAATTATGTGCACAAATCTTCTATTCAGATTGTAACGTCCAAATTTTATATATATATATATATATATATATATATATATATATATATATATATATATATATATATAATCAAACAAAGTTCATACGTCATTGCTTTTGATTACAATACTTCTAACTTTTAGAAAACAACATAGCCCCCCTCTGATTAGCACTATCATTTTGGTATAATTTCTACATCCTTGTCTTTAGTTTCAGAAAATTTCTCCAACACTTTCTTCTTCACTGTCTACGTGAATGGGTTCCATGGCTGGGTTGGAATAAGCTGAAGCAAACTGGAGGAATGGATCATTTGGATTAAACCATCCACTTAGTACAAAGACTAGAAAATGGGCACCAAAATAGATACATACACGTATGACAGGGTGCATGGTTAAGATATAACAATTCCTTTCTTCATCAATATACCGGTCGAGCTCTAATTCATCAATAAATATGATGATCGACGCCATCTAAAATAAAATATGAAACAAATCTAATGAGAAATAAAATTTCTCAGTAGGCAAAACTAAACCATCAAAAATACATTAGTACGTTAGTAAATCATCACAAAATAATTATGCGATTATATGAATGCATGAAATGAATTTTTTTCCCGGGGTGCACATGGCATCTACATATCGTATTGTATGTAGCTACACCTCATACTGGATGTAGATGTCGCGATCGTCTTACGCAAACATGCATGATTTATGCCATATATTTGTACTTGGTCTTTACATCTCGTACTAGATGTAGTATCATAGTATGTTTCACAAATATCGTACTGGATTTTGAAACATACAATCATCATATCATAATATCAACAATTCATCCATAATAAGATCCATAAACAAATACGTATTACTTTATGAAAAGATACCACAGCATCACCTATTCCAAAAGTATGGTTAAACCACCATATCTTATTTAAGCAAAATTATACCAACTTAATCGGAATAATAGAATATCCTCAAACTAGAATAATCATGTTAGTATTCTAACGAAATGATACATCAAAAATCTTGTCTATTGTAATAATTATGTGTTGACTATTTTAATTGATTATTATGCTCATGTAATTGATTACATAAGGCTGGTATCTTTCAGAACGGAGATTGACCGAGAAGCTGGGTTGGTATAGTCGGGACGTGCTAACCAGTGCTGGGTATCTATAAGGAAGGACACTAACCAGGTAACTGGGTTGAGTGTAATGTGTAACCGGGATAGGTGTAACAAGGGTTGAGTGTAGCTTGTAACCAGAATATCTAGGATAAGTTTAACTGGGAAGGTTATAATGACGTAATTATGTTCGAGATGGCCAGAATGAGTTGAATCTAGATGGTTGTATCATGGATTTTTATATTCAGAATGACCGGGATAAGTGGAACCATGATGATTATAAAACACACAATGTATCCGGGATGGATACAACATGCGTAGCGTATCCGGGATATCCGGGGTGAGTTTATCTTGGAGGGGTGTATCATAAGTAATTTTATCCAGAATAGATGGGGTAAGTTTAATCGGGATAGGTATATCATAGGTAGCCGGGATGAGATTTAACTTAGGGGCTTATAACCTGGATAGAGTGATCCGGGATGGTTAGAGTACGGGTAGTGTATTCGGAATGGTTACAATATGGGTAAAGTATCCAGGATGTCCAGGGCGTGATTTAATATAGATGGTTATAACAGATAGTTATGGCCGGGATATGTACACTAGATAGTTATGACTTATATAGTTGTGTACGGGCTGGTCGGGATATGTACATTCGGGATAGAATATCATTAGTTGTGATCGGGATGATTGGGGTATATGTAATCAGAATGGTTACAACTTATATAGCTATGTCCGGGTTGTACACATCCTTGATGGGGGTATCATAAGTATTTATAACTGGGATTGCCGGGGCGTGTGGAAACCAGGAAGGATGTAACCTGGATAATTTTGATTGGTTTGTCTGGGTTTCGCTAGTTTCGTACATAGAGAAATCATCACTTACCATCTTACTACTTCACCCTCAAATTTCATCTTTACATATTTGATCCATTGGTCTTCATACCATTCAACCTCTACTTCCAAAATTTAATATTAATAATTCCTATAGATTATTAAATTGCTTCTAAAAAATCATCAAGTGTAACTACCCATAACGCTAATAATTTAATGTATAAATCCTCACCTATTATGGGGTTAAAATTACTGTATTCTCATCATAAAACTACCTTTCAGCTTAAATAAAAACTATAAGTCTGGCCAACTAAGCATATAAGTTAATCTAAACAAATATTTAATTAGAGATTGAAGTCTAACCTACCTCAAGTGAGTTTGATTTTTGTAAGGATCCGAGTAGATGGTTATTCTTCTTGAATGGCTTCAAAGGAGTACGTCTTTACGTGAAAGAAAGAAGAAGCATAAGTATAAAGAAGGCTACGGTCTAAATAAGGAAATGATAAGCAAAGCACTAAGTGAAAAGCTTACAGGTCATGAAAGAGAGTTTCGTAGTTATAATTAATTGTGTAAAAATTTTGGAAGTTTAGCAGCTATTTATACTAGTTTATTTAGTTGGATAGTAAGTGAATTGATTAAATTTCAACTCAGTTAAGTGAATTGATTAAATTTCAACTCAGTTAGACTTAGTTTGGTTACAAGGTAACTATCCTTGAAGATATTTATCCTAAGTTAATCATGACAAATATTTCTTCATTTATGGCTTAAGATACGTGGAAGTTTGCTAAATATTTGAACTTTCGTTGCCTATATCCATATGGTTGTACTAAATAAAGCAAGATTCCTTCATTTAATGCCTTTGAAAAATTATCTCTTGGTCCTACGTTAATTTTCTGCCATGTGTATTTCATATTAACTGGAAAGTTCACGTATGACTTGTCTTTTACTTGGCTGATTTACGTGAATTTTTTTAGAGTATTTTTGTTCAAATAAATTTTTATATGTATGTATCCATTATTATCATACTTCCATAATTTAAATATAAACTAAAAGTATAATTTTTTATGATGTTACATAGATCATCAAAAACATCCTCTAAATTCACCTCACTCTTGTCGTCATTCCCGTTAAAAAGTTTGTTAAAGTAGTTCACTGATCTTTCAGTTACATCTTCATCCCTTACCAAAAGGTTTTGATTTTTCATCCTTGATACATCTAATTTGGGTGAGGTCTTTACTCTTCTTATCCCTCATTTTTGCAAGTTTGTAAATACCTTTTTCACCATCCTTGCTCCCAAGATTTTTATACAAATCGTCATAAACTTTGCCTCTAGCTTCCCACACTGCTTTCTTTGCATTTTTTCTTACTACTCTAACCTTTTGCAAATTCTCATCATTGGGATATTTATGCAAAGATCTAAAGCATTCCTTCTTCTGTTTAATAGCTTCATGCACCTCTCCATTTCACCATCATGTTTCCTTTGTAAGAACCTTGTTTCCTTTGCTTTCACCTAGCACTTTCTTTCCCACATTTTGAGCACATATAGTCATCTTATTCCATATTTCATTAGCTTTTCCAATAAACTCTCACGGTTCTTCACGCAACATGTTTTACTTAAACTTTATTTGTTTCTCCTCCTTTAGCTTCCACCATCTTATCCTTGGGTTTTGAACCTTCTTTCTCAAATTAAGAACTTTTATTGAACCTAACCTCTAAAACTACCAACTTATGTTGTATCGCCACACATTCTCCAGGGTAGACCTTGCAGTCAATACATGAATTTCTCTCTTCTAGTTATAAAGAAATCAATTTGACTACAATTTTGGTCACTATGATACGTGATAAGATGAGACTCCCTTTTCCGGAAAAAAGTGTTCGCTAGTATCAAATCATAGGCTAGTGCAATGTTCAAGACATCTTCTCCAGTCTCATTTCTCATCTCATAGCCAAAACCACCATGAATTCTATCAAAACTTCCATTGTTTTTACCAACATGACCATTTAGATTTCCTCATAGGAAAATCTTCTCTTCTCGTGGTATTCCTCTCAGAACCTCCTTCAAGTCTTCCCAAAATTGGTTTTTTTTATTTGATTATAGTCCATCTTAGAGTACATACATACTAAATGATTCTATCAAATTCAAACAAGATTAATTTTGATAGAAGATATTTGCGGTCTATAAAAAATCATTGTGTCATGAGAATACTAGATTTCTGACAAGATCTTCAAGCTTGACACACACACGCGCACTGGCATGGCTGGCCATTATAGTCTGCTAAGCGTGACAAAATGCTTCAATTCAAGTTATCTAAGGAAAGGACAAACGCCTTAAGGTTTCAAGCGTGCATGATGATATATGAGAAAGTGAGTGAGAGTATTCATCATGATACGTGCGAAAGTTGAAGAGCAATGATATCGATACTTAAAGAGATATAGCTTATAATATACAATTTGATTTTTAAAAGTGGAAATTTATGTTAGTTATTGAAAGTGTATTATTATACAAATTAATTCTTAAAAATAGATTTCACATAGTTAACAAGTTTACCTTTATCAGATTTTAAATAATTTCATCAACGACTAATTTATGCAGAAAAAGAAGTTTCAAATTAAAATAATAATACATGATTCAACTATTTTGACATGCAAATGACCTTTCTCAAAATTGAATTGGTAAAACTTTTACAATTGTAGATTTCACTTTATCCTTTTATTAATATAATAAGGAATTTCACATACAACAAACAAAAATAGGTAAGTTGGGTCTAGATAGACCATTGAAATCAAAACATATCTCAAGATTAAAAGGTTAGTTATAAATTACTACATTCATCAACAAAATTATTCATATTGGTAATAGGATTCGAATCCATATCTTAGTAGAACATGAGTTTAATCACTTTCAATTTAACTAAAAATTTTGAAATAAATTTTATCTCTTTTAATAAAGTTATGATGAAAAATGAAACTACAATCAAAATATTATCATTATATTTAAGGGACATCACAATTATCTACAAGACTTAAATATTTTTTAAAATTTGAAACACTTTTGATTTTGATATCTTTTTTTTTGTCTTCGGTCAGGGATCAAAGGTGTTCTCTGACTTGCTAAATTAAATATTAATCTCGCTTGTGATGTGTAACTGTTATTGACCTAAGAAAATTTTGTACACGGTTCTCCAACTAAATAGATTGTTCTCACTCATATGAATGTAATGAAGTCTTACATAACTGCGTCACCCTCCTGGGTTCTTTTGATTTTGGTATCTAATTAAAAATTTATTCTTTTTAGTCTCTTAAATTTGCGAAAATGTTAATTTTTTTGTCCTAACTAGGTTATAGATCACTAGTATCTCTTAACCTACTAAGTCAGTCAGTCATAGACTAATTTTTCTCATAATATATTACTATCATTGGTAAAAAAAAAACTTTACACATAAAAAAAATCTAATACAAATGATCACATGTAAGTGCAATAAAATTTTACATCAATTAATAAAGTTATTTAAGTCTATCTACAACCACAAGTTTATTAACTCTCTCTTTCCCTCTCTATCCCTAATTAGTTCAGTTTTATTTCCTTTGTCCACGTGTTAAGCACATTACAACCATAAGTGTTCCCAACATTATCGCATTTGTATTCTGCGATCAAGTTGACTAGAGGGTGCAGGTGTGTTTCTTTTCTCAACCCTACCTAATTTTCTTTTAAAAATTATATGAAAATGAAAGAGGAAAACAACCTCCCAAGCTTTGGTCAATTGCAGAACAGAGACCAGCTTCAATCTTGAAGTTAGAAGTCCAAAATAGAGTCAATGGCATGTGGAGTTTGGTCTATTACAATCAAAATATGTTGTATCAGCAAAGGTAGATCCAATCAAATTGAGGGAATATTGCTCAAGTTTATTACCAAGATTCCTAATATACTAAGCCTAAACACTGAAGACAAAGTACCTCATGACTCATGTTATTTTTCATTTTTCAACTTCGCTTTCAGTGTATCTTTTTGTAACCCTCCACCTTTGCTCGGTTTATTCAAAGCACTAGCAAACCGTATATGTGATTGAATGTCAAGCAGGATTTTCCCATGCCACATTCATATCCACATATTTAAGTAATATTTGTTAGAATTTTCTAATTAATAATTAGTTAAAATTGTGTTGTTATTAGTTGTTGTTTTTAATTTTACAAAAAATAGAATAATGTTATAATTCATTTTGTTATATTTTAAAATTCATAAATTAGTGATATGCTAGTAATGGACTCAAGTATCTGATATTTATTTAGAGTGGTTAATAATAGTAGGGTAGACCTTGATCCTATAGACTTAATAAAGGAGTCATTAAGTTATATGTTTACATGTGAATAATATTTAGAAGTAATGAGATATTTGTAGAAGATATGATATTGTAATTATATAATTAGCCGTAATTAGGCAAATCAGCTTAAATTAGGTAGCTAAAAGTATGCTCTAATCTTGCATATTTTTATTTCCTTGAAAATCAATAGACATACAAGTATTTCTCATTGTAAATTACTTTCTACTAATTTTTACAATAGTTTACTATCAAAATCTTCTCCATTAACTCAATCCTGCTGCTGGTTTTAAAAAGCAGGCCGCCATGCCGGTTACATGGATTTTGATATTTCTCTCACATGCCTTTAACAAATAAGGTGTAGCCAAATTGTAAATATCATATGAAAGTCATTTATTGTTGCACTTGAATAATGTAGACCCCTAATGACCCATTGCCGTTTTTGGGTAGGCACCCAAGTGCCCATTGTCAGTCTATCACCTTGATCATTGTCTACATGTTAGCCGCAATATGCTTTTATTCACCGAGAAAGAAGATCATACCCCCAAGAGTTCTACACCCAGTGTCCACCACTCATATAAAGCATATGAATATAATTATTTGTGGTTAAAAATGCTATAAGGTTACTGAAATATCTAATGGTAATTAACATTACCTCACAAGTAGCTGATATTGTCGTGAGGCTATTGACCATACGTACCACAAAAGAAATGTACATGATATTTTATGCTTTATTAGATTTATCTTATTACCTTATCAGGTCAAATGCATACTTATCTGTATATATTAGTATATAATTTAGAGGTCTAATTGCCACTCTTTTTCTTCATTTTGTGCAAATAACATTTTTCGACTCTAAAGAATTCAAAACAAATGCCTTACAAACTATAAATATTCCTTTGTTTAACCAGTATTCAAAATCCTCAGTTTCAAATTCTTGAAACCACCATTTTTTTTATATTCTAGATGAATCAGAGATACTGTCCAAAATTCCAATTAGATTTAACAGTTTTAAACCACCAAAAGATAAGCCCATGTACATCTACATATTCTGCAAGAAGATGAACTGAAGGTGTTTTGATGTGTGAGATGAAATTGCTAACAAACTTTACAAAAAATTCTTTACTGCTTAGTTGTTCAAGCATAAGGGATAAATCTCATGAGGAAGCTGGATAGAGACCAAATGCAAATCACACCAAGGAATTGTAGGACATTCAGAAGGGTACCCAAAGAGCTGTTTATAGCCATGTTGTGTGAGGTCATCTCTGCTCCTCTAACTGTAAATGATAAAGCTGTCACCAGTTGTGCTGCTCTATTTAGCTGGTGCAACCTATACACCTGTTAATAACACTTCATTAGTTGAGAAAGGTGATCATATGCATATTAGAAATATTTTAGATGATTCAATCCAAAAAGAGACAGCAAATATAAGATAATCAAAATGTAAATTTAGACTGTTAATTAGCCAAAACCAAATAACTTTACTTTCCACTTTCTACCACAGACAAAATACGGAAAATTAATCAACAGGGAATTGGGTTGTCCTTACTTGAAAGATTAATGGAATGGCAGACCATGAAGGAGACTTTCGATATCTGGCGTACTGCTCAAATGCAAATTGGACAACTATACCAACAAGGTATGGGGCCAGAGTTGCGGAGGCTGCAGGGCCAGTCCACGGCCAGACCAAACCCATAGTCACCATTGGAATTACAAGACTAAGCACCAGGGTAGCAACAGAAGAGACTCTCTGTCCCAATTGTGGGGGTAGAGTATCAGTATTGTTTGCAACTGTATCCACTAGCAAGGCTCTTCTTACATGGTCTAGCAGGTAAAGGAATAGCCCAACACCACAATAGAAAATTGCTTCAGTGAAGAATAATATGAGGAAATCTGGAGATAAACAAGATATTTCAGAGTTTAGAATTTAGAGCTAAGAAGAAAGCAACAAAAAAAAAGATAATAGAAAAGAAGAATTAAAGCAAGCAATTAAACATTATAAAGTTTGAGGATTATCATCTCAAAGCTACCATAGTTGCAGCATGTAATTTATAAGAATTACACTAACTACAACTCTCTTTTTTTCCCTGTCACTCCACAAACATCTTGAATTTCTAAACCACTTTCAAGTTTTAAATGTTTTGTTGATTATTGATATTGAATTTGCAAAAATTTTCATCCAATATGTGTCTGCATAGTTTAATCTCCATTTCTGGCCAATCATCCAAGGAACGATGCCATTTATTTTGTCTAGAAACAAATAATTCCAAGTCAAGCAACGAGCATCATATCCAATTTCTGAACATCCAAAATGTTTTTCCTAGCATCATCAATTACCAACAAACCTAAATACAAATAATTACCCTTTTCTCCCCGGTTTTCATTGTAACCTACTAAGAATTACAGCCAAATTATAGACAACACTCCGCATAAAAATAGTAAGTTATGCAAATTGCTGCAGACAAAGCAATGTAGCATGAAATACATAAAACATTCAGACACAACAGTCTTGCTTCCAAGGAAAAGTTACCAGTTAACAAAGAGTCCTCAAAAATGATGGAAAGCACTTTGCGTAAATAGAGTGAAGGAAAAATGAAGGAAGCTACTAGGACTGCTGGGCCCAAAAACCACAATATGCTGTTTTGACTTCTCTCTGAATTTCGCAAAAGGATCTTACTGTCTCTTCTGTATGGACGGCTATAGAATGATATTAAACCTGGTTTTCCATCACTCCCTGATAAATGAGAATATGAGTTGCTTACAGGAGAGATGTCTTCTGCAACGGAATCGTCTTCTGGCACTAAAGCAGTTGTTTCGAGCTCGCAGTATTGTGACTGATCCTCAGAGACAACAAAAAGAGCATTATACTGTTTCTGTAACCTTCCTTTTAAGTTCAGCATTCCATGTATAAACTTAAGCTGGCATGATTTGTCTAACCACGATACAAATGCAAAAACAAAAGAATATTAACAAAGACATATTCAAAGGAGGTTATACAAAATATATTGCAAATTGTAGCTCACACCCTTTAACTTTGGTCCACATGCAGATTAAATCTTAAGGTTTGAAGTGTGCAAATGACCCCTGGGAACATGATACTTTGTGCAAAACACCCTCAATTAAGCAAACTGTTAACCAACTGATGGAACTGTCACATGGCAACAACCACACAAAAAAAAAAAGAGGGGAAATTGCAAATGTGACCCTAGTCTAAAATACAGTATTCTTTCAGTTTTTAATCTTCAATATACCATAGTTAACAGGTTTTTTAATAGTGTTTTCACACAGTGTGAAGTTCAGCAATCATCTTCACCTTTCTAGACCCCTAAGGTCTAATCCACACATGGGCCACAGTTCAAGGGTGAGCTGCAATTACACAAAAATTCAAATTTCTACGACAAATTTATTCAAGAAATATGCTTGGAACCATTTGTTTCAAAATTGCTATAGCTTTAAAGAATGAATAAGTTGGACACATAATGCAGAATGTAGAAATTAAGAAATCAACCAATAAATAAGCTACCTTTAGTGTACAGTTGCAGCTGAGCACCAGTTAGTTGGTTGACAAACAACCCTTGTGATAAGCTCAACTAAATAAATGAAAAGAAATTATGTAAGAGTAAATAAAGCAATACTCAAAGATACAGCAGTTAACAATTTGAAAAACAGTATAATAAAATAGATCTAATCCAACAGACAGCATTACTCAAATAGAAAATCACATGAATTGCTCGATAGGTAGTTTAAAATATCTAGCAGAAAATGGAAAGAGTAATCCATGTCTTGCCTCATGAATCATGTCATGACCCTGTCCACATCCATTTTCACAAAAAAATTATATATATAGTAACTTATGTATAGCATGAATTATTTATATGTGGAAATTAATTGACTATTAAAAAATTAAATAGTGTAAACCATACATTAAATATTCATAGAACTGATTGTCAGAATAACCCCATACAGTTCATATATCACATGTAAAATGCATTTAGTGTTCATAGGAATCCGTGTCTAGAAAATAGCACCCAGATGTTCTTAGCCTTGTAAATTGTATCATGAAGTGCACGCGCAAACACACACACACATACCAAACAGAATATAGTTTGCAAAAAATTCTAACAGCCACTCATGGCTTTAAGCAAGTGACTATAAAATGAATTCCCATTTTTTTTCACTCAACATTCACATAAACACTATTCATTGATCAAATTAATGCACAGAAAATCTATCAGAATGCACACATCCATTTTGATCATGTCTCAGGAAAATGCATATACCCATTTGACAAATGTAGCAATTTCCTGTGCAACTTGTATCTAACATAAACTTTAAAACAATTAACCACCTTAAGAAAGTTGAAAGGAAGAGTGAAGGAGACAGAGAAAAAGCAGATACAGAAATTCAGAACTTGTAAAAACCAATTTACAGCTAGGGAAATCATAAACTGATTACTAAGTTAGCTATGATTTATCTTGCTACTGAACTTGCTGCCCAAACCAAAACAATACCATTTAGGTCTACCTTCTATAACCACCTTATAATTAACACCTCACATATCTTTTTCTAGCAGAGCAAACAATTGCACCATTGATTATTAATAATTTTCATAAGATAATTGCATAACTATTGTTGGAGTAAATAACAAAAAAACAAAGTATCATATTTTGTATATCCTTCATGTACTGTATGAAGATCATGGTGTCTTGTTTGAGGAAACATCCAATTATCAAATGCATATTCAACAGTCTCCTTAATTTTACTTCTTCCTTTCCAAATGCCTTTGAAATATACACTATACAGTTGGTATAATTGTTCGAATAAATTTGACTAGGGTTACAAGGCTATTAAAGAATAAAGATTTAACATCAATGATCGCAGCACCAAAGGGTGAATAAAAATACTAAGAATTTACTTCGCATTCCCTCTTCATTAAGCTACTGTTTTCCAAATAACACGATCAGTTTTTCTGTATCTCCACTAATGATTATTTTCAGTCAAACCATACTGATGAAGCGAAATTCAGCGTCAACCCTATCCTACCTAAGTCCAATTGTAGCAGGTACATTCTCCCTCGGCAACCTAAAAACATAACAAAATTAACTTTCGATTCTTGAGGTTTAAAAGAGGAACTTCTACTGTCCTAGTTCCACAAAATTTAAAAACACAAGCCTTAACACCACCGATGAAACACACAAAATATAAAAATAAAATAAAAACAAACCATGCATACATAACTATCGGTCACTCTTAGTCAACCCAAACCATGTAGACAATTACTACATACACATTAAATATTATTGCCAAAGAAAACTGAAAATCCAACCATTATGAAATTGTAAAATTGGGGAACAAAGTAAATTGAGAAAAAAATTCAATAAATTCATTAGCATAAGCACCTGAGCACTTCTGGTGCGTTGGAAAGGAGAAGAAGAAAGAGAAGCCGCGGAACATGAAAAAGTGGAACCGAGCTTAGCATTTGCCATAACAATATTGCCAATGAAGAAGGTAACGAGAGAGCGAAACGCCGAAGGATAGAAGAAGGGTCTCACGTTGGTTGAATCACTAAACCATCTTAGTTCTTAAATAAATAAAGATTTAGCGAATAACCCAAAGTGGAACACAGTCTTAGTCTTACAGCGTGTGACACTGCCCTCAGCCGTAGGTTTCTGGGTCTGATGAGTCTGTCTTACTTGTATACGATTGAACCGTACCCGTTTTGGTTTCTGTTGCGAAACTTAAACCTTTTTTTCATGGGTTAGTGATTTTTCAACCCAATATTAATTTCGCTTGTGTGTCTATGATTCAAGAGTATTTTATAAAACAAAGAGTCTGAGTTCTCTTATCGTAAATTAACATAACGAAATCTTATATATCACAACCTTATAAGTTAAACATTTTAACCCTAAAAATTTTGACATATTACATTTTATGCTTTTTTTTCTTTCTAATTTATATTCTTTTCTCTTCTAGTTTTGAAATTTACATTTTCCTTCCCTGAAATATGAATGTGTTCTCTAATTTGTTTAAATGTCAAAATAATAGGGACATTTTTTTTTATCTTTCCCTGATGTTCTTAGTATAATTGATGCCTAATTTTAAACCTTTTCTATTAACTTTAGAAATGTAAAAAATAAAATAAATATTTACAGGGAAATTAAAACTAAAAATAATCAATAGTGATTGCAATATCACTGGACCAATAACTTGTTAATAATAAAATTACATTTAAAACTTTATTCCATTTTCTAAAGTCTAAAAATTAATAATTGAATGTATAAAATTAACTTTCAATAGCACACAAATTTATATACAAATAACCGCTATTTATAGCAAGTTAAGTTAGTGTCTAATTTTTTTATTAATTAAAAAAAATTATTTGACTGGTGAGTAAACAAGTTTTTTTAAATAATTTTTAAAATTTTGTGAAATACTACATGAAATAACATTTTTAACACTAACTTTTAGTTTTTTTAATATTTTATTTTATTTTTATTCTTAAAATAATTATTCAATTTCTTTATTATCATTTTCAAGTATGTCATTTTATATTTTCAACTCCTAGAATAATTAATTTTATCAAACACTTCTAATTTAATAAATTAACTTAAAAGCTTTTAACTACTAATTAGTTTTTCAAATAATTTTACCAAATATAACCAACATTTATTCTTATATAAGTCTTGTTTATAAATAAAAGCAATCATTGTTATTATTATAAAATAAGATTTTATCACGTAAATAAATACACAAGTAGATATCATATGATAGTACTATATTGATTTTTTTTCTCACCAAAAAGTTACTGAAAATTTTTATTTTATTTTAATTCGTTAAATATACAATTATAATAATTTACGGTGATAAATAGTGTATATTCTATTAAATCAATCAATTAAACCATTAAGTTTTATATTAATTTCAATTTTATATAATATAATGATCAATTTATTAAATTTATGAAATATTTTTTGTAAATACGATAATCAATTAAATGATCAAAATAATAAATAAAATAATTTACTTGATTATTATATATTTTATTGATCAAAATATATTTTCCATTCTTATAAGTAATTTTGTTCATTCTTTGTCATCTTAAAATAATAATGTGTCAGTATTAACTGTGTTTATTCAGTTCAGATTTGTTATATAAAAAAAAAGTTACACAAATCTAATCTAACTCAGTGTAAACTATTTTGATTAATTCAATTCAAATAACGAGTTTGATAAAACTCAACCCAAAAACCTATTACTACAAGTCATCACTTGGGGACTCAAGACAACACCAGACGCCAGTTAGCAGTTAGCGCAACCTTGTGGGCCAGGAGAAGAGAGGTGAGCAATTATTAGTATTTATTTATTATATTTTGGGGTTGAAGAGGTTCACTAAGGTGGTGACTCTGACAAAGTAATGTTTTTGTTGCTGTTGTAACTTGTGTGATAGTATCTCAAGTGAAACTGAAGCGAAATCAACCCAATTTGCAAATGCCAAAAACCTGAATTTGGAAGAAAGAAGATATAAATAAAATGGCGAGTGTGCCTTCACCTTCTTCTTCTCCTCCTCCTCCTCCACGCTCCGCCAACACCTCCCCCAACAACCAGGTGAGTCTGTGAGTAACCCAATTCACGCATGCTCACGCGCGCCTCTATGCTAATTATTCTCAGTTTTTTTCCCCCCTAAGGTGGAAGCTGCTACAAATAATGGGGTTTCTCACGTCGATGATAAAAAACCTAACTTCACCGATGGTCTTGAGTAAGTTCTTTTTCTTTTTCTCTCCCTGTTTTGCCCTTATTATTACTCCCTGTTGATTCGGTGTGCATAGAACTGTTTATTTTGAAAAGAAAATTGCTTTGAATTTGCTGGAGATCTTGAGCTGTAGAGTTTTTATTTTAAAGCTGTTTGAAAATTTCATTAGCTTTTACTGTTTATTATTCTCTTCATCTCTTGCAATGGCAACACTATCAATCATAATGAGTATGGCTCGGATCACGCTCTACACAAAAAGAAATATTTTTAGAATGGATCTGTTTCTTTTAGGTCTTGTCACTTGTTGGTGTTGTTTTTGAACTTAAAGCTGGGTTGTAATTTGGTGATGGAACGGTCAGAAATTTCAACGTGGGAAGTGTGGGAAAATACAATTAGGTATTTTTTTATTGATTTGACTAAGTGTGTGTTTGGATTGCCGTTTTAGTGCATGTTTGGATTAAAGTTTGTAAACTTAAGGTTGAGTCAAACTTAAGTTTGCAAAAGTATCTAAATTCTTGTTTATCTAGAATTAAGTTTGCAGGCAAAATTTTACTCTGAAACATACTTTTGAGGGATATTCAAACATAACCTCAAACTGATTTTACTCTCAAACATACTTTTGGCCCTCCTACCTGAAATCCAAACATACCCTTAGAGGCACCAAATGTCTGTTCACATGTTCCAAAGTAAAAATGGAGACATCAATTTTGGTGGATTGAGAAAAACGTGGGCTATGTTCAACCTAACCTTTTCCCAAACACACACCCTAGCATCATCGTTTTATAGAGTAACCGGCTATGTGCCACCACTAGTTTCGAAAACAACATCCTCTGGCTGAATTTTTAACAGTTCATATTAGAATGGATACATAGCAATGACATATTTGGCTTGATTGATTCCTTTATGGAGGATTTGATACAGCCACTATATATATTTGAAATTAAACAACATGGATGCACCAGCATAGGTGTTAATTTTTGTAATAAAAATAAGGAGAGAAGGATGGGAAAGAAAAAGATAAAACAAGGGAGGGTGAGAACATGCAGATGAGAATAGTGTCAGAAATTTTAATAGGAATTTAAGAGAATATTGCATATTGCTCCAACTTTGATTCTGTGATGTTCTTATTTGTAAAGTACTCAAATTTAGCAGCCTTGACTTGCTCACCCTCTCTACCTAGGCTTTTTCCTTCTTCCATGAGATGTTTCCACACCCTTTAAACGTGAGCCTAATTCCCACTTAAATTTTCTAATTGTATGGCTATGACCGTAGGTGCTTCTTGCAAGATTACTCATATAGAGCTTCGGTTGTCAACTGAGCCAAATAAATGAAGTGTCTAGGTTCAGGCCTTAGTGGCAGCAAGATGTTTGAAATTATCTGACATTTGGAAATAGATGTGATCAATGGTAGAAGTATTTCAAGCCATTTTTGAGATACTGATGAAGGACCAACATATTGTTCTTTGTGTTGAAACTAGCATTGGTATCTGCATAAGTGCATATTAGAACAACTCATTTATATATTTAATTTTTTTTATCATAGCAATCTGTGATGTTAGTTAGAAGCATGAAACTTTATAATTTATATTTGTTTCGATGACCTTACTGCTATGATACTTAGTATTGTGGTTTCAACTTAGTCACATCCTTTGGTGTATGTGGGCTCAACACTTTATAGTATGTTTCTTGGTTGATTTAGTGTCATATAATTGCTAATTCAGTTCTTCTCCATTGTGTATGGTTTGGAAACTAAAGGAAGCAAAAGTTTACTTATCCTTTAATATATGCTTGTTTTGCATAAATAGTCCATTCAAATTCCTCCTTACCATTTACCATAGTGGTTTTGGAAGACTAGTGCTGAGTGCCATTTCAGTATCATGGATATTTTTAAATAAATTAAATTCAATTGCTCATCTGATCTCTTGAGTCATATAACTTCATTTTCAGTTACATAGTCATTAGTCTCCTAATATGCACATCACATTTACTCCTGTTATCAGATTTAATTATTATTCCTCTTTAGGTTATTTTATATTTTTGGCAAAAAAAATCTATTTTAGAATGCTGTAAAGTGTGTGCCTTATATTTTAAAGGACATAAATCTAAAAACTTTGGACTGCAAAATGTTATTAGCTGCAACTGCAAGTTCTTTTCCCAGATTGAAATAATTTATCATATTCTTCAATTTGCAGTCACTTGGACAGTCCACAGTGCATTGAGAGGTTCAGAAAATATGATCATGATTATGCTCATCGTTTGCTGGCAAAATATTTCTCTAACAAAAAATTTAATGGAGGTATGCAATATTAGCTATATTTTTTGGTAATAAAATATAGAGTAAATTATACTCGCATCCCTTGTGTTTTGCTCAAATTTCATCCGATACCCCTCCCTGTTTGCACCCTACAAAAAACCACTTAATTGTTTAACTTACATTACACCTAGACCCCCTCCTTCCTAAACACCGTTTAATAATCTAACAAAAATTAGACACATGTTGGTCACATGACTTTTAATGAAATTTTATGTCTATAATGTCATCATCTTCTTCCTCTTAACCTGAAAATATTTTAAGACTCTTGTTTCTTTTTTGTTTTTTTTTGTAATTGGACATAAACCCAACTTTTTGTTGGATGTAAACCCATTTTGTTGTTGGTACGTAGTGTTAACACCCTTCCTTTTTTAGCACACCATAATCAATCTTAAGGGAAAGAATTTTATCACTAGTGGTAGAACAAAATCACAAAATAAAAGGGTGACATGGTGACAAGTCTAAATCATTAGTAATATTGTTCACACAGTCATGTATTCCATGTATTCCAGTTCATCCATTATGTTTCCTGTGGTCCCAACCATCAACACTATTTTAATCAACAACAATAAACAAATGATTTCCAGTTCATCCATTGTGTTTTTTGTGGTCCCAAACATCAACATTATTTTAATCAACAATAATAAGTAAATGATTTTAAAAATCATAAGTGGTCCCAAATTGGTCCCCCATTGAAACCTCATTCAGAAATAGACAACAATAAACAATCAAAATTAAATAAATAATTTTAAAAAGTAACCTATATACAAGGTCCAGTGGTCACTTACAAGAGTAATGCTAGCGTGAACAGAAATCGTGGAACAGGAAGAGAAACAGAGCGCTCGTGAACGTCGAAGAGAAAGATAAACAGAAGCGCTCATGAACGTCACGATCTGGAAGAGGAACAGTGGAGAACTCACAAACAACGGGATGATGAACAATGGAAAATTCGCGAACTTGAATAGGAACGGTAAAGAACTTGCGAATGGTGAAAGAAGAATGGAACGTGAACGTCATGAGAGAAAGAGGAACTCGCACTCCCTGCACGCGTGAATCCTAAATTCTGAAACTAATTGGAAGAGGATAATTTGGGTTTCACAATTAAAATGTAAGGACAATTTTGTCTGCTCACATATTTCAATTGACGTTAGTTAACGACATTAATAGAGGGGGTAAAAGTAATGTGCAAAAAGATAGGGATATCAGGTGA
Organism: Glycine latifolia; assembly: GCA_013407115.1. Classification (NCBI taxonomy): domain Eukaryota; kingdom Viridiplantae; phylum Streptophyta; class Magnoliopsida; order Fabales; family Fabaceae; genus Glycine; species Glycine latifolia. Next base: position 17,385,525 of record CM023946.1, on the reverse strand, counting down.
AATTTGAGCAAAACATAAGCGGGCGAATGTAATTTACTCTAAAATATATAAAAGATGTCTGTTTTCTCTGCTACTGGTATTACAAATTCCTTTGATTTATGCATAAAAAGCCCATTGTGCAATACCTTTGTGAATATATTGCTGCAGTTTATGTGTGTATTGTTTTGATAGTAAATTTTTTTTTTTTTTGCAGGCAACATATTTGATTTGGAAATAACAGTAAATGATGAAATCATAAAGTCAAGCAGGTAAGCATGTGTTATGAACTAAAACATCTTGCGTGTTCCATGTTAGAAAAAATCAAGAGAAGAATACAACTAAAAAGCACGTACGTGAACATTTTCTCTAACATTCTTCCAGTAACTAATCCAAGCTCCTACATTTTTGTCCAGCTTGACTTGTTACAGGTCATATGCAGATCCTGTAGTAGGTTGGGAAGACCAATCTAGCAACGGATCAACTCCACCAGCAGATTCCGAAGCTAACATCACCAATGGGAAACATGTGGTGAAGAAGAACTGAAATAATGTACCTTGAGAAGCATCATCAGTGCATGACATCTTGGAAAGCTTAACGCAAATTTTGGACCTTGTGACTGAAAAGATGGTCATGGTCTCAACCATCAAATTCCTAGCCTATAACAGATGGTTTTTTGGGGTCATAATTACTTGTTAAGAGGCGCTATTTATACGATTCTGTATACTGATTGCGAAGTGCATAATTGCTACGCACTAACTTATTCTGCATTTCACATTCATTCTAGTTGTTTGTCTTAAGTACTATAAAGAAAGTTCATAATATAATACTGTATGTTTCTTTTTAATTGTCAGATTTGTTTCCTATTTATCTATTATTTACAAAGTTTGAGATCACATTAATTATTTTTTATAAATTATACCCTTATTTCTCTCTTAACCTTTAATTAATTTACAAATATTTTTATTGTGGTGCGAAAAAATGGAATAAATAACAATTCTCAAGATTGTTTATTAGAATAAAAAAAAACTATTGTATGACTAAATTTTTACATAACTTTAAAAGACAGATAAAAAGGAACACTGTCAATTGGTGTCGCTCCAATTGCTTTGATACAATCAAACAACAGTTTATACCATGTTCAATCAACTATGTTAAATTTTCTTGATACCGAACACCAGTTTGCATTAAAGAAAGAAATTGTTACACAATAGGTTGTGGGAAAGGAGTACCAAGAGTATAATGACTTGGTACGGCAGTTTATACCATGTTCAATCAACTATTAGAGTTTAATGATTTTATACTCTTAGTACATAATTTATTTCCTAGAAATAAAAAAGCTGATTCTAGGTTGTGGGATTTATACTTGTGTACCAAGTCATTTTACTTCATCTTCCCAAAAAAGTTAACTTAGATATATTCACTTTATCCTGGAAGATTGCTTGAGGGGTTTCTAGCACCCTCCAAGAAGCAATACCAGAGGGAAGCAACGAGCAGAACCAACCATCATATTGTTCGCGAGGTGTTTCCGTTTCCATGCTGCAAATACAACTTCACTTCTCTCTCTCTCTCTCCAGTCTCCACTGTTCCCTCAAAGTCACCCCCCCCCCCCCCCCCCCAACAAAAAAAAAAAAAAAAATTCCAAATCAAGAGGTGATTCATCATCTCTGCTTTCTTCCCTCACTATGCAGGGTCATTCTACACAATAGATTCTCCGGATTCTGGCTGACAAATCATAAAACATATCTTCTTAGGGCTATTCTGGTGATTCACAAAATATGAACACGCACTCGGTCAAGCCTTATCAATCGTCAATTCAACCAGGCGAGGGTTACACACCTATAATTTCGCCAGTAGTTTCCCAAGTTGAAGTAGTGGTAGATAATACAAAAGGATAGAGCGAAGGTTGGGGACAAAACTCAGCCAAAGTACTAGTTACAGAATAGAATCAATCTCACATAGATTTCGCCAGTAGTTTCCCAAGTTGAAGTAGTGGTAGATAATACAAAAGGATAGAGCGAAGGTTGGGGACAAAACTCAGCCAAAGTACTAGTTACAGAATAGAATCAATCTCACATAGAACCTCAAAACACAAGCAATAATTCAAAATTTTAAAAAAAAATTAAAAAAATTACAACCTAATCTAAGAATAAAGTGACGTTTTCAATATAACATGAATTAGGAATTTAACTTCCTCATGACCATTAACTTGCTCAACACCAAAACCCCAACAGAAAATGGGATTGGCCATATCTCATTTAAAAATTTCAACGCTACAGGGTATTCCCTCCATCCCTCTTCAGCCTTTCTGGAGACTACCCCTAAGAATATTTCCAATTTTCAAACCTAAATAAGATTAGCCCTCTTCAAAAATCTGATTGTTCGACAATAATAGGGCCATATCGATTCCACATAATCAAGATACATCTCCACTATCCATTCCTGCAATTCTTTCAACTTTTTTCTTGTTAGCTGTTTATAGTCTCTATTTTTTACGCGCAATATGGGCTGCAAAACATAAGTTGAGATATCTTCTTTGAGCTTGCCACGAGAAACATAGTTGTAGGCCAAAATGCAGTAATAGGGAGAATTCTTGAATAATTTGACAGTCTGCTTGAAGCTGAAAACATAGAGTGCACATAGCCAACGCATTGCCAAGATTTGGGTAGCCACAATAAGTGGGCCCAAAATCCATAAAGGAGTTAACTCCTTGGAAACTTCAGCACCATATTTTACATTAACAGCCAGGTAGAGAGGAATGCTGTAGACAAAAGATAAAGTTAGAAGACACATCAAAATCATAGTTGTGCCATTAAATGCAGTGTTAACATTGTTTAAAAGGGTAACAAGTTGAAGAATGATGCAGAACCTAGTTACATACTATATTGACTAAGCTGTAAAACATGTCATACACTCTGGGTTTTTTCTCCATAAATTCAAACCTAAAGTTTGCTTCAATCAAGGCATCCAAGTTTCCCAATGCCCATGCATGGATTAAATATGTGACAAGCAAAAAAAATTAACTTGAAGACAACAAAACAAAACAAAACATGCATATTGTACAACAAAAAATGCAAAGACATCCTAGTTTTACAAAGATTGCATAACTTGCAGAGAGGAAAAACAATAGTACTTACAATACCAACAAAGGAATCTTTATTGTTGCATCGAGGGCCAGAAAATGGGACCATGCCACCTTCAAAACTGCACGTCTTTCCTTAATTTGAGTCTCTTGTTGAGTTTTTGGTAAAATTCCTGCTGATGCAGGTTCTTCAAAAATCTTCTCCACTTCTTGGCTTGGTGGTTGTGTGCGCAACATGGTCAGCCATTTGTTGAAAAGTCTATGAATAGCAGATGACGTTTCAATGCTATCATTTGTTTCAGATGCATAAGAGAGTGGAACATTGTGAGCTTCCCCACTCTCTCCTAGTCTAACAGAGGTCTTAGGTGCCTTCAACTGATTAGCCCTGATTCCTGAATCATCATTTTGGGTGCTTCCTTTGAAGCCTGAAATCCTCAAAGGTTTGAGCTTGGCTACACAAAAGCAAGGAGGCCCTACACTGGAAACAATAAACCTGTTATGAGAAACAGGACTACAGGTCATGTGCATTTAGTTTGTGTATGTTTCTGCATGTGCAACAATCACAGGTATGCAACTTTAAAAAAATAATTGAAATATTGGAATCAATAAATATGAATTTATACAATAATTACAAATTTTAATATTGGTAGTAGAAACAGAGAGAAGACACAAAAGTAATGCATCAATCATTTGATGTAAGTAACGTTTACAAGCACAAATTAGTTTTTCTCTCTCCAGAAATCATTTTTCTTTGCTCCAATTCTACAAGAAGAAAATTGTTTGATGATGACAAAAATTAGTTCAAGAGTAATGTTAAATATAATTGGTTCACCAAACTTGTAATTTAAAAAAAAAAAAAAAATCATGTAAGCCCCCTTAGAGTGCAATTGAAATTTGATTATGGTAACTCTTTATGATAGGGCAATCTCTTACTAAAAGACACTTCTATCATTACATTAATTAGTTTTAAACTTCTTAAAGCGACCCAGAAAAAAGACCATATTTAATTTACATCACCAGAATACACATTTCTGTACCTTAAACAAGCATTCCGTTTTACTAGGCAATGCCAGTCAGTTCTTCCAATCATGTGATGTTTTGTTAAACACTGCTTCAACTTTAGCCTTTTGCTCCATGGCAAACGCCTTGAGGAAGATGTCACACACAAACCCTGCAGAAAAGAAAGCAAATCATCTATGAAGTTCATAACCAAAGATTCATGGAAATTTGTGATAGCAAAACCAATATCATATGACAAACATAAAACACCCAGTAAAAGAGACAAAATAGGACTTTAAGAACAAGCAAGACTTTGCGAACGAGGGAGAATCGTATATAGTCTCAACTTTGAATAAAATTTTGATCTTCCCACCCCAGGATTTTTCAAAACTAAAGGGTAAAAACTTTGTTGCTTGAATTATTAAATTTGATACAAAAATTGAATCCTTGCCACCAGAAAACATAACTAGATGGTACTAACTACTAATAGTCTAATAATAATAGATATAAAATTTGCATCCTCCAACACTAAAATTTGAGAGCATCTTTCTGCAACGAAAAGCAAGAACTGGGAAACAATCATATTTGACACGGACACTAAACTTTGGCGATAGCAAATCACGTCATTTGACATTTTGCAATTACTATAGACCCTAATTTGACTAATAACAATCATATTCATAGAAATGGAAAATGAAATTGGAAGTAACTTGTAAATGATAAAAAAAATCCATAATCCAAGTACCTGAGGTTGATGTGCTACGAAGGCCATTTTACGCCTTTACTCTTAATCCAAAACCGCGCAATAAACAGGACCTATTCAACGATGGAGCTAAAGATACATAAGAAAAAGCGTTAATTAAACTAATATAAAGAAGCCAAATTAAACCAAACTGTAAGAGTTTTACATTTCGAATTTGAGAAATAAATTTACGGCACCGACTTTGAAAGAAGGAAAAGTGCAAAAATTTTGGATAAAGCGAAATTTGAAGATAAACGAAAGAAAGAGGGAAAGGAAGGTACCGTATCGAAGAACGATAGTGCGATTTGGGTGAGGGAAGGAATTGAAATGAAGGGAGATTGCAAGTGTAGAACCCTAACGCAAGAAGATGAAAGAATATATGATATGATATGATATGATATCTGTAACACAGTGCCACCACCCCTATCTCTTCTTCCCAATTCTTCTGTTTTTCTTTACTTATACGAGAAATGCGAATATATAAATAATTACATTTTTTTCTAAATAAAACTCAATGAGTCCGTTAATTTTATTTTTTATGGTAATTGTTTTTGTTTTAAAAGGATTGAGTGTGTCTTTTTTTTTAATCTTAAAAGTCAGAATTTAATAAAAGTCTTTTTTTATTAATTTAGAAAGTTATTTTGAGTAGCTTTTAAAATAAGAGTAATTATATTGTCCTTTAAATTAAAAGTTTTTTTTATAACTTTATCTGTGTAAAATATATATTTAACAAACATGGTCAAAAAGTAATTATGAAAACTATATTAGATTAAAATTTTAAAATATTTTTAACATAAAAAATTATGTAGAATTTAATTGAAAGATGTTGTATGAATATAATGATATTTAATATTTTTTAAAAATATTTTTATAATTAGTATTTTGTAATTTGGATTTTAATGAATTTATAAAAAATATATATTCATAAGATTTGAAATAATTTTGTAGGTTTACAAGATTTGGATTTTGTAAATTTTTAGCAGAAAGAAATAGAGTATGAATCCCAATAATTGTAGATTAATTTTGATAAAACAATATAAATTGTTAGTAAATTAATTTCAAAAAAAATTCTTTTATTTAAGGACAAATAGAATATTATTGTTTAGTTTTCTAAGAATAATATATTTACTTAAAATTATCATTGAAATTTTGAGTGATCTCACATTAATTTTCACCACTAAACAGGTCACAACAAAAAAGCACTAGAAAAATCATTAATTTTGATCTCACATTAGTTTTTCATGACTTTTCTTTAATTAAATACATTTCAATTTATTAAAAAAGTTGAATTATAACAGTCAACATTTATTTTTAACAGTCAAATCATTGGTTTGGATGGAGGATCAAAATCACTGATTTTGTAAAACAAGAGAATCAAAAGTGTCAATTTTAAAATAAAATCACCTAAATTGAGAATTGATAAAAATAGAGAAATAAAAATTATATTTTAACCATAAAAATATAATTTTAAAATATAAAAGGAAAGTCGACTACTATCTTAATATGATTTTTAAATAATTTTTTAGACTGGATCGAGCTCCCAAAAATTATCATCAGACTAACTAGAATTGCATTTTTGGCCAAAATATAATTGCAAGAACTGTATAGAAGCTTTATTTTTACTTAGAATATTAACTATAATATTAAAAATAATTTTCAAGAAATTTTATGCAACTGTTTAAATTTCTGTATAAATCACTAAAATACCTATGGCCCTTCTAATAAGCTTGAGGTTAATTTTCATATAGAAGCATTTATTTTCATCATAGTAAATATAAATATAGATAAAACAATTTTTATCATACTAATAATACATATCATCAAGAGAGTTTCATCTTTCATGGAAAAGCAAATATTATTTTTTCTCAACAATCTCATTTTCGCTTTTTTATTGAGAGAGAAAACGTTGTCTATGTACAAAACAACTAACAAATTAAGCAGGGCAAGGACAACCCCGAAAAATCTTCTCAACGAAACAGAAGAGGATGATACATTGCATGTTTGGAACCATAAATTATTTAAAATCAAGTTGAAATAGCAGTTAACAATTTAGATAAATGTTTAGTCCACGATAAAGAATTGATAGTGCACTAGTTAGCAGTTAGCTTCACCATTGGAATAAGTCAAAATCACTATCTAATCTTGTCACAAAAAGGCTTTAATATCTCTAACCAAGTTGATTTTGAATATGACTAGTGTAGGAAACCACCAAGTTCAGGGTATTTTGTAAACACAATGCTATTATTTTTATTTTTTTAACATAACAAGGTTATGATGATGATGATCCTTCCCTTCCATAAAAGCCACAATGCAACATATAAAAGTACATTCCAATCTTGATGTGGGTTATTCAACTTCAACCATTGGTTCAAAAGATTCAGTAATAGCCAATTCATCGAGCCTAGCTAGGCTAAAGGAGCTGCTCCAAGTACAGTGCTTATATTCTGTCATTTGTAACAAGCTTCTAGTGAGTAACCTGCCCAAAAAGGTCTTAATATGTTTTGGGCTTGACCAAGCCCAAATTTCACGAAAATTGGGCTTAGTGTGTCTGTAGGGATCACTTGTAAGACAAGTGAAGAGTTCAGAAGTAATATTCAAATAGAAGACTCCATGTAGGGGGTGAGGTTACACGAAAATACCAAATCTTGTTAGGTTATGTCAGAAATCAAAATCATATCGTGCCTGTCAGAGCTTATTGAACATGTTTCTGAAGACTTTTCCATTCCAAAGGGTGATATTTTTGGAGAACAAACGTTAACATTCTCACGAGTTGTTCACTTCCTCCAAGCCTCATTTGCTTAAGCACGATCCTTTCCAATTTACATGAGTGTTTGGAGGCTTGGAGCATGTGAAGGATGTCATTTGTAACCAAACTGTCAAAGAGATTGCGACATCAAACGTGGAAAAGTAGACATTCAATAGTCAACAATCTAAAGCACTTTTATACTATTATTTAATTACAGTTTGTTAGATTTTCTTATAATTACTTTTAAAATTATACCAATTATAATTTATAATTGAATTACATTATTATTAATAACTATTAAATTTGAATTATTTCCTATTTTTACAGTACACGGTGACAACTTTGAAAATCGGATACACTTAAAGTCGCTTGTCACCCAATTATGTTTTCATGTAGTTATGCATTCAGCTGCTGCTAATTTAACGATAGAATGACTAATATTGTATGAGAAAAACAGGATATGTAATTTTATATTGTCATGTTAAAGTTTTCACAATGACTAATATTACATATTGATAAATCATATTTAAAACTTATATTTGAAATTTGAGTCATTTAATTTTTATGTAGTATCTAATAGTTTTAAGGTTTTATTTTTTTTTAAAGTAAAATTAGTTTGTTAATTGCATGAATGCAAGGGACTCGCCGCACACTATGAATGTTGAACATTGTAAGTTAAAAGGGAAAATTAAGATGTACTTTAATTCCCTTGGTCCTCATTTTATTTTTTATTTAAGACAATATAGATATATTCAGATACACAAATCACAAATCAAATTAATTTGAACATAAATTTAAAAAATATCAATTTGGTTTATTATTTAGTGGTTTTTTTTTTATTTTGAATCCGTCTGAATTGTAATATCCTTATAAAATACTAAGATATATAGTAGTAGTACTTATTGTATATATTTAAAATACTTATAATTTACATAAATACTTATTATTTACATTTATTTGAATGTACTAGTATACATTTCTTTTTAATTTCTTAATTGGAATTATAATTTTTTATAGAGCTTTTGTTGAAAGTACAAAACGCGTTTCTGTCTCGCTATATACACATTTGGTTTGGGTTGATCATTCATTTAATATTGCATTAAATGTAGATCAAAATGCTTGGGCCAGTTTTGAGAAAAACAAGACCCGAAAGGTGAACAATCAAAGTAAAGTCACCACTTTAAGAGGCCAATGCATGCAGTACCCATTGCCATCAATATCAACAACCCCACATCAATTTCAGAAGTTCCAATTACACTGTGTCTCTTCCTTGTCTAATTAAATTTCTTCATCAGACCCGTTTCAAAAACATGCTCAGCTGTGTCACAGCCTTTATTCTATCAAAACCAAGCAAACTGTTAAACCCTGAAAAAACAAAAGAAAATTATTACATATTTCTGGAGTATATCTAATGTCTGCCAATATGCCTTAAACTTTAATTAAAAAAATCATTTTGCTTTTATTATATAAAGAGTACTGGGAATGCAGATATTCAAATCCATTTCAATTAATAACTCCTTCTTGGATTGTTTTTACCGATTCCTACTTTTTGAAGGGGCATGGTTTCAGTATATGTTTATAGAAAAATGTAATTAAATCCCTTTAAATATGGTAGGTTTTATATTGAAAGTGACTCGGTAGTACGTGTGTCAATAATAGTTGTAGTGATTGCAACAGTTTTTCTCAGGGGCAGACCTAGCTAGAGAATTTTCTTTGAGGGGAAAATATAAAAATTATAATTGAATTATAATTTTTAAAATCAATATATTAAATTTAATTAACAACTACAAAATTCAGAACAATCGGCTATATATGACGAAAATTACAATTATCTAAATTAAACAAAATATACAAGACTGTAATGTTCTAGTAGCTAGGAGAAAAGACATTCGATTTTTAAAATCCAAGTAACTCTAATGATAAAAGATCTTTATTATAGTTTATTATTAAAAAAAATATTATACGTGATCTTACTTTACATATATAAATATGCTATTTTCATATTCGAATTCATGATAACAAGTCACAAAAACATAATTTTATCATTATATTAAGACTCAACCTCTATTATTATATTTTATTATCATGTTCAAAATTTCAAAGAATATAATTGGTCCTCAAATTTTGAAATAATAAGAATAATACATTCATATTTCAAAACGAAAAAAGAAAAATACCAAAATGAAATAACATTTTTTTTTAATTTTAATGGTGTAAAGTAATTTTACATCATTTTTAATCTTCAAAAATGACTATTGATATAACTTTTAAATTGATTACTATATAAGTCAATCATCTTATCATATATGATGAATTACAATTGAATGACAATGTAAAATTACTTTTTACCAACATGAGTGAATGATTTTTTCTTGCTTATTTTAATTTTATTTTTGGTCTAGATCATATGAATGTTTTGGCAAAGATAATCTTATTCGATTCGAACCGAATAAAATTACTATGGACAACAAAGTCCTTCTTTTGAATATTCATTTAATTTATTTTTCATTTAGAAACATTTAGGGGGAAAATGGTGAGGCCTTTACAAAATTATGGAAAATAATGATATGTACTTTTTGGGAGGTATAACTATCTTGATTAACAAGAGAGATAGAAAAGTAGAGATAAAATTTGAGTTGTGATAAGAAAGAGAGGGAAGTAGAGAAACTATAAGAAATAGAAGTGTAAATGTATATATATTATTTTTAGATAGCTTTGTAAATAGATATTTATGTTTGTAAATTTTCTTTGGGAGGGCCAAGGCCACCCCATTGATACAAGTAACAAGAGGCTCCATCCCTTGTTTTCTACTAATATTCTTCTGCCCAACGTACGAGTGGCTGTTCGTAAGAAGAAAGAAAGATAAAAAGAGAAAGGAGAGGAAGCTGCGTAAATGGGAAGCATCACCCTTGCACTCTCACAAACAACCCCAAAAAAGACAAGTAGTGCAAGGGCCCATGTTTTTGTGGTTCAAAACTTCACGCAGCTTAGTTATATTGTATGAGTCGAAAGAACTTTTTATATTACGGTTCAATCAAACCTAATTTTTTCAATAACACACCTGATAAAAGTTAATATTAAAAATTAACGTGAATTACTAAAATGGAACTCTAATTAGTAAAATAAGTTTCTTATCTCTTTGACACTGGGTTGTGAATTGTGATAGACAAAAATATCTGTGTAAATTACAATTCACACAATTAAAATTAAGTTTTATACTTCAATTTATGAAAAGGTTAAACAAAGAAACTTCTGAAAATGTTAAAATGTATAAAGTAACTTTAACTTATAATAGAAAATTAGTAATTCTATTTTTTTTTCTCCTTCATATATATATTGCAAAATTTGTCCTAATTAATATGATGATGGCGTTAGCTAAATTGTTGGCACCGAGAGGCCAATGACTCATTTGACCATCCGTTGACATTCATTAAAGCAGATATACGCCCATTTTGGTGTACCGGAGAAAGAGATAAGTCTAAAGAGGAGTTAAATGGAATGTTTTATATCATCATGCAACATTCACATTATTATTATTATGTTATAAAGACAAAAGCTGATTTGATTCTTTTTGAAGATTTTAAAAATATTATTTTTTAGAAGAAAAATAATAATATTAAGTTAATTTTCAAAATATTTTCTATTTTAATATATAAAATCATTATTTAATGACCAAATAATATGTAATAATTTTTCAGAAATAAATTTTTTATTGTTTATAATAAAATACTTGACTCATACAAAATTATTTATAATAAAAGAAACACGTGTTCTATACCCAAAAATATACATACATATAGTATAATACATGTTCTAAACTTGACTTACCCTCATACCTAAATCAATCATGGACATACACAATCAACCTGGTTTAGTAGGCCTAAGCCGAATACAATTGAAAACAACTAGCATAGGGATATAAGCTCCTTAATGGATTGGGGATAATTCAAAAGTTCATACTCACCTTATCATATCAATACGTTAAATGGGCAACACATAAGATATGACTTCTACCCTAGTTATCACACCTTTAACTGACTTGAATATCAAAAAAATTACTGATAGCTCCTCTCATTTAACGGAAAGCCTAAATCACGAAATTAGTTAAAGAAAGACCTGAAGACTTATGAGAAATACACGTCACCCAACTTAAACATGAAAAAGATAATACATAATTATTTATTTTATTTAAAAGTTTATAGTTTTAAAATTATTTACCTTTCGTTATTTTTAGTGTTCTTGAGCTCTTGAACACAAAAAAAATAATCCAAACTAGTAGTAAGATTTATTTATTTATATATTTATTGGGGTGGAGGAATAGCAAGAGTTTGTGATTGATAAATGCTTGATCATCATCATTGCGTAGAGGAAATAATTATTAGGCATGGCCCATAACATTTTTTCGCTATCTCTATTATGTAAAAAATTTCTTGGGCCGTACGCTGCATTTAATAAATAAGAGCAGAACAAAAAGTAAAAGCTGATATAAGCAGGGAGACCGAGACAACATTCCGCAAGCCGGAATAGGATGACAGCACAAAATGATGAGTTAGACAAGACCTTCAATTTATATATATATGGACCCAAAAATAAGATATCAAGTTCAAGAAAAATTAACACATTATGTTGAAAAATAATGATATTACCAACCTTTTCACACACATTAATTCAAAATTGTACAATATTTATATTTATATACAGTAGTTTATATTCATAGAACATATTTGAAGAAATTAGAAGTTGATAGTTGAAAAATTAGTTTATTAAATTATAATTTATAAATGTTTAATAAAATTAATCATTGAAATAGTTAAAAAGTGTATAATGAAAAAAATAATAAAATTATAATTTATCTTAAAAAATAATAAAAAGAATGAATAAATATATTGAAGATAAAAGTAAAAGAAAATATAAAAAATTAATAATTAGAAGCTAATGTTTTTATAAAAAAACATTTCAAGGAATTTTTTAACAAATATTAGAAGTTATTAAAAATATTTTTTTATCAAATAATTAAATAAAATTTTTAACTAATAAAAAAATTAAAAATTAATTAAAATGTCTTATCTTAAAAATGTACTCTTATATTATTGAATTTGATTTTTTTTCAAGCATTTAATATCAAGATGTCACCCAATTTGGTAAAATTAATTAAGAATTAAAAAGTAAATTTTAGAGTTAATTAATTTTTTATTCCTTTAACTTTTTATATTCTAATTTTTAGTTCTTCAAAATTTATTTGATAACTTTTAATTCTTTATTAATTTTCTATCAATACTTTTAGTCCTTCATTTATTTCTATTGTTAAAGTTAGTTTAAATATATAAAAATGAAGATCTAAAAATGGACAAAACAATGATTAATCTTGTGAGAAATAAAGATAAATGAGGGAGTAAAAATAAATTAAAAAAATTGAAGGACTAACAATATTGAGGAAAAATTAATGAATGATTAAAATTTGTTAAATTTTTTTTGAAGAATTAAAAATTGAAAATTAAAAAAATAGAAAATTTAAATACTTAATTAATCCTAAATTTTACTTTTATTTATTTCCTCTTCGGTGTGTGGGCAAGTACAAAGTATTTATTGCTTGAAATTTATTTTTTTCCCCCAAATAAACTATTTAAGACAAATACAAAAGCCTCTGATATTTAATCATGTGAGAATGTAGATTCCTTTAAGGCCTTTAAGGAAAAAATTTCCCATGAAACTATTTAATTCCATGTGAAATCATTCCATACAATGTTTCAGAAGCTCAATTCAGAGAAAATAATTATAGGCAATAAATTAAACAGTGAACCCACAAACACGTAATTTTTTTTAGAAACGTATTCATACTTATGTGAATAAAATAAATATTACATTCGATAATGTTTGATTATTAAGGTGGGTGCATAAATACTGTTGTTGAGTTAACTTAAAATAAACCTATAATGTATTAGTAGATATATGCACATTTGCATTAAATAAAAAATGTACACTTATAAAAAGTTTTATACAGTTATTCAAATACAACATATCATATATAATAAATTTATTAATTTTTAAAATAATTATTTTAAAGTAATTTAAATAATAATTTATAATTAGATGACCATATAAAATACTTTTACATTATTTATGTATAAACATTAAATACTATAATAAATGAGTATAATTTTCATGCACCGTCATTATAAATATTTTTATATTATCAATTAAATATAAATAGCTTCAAATATGAGATCTAAAATAATTATTATAAATGTTAATAATTTTAATTTTATTATACATGATAATTTATAATTAAACAACTATATAAAAATATTTACATTCTCAATCCATTTAAATTATGTGTTTATTAAATGTTATAAATTACTTTATCAAACAAATTTTCTTACACACCAACAAGATTTTTAGTTAGTAAAATAAGCTTTCAATTAGATGAAAAGTGTTACCACACACTAAATATTTTATTTAGTTTTTAAAACAATAGAATGCCTTGATATTTTTTTAAATATGTAATCATTAAATAAGTTCATAATGATTCATAGATAGTCTTTTATTTTTCATGATTAGTTCTCTGGCTTAAAAAATGAAATTAGTCTTCTATTTTCATTTTAATGTCATGTGTATACTATTTCTTTTTGGACGAATCTCAGATAGTTAGAGCAAAAGACTAATTTCTCAAAATATAGTGTTTTTAAAAAAATAATATCTTTCAACAGTTCAATCTTCATTTTAATGCCATTTATACCAAATACGTAGCAAAAAAACCAATAACAAAGCTACAAAAAGTCTGTGTTTTGATGTAAGACCACGAATATCTTACGGGGAAGGCATTCTATTCCAATTGAAACACATGATAAAAACCAATTCTAGTGAGCATTTTTCCCCATCCAATCCAAGTATCGAATTTGATAATACTTTTAGTTAAAATAAATAAGACAGAAAATCGGTTATGTTGTATCTCAAGTTATGAAAATAAAAAATTTAATTTCATATGTGTTTAACCTACAAAGTAAATATAAATAGTACTTTATTGATTTCTAATTCTATATCTCTGGTGTGCATAGCACGAGTTGGAAGAGAACATCAAACATGGAAGTACAACCCCACCATCGGGATCTATTTTTATAAACCGGTTTCTGAATGTTCTTGGTGTGGGCATGGAATCATAAATTCAGACCATAACACTTTCTCTCTTTCTCTCTCTAGGAAGCAGGACCAGATGTTGAAGACTTGAAGTAGTAGTTAGTTGTTGACAATTTTGAAAACGAGAAGGCAGTGAACAAACTTTGAGTTCTTCTCTTCATTTATTTTTGATAAACAAATGTTAATTGTTAGTTTGTTAATTTTCTTACGAGCGAGAGAGATCGAATCCACGAACTTTCATTCCTTTCCTTATTTTTTTTAACCGTCTAACCAACCTTATATCTCCTCTTCTCTTCATAGTCACAAAATACTGTTTTGGTTATGGGCATCATGAAAAGACATTCACAACACAGCAGCAACGATCCATTTCGTGAAGCTCACAACAGAACAAGACAACAACAGCAACAACACCAATGCATGATGATGATACAACAACCAAACAATGATGTTGTTGTTGTCCCAGAACACTCATGTGCACAACAACAACAATACCAATCTCCAAAATTGGCCTCTTCTTTCACTTCCCAAAATGCTACACCCGTGCTACCTGCTTTTGTTGCCTTGCTGCTCCTTGTTACTTCAATTGCCCCAACAGCATTGTGCCACCCCTTGCAGGGTAGTAACCACACTTTTAGGCCAAATCATGAGTTGCTCAAGTTTAGGAGAGTCAGAGCTCACTTGAAGAAAATCAACAAGCCTCCTGTCAAGACAATTCAGGCATCTTCATTTTATTTTTTTCTTTCTCTACAACCTATGGTGACTGATGACAGTGACACACACTGTTATTATTTATTTATTTATTCTTTTCTGTTTGTTTCTTGTGGTTTAGTGATATTGGTGGGTTTTGTTATTTTGTTGCAGAGTCCAGATGGTGATTTGATAGATTGTGTTTTATCTCACCAGCAACCTGCTTTTGACAATCCTAAGCTTAGAGGCCACAAAATATTGGTAATTTCAGCAACTCATTCATGCCAAACCAAATGGCCTTGCCTTTTAATTTTGTTTGAGTAGGAATATTGTAAGCAATTTTTTTTTTTTTTGAATATTTAACACATTCGAACTTGAATTCAAGACTACTGATTAAGTCATAACAATTTGACGCCTGTTGATGGGTAGTTGTTGCTTTCAGATTTTAGATGTTCACTTATTTGTTGTTGAGTGTGAGCCAACCAATATGGAATTCCTACGTGGCTAGGATGTTGTTGTTTTCTTATTGTTGTCTAAGTAAAGGACTAAAGGGTTTAATTTAGGCATTGGGTTTTACAGGATCCACCAGAGAGGCCAAAGAGAAACCACACCAATGGTGAAACTGAAACGGTAATTGAGAGCTTTCAGCTGTGGAGTGATTCTGGTGAAGCATGCCCAGAAGGAACTGTTCCAATCAGAAGAACTACAGAGGAGGATATTCTCAGAGCTAGCTCTATCCGAAGATTTGGAAGAAAACCAAGACCTGTACGGAGAGACTCTACTGGCAGTGGTCATGAGGTTTGTGATTTGACCAAAAAAAATTGACATTTCCTTTTACAGACCAATCTTAGATATAGATTTTTAGGTGTTATCAGTATTTTAATCAAAGTTAGAGTTTTACTTTGATAATTTACATAATAGAAGTTTGTATTAAAGATTATATGAATTATTGAAGTGAAATTTCAAATCTAACTCCATAGAAAAAGAAACATAAAAGAAATTGTACTTAAGTTTTTTTTCCTTGCATTTACTTTCAAAGGAATCTTTTTTTTCTTTTTTCTCTTCATGTGATTTTTTCCATATCTTATTTGATAGTGCATTGATTCATCTGATAGGTTTCTTTCATTTCCCGCTATTTTCCACCTCATAAAGAAAAAAGAGAGACACTGCTTTTCCGTATTTATCTACAGTTTCAACATGAGTTCCAAAAACAGCAGGGAACAGACGGTGAATGGACACTACTAGCAAAAGTTTGCCTCTTGTTTGCACCGAAAAGTAAAATCAAAATCATGACATTATAGATGAGGAGTCTCTCCTTTGTATCTATGTACCTTAGTTGATACCAAAACATTTACAATTCTCCAGCAAAATAAAATTAAATTAAAAAATTAATTGCACTATGTTTTTTGCACATTGAATTGAAGTATTTCTGTATTTATTTATTGACAAATTGACATGCACCTTAATGTTATTGCAGCATGCAGTTGTTTTTGTAAATGGGGATCAATACTATGGAGCAAAAGCTAGCATAAACGTGTGGGCACCCCGTGTAACTGATGAATTTGAATTCAGCTTGTCACAAATGTGGGTTATTGCTGGCTCCTTTGGTAAAGATCTCAACACCATAGAAGCTGGTTGGCAGGCATGTCCCTACTTTCTTAATATCTTCCTTTTTTTTTGTACTAACACGTATGGCAAATGCATTTCTTTTTTCTTATTTCCTATAACTTTATGGCCAATAAGTATCCAATGTTCTTTTATTTTCCTTCAGGTAAGTCCCCAGCTATATGGAGACAACTATCCAAGGTTCTTCACTTATTGGACTGTAAGTATTACTCATTTTTTTACATGCCTCTTTTTGCTTCTTTAATTCTCTCATGCATCTCACGGATATATATGTTGTTTAACAGACTGATGCATATCAAACTACTGGGTGCTACAACTTACTCTGTTCAGGCTTTATTCAAACCAACAATAGGATAGCAATAGGTGCAGCAATTTCCCCAAGATCAGCTTTCAACAGAAGACAATTTGATATTGGCCTAATGATTTGGAAGGTGAGTGTTATTATTTTTCAATAAACCATCAATTTTGTCCTTAAACTTGGATATTAAGAAATTTACAATTACTCACACATACTATTTAATCACTGAGTTAAATTAACTTAATAATTTTATCCTCGAACTATATTATTCTCTTTCTTTAAAAGTCTCTAGAATAATAAAATTATTTAAATAATTTCTAAAATATTGAATATTTATCCCTTACTAAAGTTCAAAAATCAATTTGAAGAGTTTTATATTTGAAAGAGTATCTAGTGTGATTTCTAATACTTCCAGTGTTACTAAAGTAATTGGTTTTACTTTTTAAGGGACTATCTAAGAGAAATATTAATACTTCAATAATGAAATTGATGATTTACTCTTATTTTTTCGATTCAATTCAACAACAATTAAGGACAAAAGAAACAGGCCTCACTTTTCTTTGCTTAACTCACAAGTCGTGGTTTAATTAATTTATGGTTTGAAAGTTTTTTTTTTAAGCTGAGCTTTCTGTTAGGAACTAAAGTATGGTCAAACAATAATTTAATTGGTTTGCTTTTTCTTATTCTCCTTTATGAGTTTTTTCTACATGTCATTGTTTTTTAAAAAAAATGTAAATAAATTCTTTAATTTAATAATTTAATAAAAATGTATTTTTAATTTTTTTTAGTTTTATTTAATATTTTTTATATGAATTTATTTAATATTTTCTTTATTTTTTAATATTATTTTATTTAATTTATTTTTAATATTTTCATATGTTTTTAAAAATACTTTAATGAGTAAAAAAATAATATTAAAATGATTTTGAATTCGTAAAATAAATTTAACGACAACTTTGAAGTCTTGAAATGAAAAATAAACTTTAACCCATCGTAAAAAACACTAAAAAGAAAAATAAAACAATTTTGAAGTCATAAAAAAAATTAATCTTATGAGTTTAAAATTGTAAATAAAAAAATAATTAAAATTGTAAAATATTTTATGATTTTTATTAAAAAAATTATTCTTATGACTTCAAAGTAATAATTTTTTAAGAAAAATTATTTGAAGTAGTAAAAAAAATTAAAATTTATAACATGACTTTCACAGTTCAAAATCGTATCAAATAATATGATTTACACTTTTTTTATAATAATTCAAAACAAAATTTAAATAATAATTAATAAAAAAAAAAACCCTCAAGTAATCATTTGCCCTTTACGGGGTCTTTTCCTTTCCTTTTATAAAGCTATAGTTTCACGCCTAATTTGCTTTTGCTCCGGTCTTACCGAGAACCAAAAGCTACACTTGACCCTTTTGACCATGATGTTTCTTTTTCTCGTTTCTACTTTTATCCAATAAACTAGCAGTTTTAACGTGTGACTATTAGTAACCAGCACTTCAATTTTTTTTACGATTGAATTAAATTTGGTTTTTTTAAAGAAAAAAATTATTTGATCTTAATTATTTCGATTTTATTAATTTATTATTTAATCAGTTTAATTTAAACTTTTCATTCGATTCAATCCAATTTAAAGCTGTTTGAATTTAATTTTTTTTATATTTTAATCTTACTTTTAATTTTTTAGGAAATACTAATTAAATGGTAAGATATATAATAAATATAATAACAAATAATTTCAAATATCAATTATTTTATTTATATGTTATTATATAAATAATAATAGAATATTTTGAACTCAATTAGTAAAAATATATTTTATTAAATATATATATTTTAAATAGATATAAATTATATGATAATTTTATAAATATAAAAATAAAATATAAATAAGTGATATTATAAATTTATGAGTAAGTTGAGTTTGGATTGATTTCTAAAATTAAATTCTAAATTTAATTTGATCCAATTAAAATTTTCAATTTTTTAATTTTTTATTCATTTGATTTTCAGTTTATTTTTTTATCAATTTTTTCAAAATCGTGGTGGCTACTCCACGTAGCGTTGGTATTCGTAAATGTGTCGCTCTTAGTGAAACATAAATGGTTGCTTAAAGCTAAAGTCCTGTGTAACTAGGACGAATATGTTCTGTAGTTGAATGATAAAGACACTATGAGTGTGTAATACTGGAAAACAAATATCAATGACATTTTTTAATTCTGAAATAAGTTAATTCGGACATATTTGTCCTAATTACACTTTCGTATCTTAACATCTTTCATATTCTGAAATATATGAAAGTGTTGTTCTTTTTTTAATGTAATTTTCGTGAATCTATTTTTTTTAATTTGTACTTTTATTCTTTCTTGATCTTACTCTTAAACATTGATCGACAACAACTGTTTGTTTATTATACATATGAGAAATATTTTTTAAAATTATTTAATTGTTAATAAGTTTAATATTGATCGGAAACTAAAATCACAAAATTTTAAAAGTAAAGGATAAAATCTCTCAATTAAAAAATAGGGAGAATAAAATTGTAGATTTAGGAAAATTGAGGGATGAAAATTACAGCCTAAAAAAAATATGAAAGTCTTAAGATAAATATAGTTGGCTAAAAATAATTATTAGTACTTCTAAACTATTATAAATGGAAAAAAAAAGGAAATTTAAAGACGTATTTACTTTGAAAAAATGTTATGTTTTCAATTCATTTCTTATATTTGGTTTTAATTAAAAAAATGTTACATTTTTAATTTGTTTATTTAAAAGATTTATATAAGAAATAATGGAAATTGGTTGGGGGTGGAGTTTAGGAGTTTCACTTGCCTCCATGGGAGTTGGTTTCTTAAGATTCTAGATTTTATTTCTGATATAAGATTCTATTTTTTCTTTTGCTTTTTGGCTCTTTTATTCAATAAATTATATATTAGGTATTTTGGAAAAACCTTAAATTTTGTAATTTACACAAAAAAAATAATGCTTAATTATATGTATCTATATGTCAGAAGGGACTATGATAGTATCAGATCACTTAATAATTTTTTTTCATTGTACCAAAATATATATTAAAGCATGGCAACTCATTCGTGAAAATTAGACACAATTATATTATCTGTATCCCATTTCCTTTCAAAGATCCTCATATACTAAATGTGTTGAAATTCTTTGTGTATAGGATCCAAAGCATGGACACTGGTGGCTGGAAATCGGGTCAGGAGTACTAGTAGGGTATTGGCCAGCAAACATGTTCAGTCACCTGAGGAACCATGCAAGCATGGTGCAATTTGGAGGAGAAATTGTGAACACTCGTTCAAGGGGTTACCACACTGGCACCCAAATGGGGAGTGGCAATTTTGCTGAAGAAGGCTTTAGAAAAGCAGCATATTTTAGAAACTTACAAGTAGTTGATTGGGACAATAGCTTGCTTCCTCTTAGAAATATTCACCAGTTGGCTGATCATTCCAATTGCTATAACATAAGGCAGGGAACCAACAGTGTTTGGGGCACTTACTTTTACTATGGAGGGCCTGGAAGGAATGTGAGATGCCCATGAAGAAAATATAGCACCCCAATAGAGATTATAGAGGTTTTTCCCTATTACATGAATGTCCACTTTGTTCCTTTTTTTTTTTGTTTTGAATTATTAATTTGGTTCTTATATTTGTCTGTATTTATTATTTTGGTTCTATACGTAAAAATTGTAACTTTTTAGTCTTTAGATGAGTAAATTTAATGTAGGAAAAAATGTGTTTTTGATTTCTGTATTTTTTGTTAAACCTTGTTTTGACTCTAAACTTTTAAATTGATGAATTTAGTGCTTTAACTTTAAAAAAATGTAAATTTAGTTGCTCTTCCAATTTTGTGATAGTTAATAACTGTTTCTAAATGTAAAGTTTTAAAAAAAAGACTAATTAAGTTCATATATTTTTAAAAGTTGAAAGACTATATTCATCCATTCGAAAATATAGAGTTTAAAATTAAGTTTAAGCAAAAATATAAGAACTAATAGCACATTATTTCCCTTCAATGTATTTTTATTTCTGCCATGCATTATCTCTTAACTTTGTTAAATGTGGCATAGCTGTTTTTCCTTTGTAACAAAAAAAAAACAACTATGACATTGCTACAACTTTTTTCTTATAGTGTAAAAATTAAACAATTTTTCTTAAAGTTTTACATGACCAGAAAATTTATAGTAGTCTTTATAATACAGTTAGTAATAATGTTAATAGTAAGATGAAAGTGCATTAAATTTAATTGTTTAGATATTAGTAAAACTTATAATTTTTACGTAGAAAAGTCAAAACAATAAGGTAAACAAGTATAGAGAATAAACTAATACAGTAATTAAACTCTCCTTTTTTAACTTTAGGGGTTTTACTTTCTTTACAAGCTCCACGTGTTTTGCTTATATAAAATATTTGTTTCCATAAATAATACTTTAATTTTTCCTATGACAAATTAGAGATTTTACTTTGACTTTAGGGACGATGTAAATCTAAGAGGGGGTGCAGGGCACTTCTATCAATAAGGTGCAATATTTTTGAAAATTTATCATTTAAAAATAGATTTTAAATTAAATATTCATTTAGGGGTAAATTGTAATAGGAGTAATTCTGAATTGAAAAGACTTCTATTTTTAAAAAAATATTAAAGTCGTAAAATTTTATATTACTTTAATTTTTTTTAAAGACTTTATAATAATTACATTTTTTTACAATTTTAAAATCGTACCAGTTTTTTTTATGACTTTAAAATCGTAAAATTATTTTTTTTACAAAATAATAAATAATTTTTTATTTTAATTATTTAAAGAATTAATATGTTTTTTTTTGTTTTATTTAATATTTTTTAAGAGGACGAGTCCTGACGCAACAGTAAAGTTATGTCTTTGTGACTTGTTTGTTGTGGGTTCAAATCCTAAAACAATCTATTTGCATATGTAAGGGTAAGATTGCATACAATATTTCTCTCTTACATTCACACAGTGATAAGCCTTTCGGTAATAAAGTACATAGTTATTTAATATTTTTTATATTATTTTATTTAATATATTTAATATTTTGTAAAATTTTATATGATTTTTTAAATATTTTTAATATTGTTTTATTTAATATATTTTCTATATTTTTTTTACCATTGTTAAAGATTACTTTTTGTTTTGTAAATTAAAAAAATAATGCAAAAGACTTCAATTTAAATAAAAATATTAAAATGTACCACATATCCGTTTAACAAAAATATTAATAATGGGATGATGTCCTAAATGAGTTCTTGTGAAGATGCATTGAGGCCTTTTATGGTTACATATAATTTTAATATTTTTATTTAAATTTAAGTCTTTTACATTATTCTTTTAGTTAACAAAACAAATAATAATTTTTAACAATAAAAAATATAGAAAATATATTAATAAAATAATAGAAAATATAGAAAATATTAAATAAAATAATATTCAAAATATAAAAAAAATTGAATAAAATTATATCAAAATAATATAAAAATATTAAATAAAACATAGATTAATTATTTAAATAAAAAAATATTTATGATTTTATAAAAAAATAGTTTATTTTACTATTTTAAAGTTGTAAAAGAAAAATTAATTGTTACAACTTTAAAGTCTTTTTTTAAAAAAATTAAAATAGTATAAAATTGTACTACTTCAATATTTAAAAAAAATAAAAATTATAAAAAGTATTATGATGTTGAATTCAAAAGTATTCTTATTACATCTTACCTCACTATTATTGTATTAATTTAAAATCTATTTCAAATGATAAATTTTTAAAAAAATTACACCCTATCGATTGGAGTGCAGGGGGTACAGTGTCTCTTACTGTTTCTATTCCTATCCCTTGTGGAATTCAAAACATGTTCACTTTGATTTTCGGGATGATGTAACTCTACGAGAGAGGGTACAAGTGGGGGGGGAGGGGGTGGGTGCAGAATCTCTTTCCCTTGGAATTGGAAAAGATGTTAATTAAACATTGTAAATTCGTGAAAATGTAAGTTGACTTTGACCATTAAGCCTGGCATGCATATTGCCTAGAATTGGTGCATCCGTGCATGATGAATTTTCCATTCTTATTAAACAAAACCCAAGCGTATTTTGCTACCATTATCCATCATTTGTGGCATTGCATGTGGGGGGAACAAGAACAAACAAGCATGGTAGTATTAAACAAATCTTCAAGACTTGCTACTGAAGCTTCTATGCTTTGTTACAAGAATTTCAACCCTAAAAAACGAAAAAACAAATTAAAAGAATATTTTAACGGGCCGGCTAGGATAATCATTGGAGTTTTGGTAGAGAACAACGTTGGTAGGTCTTGGTACACAAGACTTGGATGTTAGATTTGATGTCCAATTCTCCACAGTCCACCACCCTCTTTGTGTCCCGGTATATCTTCTTAAAATAGAAAACTTAGAATTCTAATTTAGGAAATACAATCGTCAGAGTAATAAAGAATAATCGTTAGTAAAAAAAATTGAACCGACGATATCACTCTTCTCCTTCTTCCTTTATTACGAAGTTATGTTATTCACGATAATTATTTTAAAATTCAATAAATTTATTATATATGAAAATTCTTATTGGTTGACTCTGATAATCCTTTTACGTTGTTAGAATAAATTATTAAAAAAATACTTATCTCTCATAAAATAACAAATAATAATCCAACACTTGAGCAATACAGGTAGTATCCGCTCAAGCAGAAGCTTGATGCATGTTAAACTTAAAAGTAAAAGAAAAAATTCCCCTTTCTAAATTGTCCACGCATCAAAATGAAACTATTATTTATTATGTAAAACATTTTTACACTATTAAGGAGTTAAAAACCAGTCTTGATACAACGCTTCAAGTACTTATTATAAAAGTAAACCAATTTACCATAAATAATTTCTATTTGTAAATGGATGATAATATTAAATTTTTTTATAACATCAGTGCATCACCTATTTCTCAATTTAATTTTGATACAAATACTTATTATTCAGAAATCACCTTAATATCATTTTGAAGTAATTAAAAACTAATACTTTTCAATTATATTATAACAATCCAAAATTGGACGACAGAGTATAAAATGTTTACAGTGTTAGTTTATTCCAAATAAATTACATATAGAAAACTAACAAATATAAAGCAAGAGGCACAAGAGGAAGGTACCCCTCAACTGCCACGGTCTGTAGGGAAAGATAAACCTTGGGGCATAAATGAGGGATAAGTAGGAGAAGTTAGAGTAAAGATAGGAGTGAAAAGTAAAGCTTACTTAAACAAGGACAAGCAACCATAAAGGGTTGGTCGAATGGAGGTAAATGACAGGTTGCAGGTTCAAACCCCCATTTATCTATTTGAGGTGAGATAAATGGAAATTCTTGTCTAAGCGCTCTTCGAGTATGAAGACTTTCCTTGCCTTTGAATAAGCACTGTCCCTCTCCAAAATCCCCCTGCAAAAAAAGCTAGGACAAGTGCCAGTAGGGTGATAACATTCTTGTCTCATAAGATCAGAAGGAAAGACCGAAAGAGTTCAAATTTTAAGACTTCAGTAGCTGGTCCCAACTTCAAGTGCAATCAGTTGTCAGACATGAATTTCAGAAGGACATTCAAGCAACATGGAGTACAGATGGCTCCTCCTCAATGTGTTAGTCAGCAGGTTCTGTATCACCATTGTCGATAAATTTAATCTGAGATCTTCAGGTCTGTAGATCTGAGATGTGTATGATATCATATCATTGAGGTCCACCAAATCACACATTGAAGTGCTCTCAAACTCCGAGGACAAGATTGCTCATGTACCATTATATATGTTTTTCCAACATGCATGCATAATTTGGAAAACCTAGGATATTCAAGTTCTTTGATCATAATATCCACAACATGATCGTGATTTCCTTCTAGAGCACGCGTGCTTTTCATCTCTGATGCAATCTTCCTTAAACACCCCAGATTCAGGGATAAATGCTGAGATATTGTTGATGAACTTCCAGTGCCATTTCCATATCTTCTATTCATATAACGAAGCGACAAGTTGGCCAAGGCAAAGTATGACATGAAAGTAAAGAAGTCATAAAAATTCATCCCTGTTTTAAGAGTAAAGTCAGTTTTAACTTATATAACCAGCTAAAGCATTCTCAATAGTCAAATTTATTTTCTGCGTGGTTAGGTCAATCAAGTGAAATTAATATTAAAAAGAATACCATGATCCTTTCTTTATTCATAGTTGATCATCAGAAAATTCTTTATCAATTAACAGATCAACCTAGGATGACCACTGATTTTTATGCTATCGAGTTAGATCTTTAATTTAAGATGTAAACAATAGTTTGCCCCAACAGAATATGAAAAATTCAGGACACATGGTAGTAAAAAGCAATCAAACCAGCATATGTACTGCACCTGTGTTAGAAGCAAGATTGCGCTGGCAGAGAGACCTTCAAAATTATCATATATCCTTGATGTCTTCTACGTATTCCTTGGCCTCATTGTAGTCCCTTAAAACTAAATTCAACTGTTATAGCATGAAAAGTCACAAGATAAACTTAGTTTAATTATATTTATTGTTGAGCTTGAGTCTCAAATATGTAGTTCATTGCATTTCTCAATTTACCACCCAAGAAAGGTTATAGGCATTGAACCGATTGTGGTTTATAGACATCGTATCCTCCTAAAAGAGGTAGAGGCACCATCAAATGATTAGATCATATCAAATATCATGGACAAAATCATCTGATGATAAAGCTGATGTAGACAGAAATCTATTTGTTCTGAAAATAAATGTTTTCAAAAGCTACACTAATTTCTATCCTAATTGTTTTATTGTTATGCTTATAGACTCTAGTGTGTGTAGTTCACCTTATTTTTGGAGAAATAGTCACTTATTTTGTCAGTTTCCTAAAAAAAATTGCAAACAACCATTTCAAATAGTTGTTTCTGAACATGAACCTAATCCAATCAATCAACTAACCATGATTTTTTTAGGCTCCGTGGGAAGTTTTCACTATATGCCAATGATCCTAATAGAGAATTCATGGAAACCACATCTTTTCATCACTAGTTCCCATGGGTTTTCTAGCATCCTTGAGAACATTAGATTTATCAGAGATGCAATAAATCAACATAAGTTCCATTTGGAACACAGCAAAATATAAACAGCAAGGGAAGGTTCTTGTAGTCTGCACAATCTAAGAAGCTAATAGTATCAATACAATTTTCTGGGGCCAAACCAAGTGGAAATGTAAGTATTACACGGTCATTATTTATTTGGTATATCAAAATGTTCCTTGTTGGCTTGTTTAAAGGGACTGCAGGACAGACTTCCAAAATCAAGCAAAAATATAACAGCAATTCAGATAGTGAACCAGAACATACCAAATTATGAAATTGATGATACCATCCACTGGGAACAAAGATAATTTCACCTGCATCTTGTGTGCATTCTAACCAGATAGCCAGCATACACATAAAAACCCACTGAAGGCTGAAGCAGAAAGTCTAATTGAAAACAATAAGATTGATGAAAAAATGGAAACTAGAAATTTACCTTGCTAAAACCAGGAAACTTTGAGTTAGATACTTCATCAAAGATATTGTATACACAATTTTTCATATTCCTGAATCAAAGTTGAAAAGAACTCAGTTTTGACAACTAAGCAAAACGACTACACATCAAAGCAATCCAAACCCCATCTTCCAAGAAAAACCGACAAAAAAAAAGAAGCAACAATGATTCCTTTTATGCAGAGCGAACCCAAACCAAGAAAGAATGTGAGTGGAATGAGGGAATGTCATCTTCCAAGAATAAAAAGTTTGGCAAAGATGGGGGGTAAATAGTAAATCATAGCGATAGGTAATTTGGAAAAATACTAAGTATTGATAGATCTAAATAAAATTTTTTATCAGTGCCCAAATTTTTATTTGGAAAAAATGCCATTTATTTCTATTTGGTAATGCATTCATGCCTGTCAAATACAAGATGACACTGGGAAGGATCTAGAAAAAGCCATCTCTTCTTTCCACAGACATTTGCTTACCAGCTATAGGACCTAAAAACATCAGCGTGAAGAGGAGTCCAAGATCCTGCCAGAATAATTGAAAGAAAGAGGTTACTGGTGGGTTTTTCATCTCTCTGTAAAGGGAAGTACAGAATAATCTGATATGCATTGCTCTACTAGAAGAATTTATGACACCTATAATCACACCTTTCACCCCCATGTAAACAAATCGATAGTCAGAGCAACATATTTCCTCATTTGGTTGGTGTGCGTTAGAAGAATCAACATGGATTCTGAAGTTGTCAAGATACAGGTTGAGCCAGTCATCCCAAGAACATTGGAGCGACGTATGCTACATATTCAAGGTACTCCTGCCAGAGTGAGAAAAGAGAAAATCACTAAGCAAAATCATCATCCGTATGACAGCTCTCGCATAAGAAGATTCTCAATGCATAAGAACCAAACATCCTAGCCATTTATTAATTCCATTTGCTCTTGCTGCTGGCGAGCATATTTATCTAAATAAGCCACATGCTCACAAAGTGATTACACAATACAAAAGGAACTTGCCCTAGCAAAATGATCACCTAAAAATTATATTTACAATTGGATTTCAGGTAATGTAACAATACCAATGGAAAATAACTTAAAAAGCCTTGATTAAGAACCAAAAGTGAATGGGAATGTTAAGTGGTCAACTTTTGTTATCCACAATGCACAACCAGCCCTACTTCCCAAGTCCAAGCATCATTCAGATTGACAATATGAACCATGACATTTTTGAAAAAAAGAGATAATGTAAAAGTAAAAAACTTAACTTTTACCGTAAGTTTGGTACCTCCTTAAAAATTTGAATTGGATCCTTGCATTCATGCATCGGAAGTCAGAACCATCAGATGAAGATCAGATGGTTCACATTTCAGATACATATTTTAAGTTATATTTTTTGAGATAAAATATGAGCCTTTCATCCTACGATTCTGATTAGCTAAAATACGCGAATACAAGGAAAATGAGTTGAAAATAAAAGGATGGGTGGTTTTCCATCTCTAAATTTGTGGCGGGACACCAAATTGACCCTTCAAAGATTACAAAACTCAGGAAAGATAGGATAGATATGAGGTACATTAATCAATAGAGAAGTGACAAAAAGCTAAAAGACATACCTTTACAAAATGCCAATCCTTCAAATAGGGTACAGGCACAGAGGCAGCATTACTTGAACGATTACCATCATTACACAGAAGGCGACGTGCTAAAAAATCTGAGAGCAACATCTCCTCTCTTTTCTGATCAGTGAATTCTCTGGTGTCACAATCAGCAACCTTCCTTTGACAAAAAAATTTAATCAGCATTCAATAATTTTCCTTTTTAATCATATCAAACTTTGAGCACAAATAATCACCATCCAACGATAGAAATTAGACATTCCAAAATGAAGAGTAGTACTGGTATGTAAAAATCAAAACATAACAACTAATGAATGTCCTTAAATTAAACATTATGGGGTGTATTGTATGGATGGATATATAAACCTGAACTTTAGAAGCACCAAAATGAGTGGAGAAAAATTGAAATTGGGTTGGGAATTATGTGTGATCCAATCAGTGGAAGCCCTCCAATGAAGAGGGTCCATTAAGCCAGTGAGCACCACTGGCTAGTTCTTCTCCATATATCTCTCCACAAATTCACTGTAAATCAGTTCCTTCCTAGTCACTCTCTCTATTTCACCCTTTATGTTGATGGGACCCATACTCCTCTCACACTTCACCACCTGCTTCTGCCCCAAGAGAATCACGAAGAAAGAAGAACAAGAAGAAGGAGAGAACTTCAAGATCTCATTATCACGCTTAGGCTGCTTGGAAGCAGTTCATTCCCCATTGAGTTCTGTTATTCTTGCACTCCTTTTTCATTAAGTTCACACCCTTATTTATATTGACAAAATTATTGACACAATCAAACTTTCTTAGGCTTAAATATGTGTTTAATTTCTCAAATTTAGATAATTATCTTTTTACTTCTTAAAAAAAAATGTTCATATTAGTCCCTCAAAATTTTAAAAAGCTATTTTTTAGTCTCTTTTTTCATTGTATTAAGGGTGTCATAGTTTGTACTGACTTTTAATCGTTAGAATCTATTTTTGAATTTAATCTTTAAAAACAGTTTATATAAAACTTAAATTTGTATTTTGATAAATTTATGGTGTTAACGTATTTAAATGTTTGATATTTTTGGTACAAGGTCACAATAATTCTTTTAAGAAAATACTAGTACTTCCTCTTTTTTTTATGTGTTTTAAGATTTTTATGTAAAAACAAAGAAATGCGATAATTTTTTAAAATAGGTGCAAAGTTTTCTATTTTATCCTTATTTTTATTTATGTGGTTTCATATATGTGCAAATTAATTAAAGATTAAATGAAATAAATATATGTGCAAATTAATTAAAGATTAAATTTAATTTAACACCTTTTATAAGACATATTTTTTCAAACCAAATTTTTAATACACTCGAATTTAAAATCTTATTAAAAAACCAAAATTTGTTCTTCCTGATACCCTCTTTCTTTTAAAAACAAAAAAAACTACAATTTTATTTTATCTTAATTGTTATTTAACGTGTTCATTTTCTTCTAATTTTATAATTTTTAATAAAGTTTAACAAATAATAACAATATATAACAAAGTCCGTTGGAACTTAGAGAAGAAAAACAAAGTGTGTTGGTTTTTTATTTATTTTTTATTTATCTTAACAAGTAGATAAATAAATTCGTCGTTTTAGTAGGAGACAGTGAGTGAGTGACACTGCATGCGGTGCTGGTAATAGAAACTACGAAAGAGTCACACGAAAGCATAACAAAGTGTAAGAACAAGGTGATGCGTGGCTACTCCCAATAACCTTAATGGACACTCGGACGCACCTCATTGGTGTTGCCAATTAACATCATGCATGTCAGTCATGTCCCAAAACTCCAAACATGATCTCTTGTTTTTCTTTTTCATTTTTCCCATTTATGTCCCATTCCCATAAAGCTATAAGCTAAGAGCTTATAACACTTCCCTTTAGACAATGAGTTTGGACTATACTAGAAGAGCATCATATACCTTTTGCACACAAACTAAAAGAATAATCATCACCACTAAGTAAAAGCTTTCACTGAACTGAACCATGGCGGATCCAGCCTCATCTAACCCTGATAAGGATCAATCCTCTTCGGACTCGTGCGTTTCTCTCACTCTCTTATATACTCTTATTATTATTTATTTTGAAAACAATTGAAGTATGTTCTTTTCTTTGAGACACACGTACGGCAAAGAAATAAGAATTTTCTTTGATCTTGCAGCATGAAGTTTCTGCAGTTAATTGTAGAGTTGTAGCTGAATTGAATGGTGTTATTTGTGTCTGGTTTTTACTTCTTTTTTTCTGTGTGTCAGTGTATTTCCCCAGCTGATATGTTCCTCACAAACAATCAAATACTATTATGGTGGTGACTGTGATTGTTGACAGAATAATAGTTTGGAACAAGGATTACATATAGTTTGAAACGAGAAATTAGATTGTGTAAACATACGAGAGTTGCCATGGTACCCTTAGAAATCTACTAATCTAAGGGTTTCGGTACAGGCCAATAATTGAATGAGTTGAGCACACCACGTGAGAGAGGACAGAGGAGGGGAGAAAGAGTTTCTCAATAACAAAACCAAAACCCTTGAATTTTCACGCGTATCATAGAATTTCTGTAAACCTGAGTCTATTCATTGGAAGCATACGCAATAGCCGTATTGTTTTATATTTAAGATGTTGATACTATTCTGCTGGTGAATGATTTGGCAGTGGAGAAGAACTTTTCCATCTCATTATAGTTTTTAAGCATGCTAACTATACACATCAATAGTAAGTGTAATATATATAGCTGTCAAAGTGGTGTTGATTTGGTTTAAAATTACATTTGCAAATTTTAATTGATAACCAACAGTGGTCTGATTATGCTGTTGAAAATGTATGTTTGGTTCAGGAAATGTGAAAAGAAGGATTATTCCACAGCAATATTAGAACGCAAGAAGTCTCCTAACCGACTTGTTGTTGATGAGGCAATTAATGATGATAATTCCGTGGTTACTTTGCACCCTGAAACAATGGAGAAGCTTCAGTTTTTCCGGGGTGACACTGTTCTGATAAAGGTACCTAGAATCTTCAAATTTTTATGCTAATGCAAATAGAATGAGATTCTAAGAATATCTTTTATTGCAGGGAAAGAAGCGAAGGGACACAATTTGTGTTGTTCTAGCTGATGAACATTGTGATGAACCAAAAATAAGGATGAATAAGGTTGTTCGGGCTAATCTTAGAGTTCGACTTGGAGATGTTGTCTCTGTCCATCAATGTCCTGATGTGAAGTATGGGAAACGAGTTCACATCCTTCCAATTGATGACACCATTGAGGGTGTAACTGGCAACTTGTTTGATGCATATCTGAAGCGTAAGTAAATTTATTTTTTAATAGCATCACTTTCCTTTCTGCCTTTCTAATGAATGTGACTTGAGTTCTGGCTTCACAGCATACTTTATGGAGTCATACCGGCCAGTGAGGAAAGGGGACTTGTTCCTTGTTCGGGGTGGGATGCGCAGTGTTGAATTCAAGGTAATAGAGACTGATCCTGGTGAATACTGTGTTGTGGCACCTGATACTGAAATCTTCTGTGAGGGAGAGCCAATCAAGCGGGAAGACGAAGAGAGACTAAACGAAGTTGGCTATGATGATGTTGGTGGTGTTAGGAAACAAATGGCCCAAATTCGTGAGCTGGTGGAACTTCCACTTAGACATCCGCAGCTCTTCAAATCAATTGGAGTTAAGCCCCCAAAAGGAATCTTGCTTTATGGACCACCTGGTTCAGGAAAGACTCTGATTGCGAGAGCAGTTGCTAATGAGACTGGTGCATTCTTCTTTTTGATCAATGGACCAGAAATCATGTCGAAGCTTGCTGGTGAGAGTGAAAGCAATCTGAGGAAGGCATTTGAAGAAGCTGAAAAGAATTCCCCTTCTATCATTTTTATTGATGAATTAGACTCGATTGCTCCAAAGAGAGAGAAGACACATGGTGAAGTGGAGAGGCGTATCGTTTCACAACTTTTGACTCTTATGGATGGCCTCAAGAGCCGATCACACGTTATTGTTATTGGAGCCACAAATAGGCCTAATAGTATTGATCCCGCTTTGAGAAGGTTTGGAAGGTTTGATCGGGAGATTGACATTGGTGTACCAGATGAAGTTGGAAGGTTGGAGGTTCTTAGAATTCATACAAAGAACATGAAACTTTCAGACAATGTAAGATTCTATTCATTGTTTAGCCATAAAACTGTTATCATATTATGAAGGCAATATATCTTGCACTTCCCAATTCCAATTTTATGGTGTATTTCAGGTTGATCTTGAAAAAGTTGCCAGAGATACTCATGGTTATGTTGGAGCAGATCTTGCTGCTCTTTGCACAGAGGCTGCACTACAGTGTATCCGGGAGAAAATGGATGTTATTGACTTAGAGGATGAAACAATTGATGCTGAGGTGTTGAATTCCATGGCTGTGACCAATGAACACTTTCAAACTGCTTTAAGTTCTTCAAACCCATCTGCCCTGCGTGAAACCGTGAGTTTGGCTTCTTTACTCTTAACCAAGAAAATTCTGAGCTTCATTAATCTTATTGGGTTTCATAAGCTTTAAGACAGAAAAGACCATAGTTTTCCGAATGAATACCTGCTTTCGTTTAGCTTATCCCATGTGTTCAAAAAGCTCATGCAATCATTTCAATTACAAATCTTAACCTTTCTGAAGCAATTGTTTACAAGAACCATAACATGAGTTATTGCTATTGGCAGGTTGTGGAGGTTCCAAATGTTTCCTGGGATGATATTGGAGGCTTAGAGAATGTCAAGAGGGAGCTTCAGGAGGTTCAAACTTGCTTTTGATATTCTGTACAGTTTAATTTAGTTACTTTTCTTATGTGCAAACTACTGTAGAAATCTTTTGATGCTTGTAGACTGTTCAATACCCAGTGGAACATCCTGAGAAGTTTGAGAAATTTGGCATGTCACCTTCCAAAGGTGTTCTCTTTTATGGACCTCCTGGCTGTGGTAAAACCCTGCTTGCAAAAGCAATTGCTAATGAGTGCCAAGCCAACTTTATAAGTGTTAAGGGACCTGAGTTGCTGACAATGTGGTTTGGTGAAAGTGAGGCAAATGTTCGCGAGATATTTGACAAGGCTCGGCAGTCAGCTCCATGTGTGCTTTTCTTTGACGAACTTGACTCGATTGCAACTCAGGTATGAAACTTCATTTGTATATTCATGGTTAAAGTAATTTATTCATGACTTGTTTCTCATTGTTAATTTTATAAGAGATATGCTAGAAGCACATTCTGTATTATTGGTCCATTCTTTATAACGTTGATACTTGTTTTAAAAGGTGGTATATGTACTAGATAACTAAATTGACTTTGTAGAAAATAAACCAAAGATAGAGAATGTGTGAAAAAGTGTGTCGCTAAATTGATTATTTTCTAATTCTTTGAACATTTCCAATCTTCAGCGAGGCAGTTCTGTAGGGGATGCTGGTGGTGCTGCAGATAGGGTATTGAACCAACTGTTAACAGAAATGGATGGTATGACAGCTAAGAAAACAGTTTTCATCATTGGGGCAACAAACAGACCAGACATTATAGACCCTGCATTGCTCAGGCCCGGACGTCTGGATCAACTTATTTACATCCCTTTACCGGACGAAAGTTCACGTCTTCAAATCTTCAATGCATGCTTGAGGAAGTCACCAATCTCAAAAAATGTTGACCTTGCAGCTCTTGCCCGTTTTACTCATGGATTCAGTGGTGCAGACATTACAGAAATTTGTCAACGAGCGTGCAAATATGCCATTAGGGAAGATATTGAAAAGGTATGATGGGATGCATATGTTCAAATACTATGTTGTAACTACTAAGTGCTTTGCCTTGTTTTTGCCATGGATCATAAACTCATAATTATTATCTGAAAGTCTTGGATATGTCTCTTTAAGTTTTCTTAAGTCCAAGTCATTAGATTTTCTGACCCTAAACCAAACCATTGATAACATTCATGTCTTTTTCTCCTTTGAGTATATTTTCTTAAAATATGTCTGCAAAAAAAATAATTCAATTTCTGCAACTGCTGTAAAAAGAAAGCTTCATATGTCAAATTAACATGTATACTTTAATGTAATATTTGTAGTGTAACATTTTATTTGTTGTTGACATATATAATTTTTTGAAAAAAAAAAATGTCTCTCACTCTCTTGACTTTTTGTACAAGTTAGAGACTTGTTTGAATATTTCTATATATACTTAACCCTCTGCAATAACAGGGTATTGAGAAGGAGAGAAGAAAAAGAGAAAATCCTGAAGCCATGGAAGATGACACTGATGAGGTCCCTGAGATAAAGCCTGCCCACTTTGAGGAGTCTATGAAGTTTGCTCGCCGGAGTGTCAGCGACGCTGACATCAGGAAATACCAGCTTTTTGCTCAGACCTTACAACAGTCTCGGGGATTTGGATCCGAGTTTCGGTTTCCAGATCGAAACGAGAACACAGCAGCAGATGCCTCAGACCCTTTCTCATCTGTTACAGCTGAGGGAGACGATGATTTGTACAGTTAGTAGCCATGTGAGTTGAGTAATGCGGTTGATTTTCACTTTTCCTGCCATGACTTGTAGCAATATCATGATAGTTTTGGTTTTGCAGAGGGTCAATAATGTTTCTGTTTCATGTTAAACGAGCAGTCTATGATGCTCTTTTGGTGAGTTAAGACTGATATATGTTACATAGTCAAACCTGTATGTTTGTGCGTAAATAATTTGACTCTTATGATCTAATCTCAATAAAAATAAAATAAAGGAAATCATAGTAAAAGTGGAGTTTATGGACTAATTGTTGGTTCTATCAATGTAGAGTGTTAGATGCCAAATATTTATAAATTTTATGGATGTTAGTTGGCTTTTGATGATGTTAACAGGTTTATTATGCCCAAAGCTCCTGTTATTTGAAAATTTATATTTTCAATCTTTACTTTGCGGATTGCTTTTACACTTTAATATCCTTGTTTGTGTGAGAAACTAGTTAACAATCTCTGTCCCATTGTAAATAACAAAATATGAGAGGCAAGTGTGATTATCAAACAAGAGGTATGGATGTGACAGTGCTAAATTCATAAAGTTGTTTCTCCCATAACCTTACAAGAAAATCATGTTTGAATAAGTTTTTTCTAGAAGTACATAATTATGTTTGGATAAGTTTTTTTGAAGCACGAGAGAAGAAAATAAGAAAAAAATGAGTGTATTGGTAAATTAAAATTAGTTTTCAATTAACAAATCAATAATCATTAGTTAGTAGACGTTTTTTCATATTTTAGAGAATTTATATAAGAGAGTTTTTATGAATTAGCTAATGGAGAGTAACATTGAGCTTTCAATGCTCTTACCTGTAGTTAACTTCCATTTAATTCCCATAAATACATAGAGATTAGAGGTCCTCCTTATATCAGCACAGCATTTATTGCTACCTGCGAGTTTGTGTATGTTGTGTGCTTTACTATAATATATCTCAGTTAATAGAATTTCTACACCATATAATATAAGAAACCAGAATCTTATTCAACCACCTTTCATTTTTCCCTTTATTTAAGGACATTGCAAAACTTTATGCTTTCCTTGTAAAGTAATAGATTATAAATCACATATCTGGTGACCAAAATATAAATAAATAAATCACATATGAGCCAAAGAGTGTTGTAGTTATTTGGTTTCACATTTCATAATTGATTATGAGTTCAAAATTAATTTTAAATAACTTTTTTCATGTTTGGTTTCACGTTAAAGAAGAATTCATAATTTATTT
The DNA here is from genome assembly GCA_013407115.1 of Glycine latifolia. NCBI lineage: Eukaryota > Viridiplantae > Streptophyta > Magnoliopsida > Fabales > Fabaceae > Glycine > Glycine latifolia. Next base: position 17,349,313 of record CM023946.1, on the reverse strand, counting down.
TGAACTAACCCATAATCAATTTTCAGCTGGAGCAATTTTAGATAGCTTCTGCGTCATATAAAAAAATTTATAAGGATAAATATTCATTTTTGTTCTTGAAAGTGTCAAGCGTTGACAATCTTGTCACTAAAAGATCAAAAAATATTTCTTTAGTCCCCAAATGTGAGGAAATGGTGACATATTAGCCCTTTCATTAACTCATCACCATTAACGTTATGTTTTGTGCATATGTGACACATATAATGGCGACGTGGCAACATTGGGATGAATTTGGCATTTGCAACTGTGTTGAGTAACTTGGGACTAATTTGTCAAGAAAATGTTATGTCTTTTTACTCTCCAGTAAGATACAAAGGTCGCAATTTTTTCACTCACCTTTATTAGAGTGAGAGAAAGCTTGTGCCTTTTCTTATTTTCGCCATCCTTAGAGTGAGAGACACAACTCCAACAACCTCCATAGCCATCGTGATGAAGCTTTTCCTTTGCGTCATTTGAAGATGAAGACAAACTTGTGTCGTCTACACCACATCACAAGGTAAAGTAACAAATCTGGTGCTACTAAAATACAACTTGCTAACAAATAAGTCCATCAATAATAATACTTAAAAATGTTGTCCCTAAATAATACCTCTAACTGTCAATATAGTCCACAAAATTAATTTGACCCTAACCCACAATATGGAACCAGTTGCAATATCCACCAAATAACACTTACATTACAATTTTATTCACTTACAACACACCCCCTAAACCAGCCACAACAAGTAACAAACCACTACCAACATACATAACAAAGAAAAAAGTGAGTATTTTATAATTTTTAGCTCTTTGTGCAACCTGTCAATCTCCACTCTAATCTCTTTTATCCACTTCTTTTCAATAGGATTCACCCAATCAAAAAAATTATAGCTTCCAACATGTTGCACATCAAATCATAGCTTCCCGACTCGATCAATGCATAAATTTTTCATGACACAAAACAAAGCTACAACAAATAAAATCTTATGATATAAATGGAACCAACCTTTGGCAAATGATAAGTGATCCTTCTTGTTTTTTTTTAGGTTTGAATAACAGTCTTCCTCCTACTGTTACATTCCAAATAACAATCATTGCATCCACAATTATTGGAAGACTCAAAATCACCATGGCTACCATAACCGTATACTTTCAATTCCAATAAACCCAAATGCTGACTCTCCAACAATTTGATATCAACCCAAAAAGTTTGACACAAGCCACTAATCAAACAAAAAGAAAAATAAATAGTCGTTTGAGAGAAAATGTGTGCAAATTGATTCGTTAGGGAAAAGAGGAAGAAGAAGAAAGAGATTATATAAAGGAAGAGAGGAAGGAAGTAGTTGTTAGCAATCAATGTTCACAAATAAGGGGTTAGAGTAAAAAAAAACTTTAAAATTGACAAAATAGTCCATCAAAAATTTAGTAATAAATTAATTTATATTATTTATCAATTGACATGATTAACATTTGTACACATGAACCACCATGTAACTAGTCCAAATGTCACGTATACGTTCATCTTAAGGTTAACAGGGATGTGTTAACGGAAAAAAATAATATGTTTATATTTTTTCACATTCAGGAATTAAAAAATATTTTTTGATCTTTCAGGAATGAAATTATAGACACTTAACATTTTCAATAACGAAAATGGGTATTTACTCAATTTATAATGAATTTTATTTCAAAGTTAATTCAAACAAAATCATCTGAATTTAATCACATCAATTCTAACCAAAATCAGCGGCTAGTTCTTGCTTTCAAGTTTTTTGTTGTTATGCGATAAACTGTGTTCCCAAATCCCTTCCAAACAGACGCTTGAATCTGCACCACGGCGTGAACGCCATTAGCTACTGACTCGTGTAAAGCTGAGTGATGGAAAATTGGTAAAAAAAAATTAATGGTCAACAGAAAAAGACAAAAGCAGTACCGCAATAACTTCGTATCGTGTTTATTGATGATTAGTTGATTTTATGTCTAACAAAATTAACGAATTAATATGTATAAAAAAAAAAACTAGTTATTTTAGCTTCTGCTTATTGCTTTCCCATTTTAGTGTTATTGACTTGATTCATACAGAATGCACCTACTTTAAAATGGAGCGAAAGATGGTTAGTTGAACAAAAGACAGTCCCTGTTGCCCTCTTTTGAAGAATTCATGGAAGCCACATATATAAGTTCTCTCATAAACATGCAATCTATAATGTAATTATGTAATGTTAAGAGAATAAAGTACACCACTTTCACGAGAGGATAATATCAAATGAGAATGAATGTGTGAGAGAATGAAGAGAGAGGAGCAATTCTTAAGAAAATTATTCTCTTTATATGAGAAAAATGATTATGCATTAAGAGTGTGCAACTTTTAAATCAATTATCTTAAAGTAATTGAAATAATTGAAATGATGATATGTAATTGAATGATATTTTAATAGGTATTAAGCTTTAATTATATTTAATATGTTATTAAATATTTAAAAATTTAAAATTTTTATTTATGTATAACAATATTAACTACCTACTTAAGATAAATCTTTTTTATTTATTTTTATATCTTTTTTCTTGTAAAATATCTTAATAATCTAGATAAGATCTTTATGTCAATGTGACAATAAAGAAACGTTATTTCAATATCCTTTACAATCAAGTGTGAGAACAATCATAAATGTTTTTACAAAAGAAAAGTACTTTTTAAATTAAAAAAGCAAAAATTTCAAATCTTTGTAATTATTTGATATTTATTTATAAGGAATTAAAAATGTTTAATGAAATTTACATTCTCAAAGTGACTCTGTCTTGGTATATACAAAAAAAGTTCTACAATCATTAATCTGAAGATTGTTTTTTAAACAATTAAAAATATAAAATAAATTAAAAGTATTAATTAAATTTTATAGTTAAATATTATTTTTTAATATTTTTTAGTTTTCATTGTTTAAAAAGATGTAGCAAAACTAAAAAAAAATCCAAAAAACTGTGCATTGTACTTAGAGGTCACAAAATGAGACTAGTTGAACCGGTCCAAATCTATCTAAAATGTAGTATTTGGGTTTAAATTTTTAAGACAAAATAAAATGCACTAATATTAATCCAACTCAGTTATGATGGAATGTAGGATAAGTCCAAAAAATCTATTAAAAATTTATAAAAATTAGAGTTTTATAAGACTTGAATTTCACTATTTAAGCCCAAATTAAATCAAGGTGTTTTTTTTTTCAATCCACACTAGTTTGGAACTCGCATTGGTCCGGATAGTCCGTTTTATGACCAATAACTATAACTGTACTCTAGCAACCGTGGATTGAGTTACTGTAATTATGCCGATGCACTCGAAAATTCACTTTTCTCCCGCTCCAACAAAATCAAATTTTGCTACATGAATAAATAAATCATCAATGCTTCAAAGCTAAACCCCAAACCTTGCTGCTGCGTGAGTTGTTGAAGTCCCGGTATCTGTCTTCGATTCCAACGTATCAAAAACCTTCGCAAATTTTCTCTCTGCATTCTGCAGTGTCGAAGGCAAAGTGAAACAGAGAGAGTGCGAACGAACGAAGATGGCGTCAATCTGCGACACCGATATCCCTCTTCGACTACAGAACATCGACGCTTTCACCGCGTCTTACAGAAACTCTCTCCAATCACTGAGAACCACCGCACTCGAAACCGCGCGATCTCAATGTCACACTTTCCACTCCGCACTTTCCAATCAGTAACTTAGGTTTTACACTCTCCGACGCTCTTCTTAATCTCTCTCTTTCTTTTTTTTCTTTCTCTTTTGCAGCCGAACTAACAGAGATTAAAGCTAAACTCAGAGAGGCTGAGGATGATTTGGTAAAGGCACTTGCAGGTACTCACGCTTATATCTCTCTTTTTTTCACCTCAATTCGGTTTTGTTTGGTTTTTATTTTTTTAATTTGAATTTTGCTTTTTACAGTGTTTTGGTTTGGTGTTGTGTTTTACTTTTCGTGCAGTTAAGACTCGGAGAGAGGCGAAGCGAATGGCGTTGAAAGACGCGATTGATTCTGTGAAGGGAAGAATTGAAGATCTGAAGACGAGCATTCCGCAGCAGAGAACCAAAAACGAGGAATTTGCTACCGTTGTATCGCAGCACCGGTTTGGTAACAGCCTGTTTCTCTGCAATTGCAATTTTTTGTAGCTATCTACAGTTACTATTGTTCAATAGCAGCGATGTTTTTATATTTATTTATTTATTAACTTTTTCATTGACATTGCAAAACTAGTCTATTTAATTAATCTGTAACTGAACTAGCCAAATGCTAACAAGTAACACACTTGAACTATGGTAATAGTATAATTAACTCTCATACTCCATATGGGTGCGGGTTTGATTCCCTTGATGCCACTAAAATCCCACTTAGTGGCAACCATCTTCACTCTTCAGGGAGATCCCCTAGCATCAAGCGGCTAGTTGAGCAGCCACGAGTAGGTAAAACCACTTGCTGTTTAGGCCTGTGCAGTAATCCTCTGGATGGATCTCTGCAGTCTGCAGGCAACCTCAGCATGCCATTGGTGCTCTGCCCGGTAGTCTGGGGTGTCTCCCCATTCTACCAATTTTATTCAGAAAAAGGAAAAAAAAGTGTGCAAGTCATGTATTTTAATATGTGTGCATTCATATTTATTTAGATACTTTGATATGCACACGATATAAAGGGTACTGGGTTGTCCTTAATCATATATTTTTCTGAAGATTGAAATAAAACATATTCTGGATAACTATAATCTGGTAAAGATTAAACTTACTTAAGGCTAAAACAATTGGTCCAGTTTCAGCATTGGAATGACATTTTAAATCATAATTCATGTTGAGTTTCCTTTATCGTGGATTAAAGAATGGACTTCTTCCAGGAGAGAGATTAGCGTGGCCTGAACATTTAATCTGTATATCTACTTCTGCACTTGTTTTTACAAGACCATATTTTGGACATCTTTTTCTGTCTCTTTTTCTCTTTCCTTTATTTGCATTTCTGTGCTTACTAAATTTGAAATTTTGCATTATGAGAAATATTGTGAACTATTCTAAGCACATCTACTTTTCCCCTCTTCTTTTTCTCCATAAAAAAGTTTTGGCAGTTTTTGAACAGGAATCAGATGAAAGCAGTGAGCATAGAGATGATGTTCAGGAGGCCATATCTTGGTACAATAGGATCCTTGGTTTTCATGTTGAAGGTGGACGTGGTAATTGAAGTTAATTATTTTTTGTCTTTGTATTGCTCTTTCCAAATCTAATATCCTTACAAGATCTTCTTCTTGTTAGGGGTAAAATTCACCTTCAAGAATATTAATGTGGACAACCCAAATGAAGAGTTCTTTTTTACCATCCGCCATGAAGATGACATGTATACATGTGAGCATCATATATGATTTGGTCTATAATCTTGAAAGTAGACTATTTTGTATCATGAAATCTGAAATTACTCTTTATATTTCAGTGCTAAATTGTAAACCATCTGTCAAAGATACCGACGAGGTGATCCATGAATTAAACAAGACAAATGGTCTATTTAAATTTGTCAGAACAATGAGGAAAAAGTTTCAAGAAGCAGTGGCACAAGGTACAATTTTATCTCTTTCAAATGATTCCATTCATGATTGTTTGGGGGGGGGGGGGACGTGGACGCCCCCGGCTCCCACCTCTTGATTTTTTTTGGGGGGGGGGGGGGTCTTTTTGAACTTTTTCCCTCTTTTTTTTG
>CM023946.1:17262495-17343481 GCA_013407115.1 Glycine latifolia | reverse complement strand
TCCATTCCGATCATTATTTGAAGCTGTGACAGGGCTGAATCAGCTGGTTTTTGTCAAACTGGTAAACTATTTCCAATTCAACAGAAAATTAGTGATGTTGCAGAGTAGCAGGCTATGTCAGGGGAAAGGATCCAAACTGGCTCTTAGTTCATGGTTTTAAGTTGTTGTGGCTACCATTAAGTGTAATGGCACCTATGGTAGTGCCATAGTGTGATAATTGAAAAAAAAATTAATTTACTTTATCATTCATTAGCTTTCTAGATTGCAAAATACCTTTTTTTTTCTTCAAAAAACTTACTAGAAAAGAACTAAGTTATTATCATGACCACATTTCTAGAATTTATATCCAATCAATTTAACATATTTTTTTTACAAAAAGCATTAATTAAAAAAATTCCATTTATATAATTTAACATAAATAATTTCAAATAAAATGTTATAATGAAATTTGTTTTTATTTTCATTAATTGGGGGAAATTAATGTATTGATTGCTTATTATACGTATCATGAAATTATTTGAGCATGTTTTTAATAATTTTTTGATAACTTCCATATTTCTTCATCATTGGTTATTTCTTTTATGTATTTTATTTAAGATAATAATATATTCAAACCTGGACCTCGACTGACCTTGTATACCTTCTCTGGTTTGATGATCTAGTTTTGAAACATTTAAGAAAGTGGGGCTTATAACTAATGTCAGTTTCTAAATTACAACTAATCAGGCAGTCTATCTATGACAACAAATGAACATCAAGAATCTGCCTTTATGTCTGCATCTGCTCCAGTTTTATCAATATCAACCATTACTGAAGGAAATGAGCATCAAGATGAACCCACCAAAGGTAATGCACATCGTCAGAAACAAGTCAATCGAAGAAGGGTAAAATCTCCTGGATCTGCATCATCTGTTTGTCAATCTCCTCGTTTGACGGTAAGAATCAAATTGGTCTTGTATTTATTGAGTTTAATTTTATGTTTCTGCACAAGGTGTTATCACAATAGCAGGATTCTCCTTATGAAAATATATTTTTCACTTGCTGTGTTGTCTATTATTCTTTCAACATGAATGTATGATTGTGGAGTTCCTTCATCGGTTCATAGCATTTTTTCTAATCTTCTCTTGGTATGACTTAGCTATGTAATAGCTGAGAGAAAGATGGTTTTGGTTAGGCTTATTGCTTGACTTGGGCTTCTGCTTCCATTTAAGATTTCTGCCAACTGCCATAGGCAATTTGTGAGGGGAGGCCTGCTATGGTGGCGCCATAGACTGCAATGGCGCATTTATATGGCGGAATTTTGGCCTTCCACCATTTTGTGTGACATTCTCATTAATTTTTCCATCATTTTGTAGTATTTATCTCAGATATTCAAATTTAGAAATCTGTAGTATGGCATGTTCTTTTATTTTTACTCCCAAGTCACATTCTTCTCGTCTCTTGTTAAAGGTTCAATGCATGTATTCAGTCTTACTCCTACTTGAATGAAATCTAGAGACTCAAATGGAATGGAATGAAATATGACCAGCATATGAAAGATTTAAATTGATAATCAATGTTTATATATTCTTATATATTTGTCTTTCTCTTATGATAACAATTCTGACAAAGAGGCACTATTTTTTAAATATTTTATATTATATTTTAGGTGAACTTTTCTGAAAGTTAAAAAAATTAAATAATATTAGTGCGTGTCTATCCATATGTAGGTGTCGACTCAAATACTCAAGTTGTATGAAGGTGTCAAAAAGTGGGTTTAGACCTAACTCAATCCTTTAAATCGGCTTGTAAGGTGAGGATTGTTCTCCACTTATATATTTTATCTCAGCACTATCTTTAGTCAATGTGGTACTTCAACATGTCTCCTTTCTTTTAACATTCCCACTCATGCTCAAGGCCACCTGCCTAGAGCGTGACAAACACAATGACCCATCTAGGATAGGCTCTGATACTATGTTAAAAGTGAATTATGAGTCTAACTCAATCTTACAAAACCGACTTTTAAGGTGAGGATTGCTATCCACTTATATAGTTTATCTTGATATTATCTTTAATCGATGTGAGACTTTAACATGTCCCCTTTTACCCACAGCTACCCGCCTTGTGGGTTTAACACTCCCTCACTATATAGGGGTGACCACAATTTAGGCGGCTTTTTCCTACAAGGAGGCATCAATGTTGGAAATATGTTTGATGTTGTGACACTTCAAACAAGAGAAGTGTTTGTGCTTCATAGGCTTTAACCGGTTTTGTGTTGCCAAAGCACTCACGTGACGCTACTGACTTGGTTTATGCTGTATAGTACTAGGCAAATTTTAACCCCTTTGTTATCTAGCTTAGCTTTCCTTCTTTTCGATCTACATTGGATCATCCATTACCTGATTTTGATGCAGGATCACTTACAGGAACAGACTTGATAAACTTTATGTTGATTTTTCCCTTAATACTACTCATCCTTTTCAATTTTTCATCAGATGCATGGGATCATCACCACTAATATTTTTCCTGGCATAATTTAATCATAAAAAAATTTGTGCGGTGGAATTTCTAGATGAAGAAATCAAGAAAATTGTATGTGATTATTGCATATATATAGTATTTAATGTGTATATAAGATCAATTATGCTGATGTTTAATATATGGCAGGTCAGGAAATGAAGTGGTCTGGGGGATGCTCACCTGCTCGATACCTCATTTTGATTAGACATGCTGGTTCGTGTAGGGCATTAATTGCTAACAAATTGACATGTAAATTAAGACATACCCAGGTTCTGGATGTCTGAACCTGTATATATAGTAGACCAGAAGATCCCTACGTTTTTCGTGTATGGTCCATTTGATATTTGTGTGTATTTTAATTTTTTTTCCCAATGTTGATATACTGGTATTGTTCAATAAAACATCAGTCATTCTAGTAATGATATTTGTTTTGGCATTGTAAATAAAGTATAGAATTGGGATTTGGGAAATGGATTCGTATGTTCCTTTTATTTATTTTATCTTCCCATATGTTCTAAAAATCTGCATTTCGACCGTGTGGATGGCGTCTGAAGTGCTGGAAGCGCATCTATTTACTGGGGGGATGGTTTTTCCTTTTCCTTTTCTGTCATGTGGGTTTGGCTAGTAACTTGTTAATATATATATTCCTGATCACTGGGAAGCACCTTACCTGACTTAAAAAATTTGAGTTGCTGGAAGGAGTGTCACCTATCACGCTGCCTTCTTGATCAGTCATATAGATGCTTTTACCAACAATAAATAATATCAGTTTTCATTTGAGTTTGAGACTTGGATAGTAATTGATTATTGTGAAAGTAGCCTTCTTGGCTCTCATTTGCTTTATAGAGCAGATCAACTATCGCTTTGTTATTGCAGAGAGATTTTATATTTCATTGCTCTCTTATTTGTACAATCAACATGGAGCTACACAGGAAATGGGGTTACTAACTGGAAAGCCCCGTGATTATGTCGTTTTAGGTTGCCTTTTAAGACTCAAATCTTGAGTTGAGCCTGCAGGTTAACGTAAATGAATAACCTAATATACATATGGTGTCTTGAAAAGGAGAAATGCTTCAAATTGTTGCTTGACGCAGTCGTTTTTGAAGCAAGGCATGGGTGTTGTTCCATAGCTTTTGAGCTTCTGATTCGTCGTTTGCTAGGCTGGAGCATTTACTCTCATTGCAATCTGCAAAGTGTTTTCCACTTATCCCTTCTGTCTTGGGGCTCAGTGCAACATAACACGTAGTTGATGCACCCTGCGCACACGCATTGACATTGTTACCTCCCTCATAATGCAAAATTATTGCATTACTAGTTCAGTTCACTACAATTTTACACAGCACGTTATTCGATATCCATTATAAAGTAACTTTGCCTAATTGTCATTGTTTTCCATTGATATCTACGTCAATAATTCTACACCAATGCAGCATTCAAAATCACTGCAAGTGTACTGAATTGAATGTGTTTGTTTACACACCTGTGATGTCGTTTTGAGTAACTTCGATGCGATAAAAAATAGGGAATCTGCATGGAAATTTTACCAATTCTTAGCGATGTTGAGCAAATGAAATTAAGACACGAATTATAAAACTAATGAAACTTTTTATCTACCCGTTATTAAGCCCTTATGAGCTCTAATAATTCCTGTCTTCACAATGCCTGGGTGTACTGCATTGATTGTTACTCTTGCATTCCTTGCCTGTAATTAATTATTTTCCAATTTTCATGAATATTTTAGTGGGTCATTCAGAAGCATGAAAATCACTATTCACAAGGTATGAGAATTACTAAAAAGTTTAGTGTTATTTCTCATTCCAACCTTGAGTTGCTTGGCTATTTCCTTTGCATGCAAAATATTTGCCAATTTTGACTGAGCATAAGCGCGTGTGCCATTATATCTGCGATGGTTATCAGATAGAAATAGGGAAATACTATAAGTATCCAAAATGAAAAGCAATCAGAATTGTTATAATTTTGCAGAGAGCAAAGTAGCTGTACTTTTTTCCACTGAGTATGTCATTGAAACGAAAACCATCTTTCTTCACCCAGCTATGTATGACAGAAGAAACATTTATTATTCTTCCTTGAATACCTGTCTTCTCTGCCGTCTCTATCATTTTGTCTAATAATATTTCTGTTAACAAGAAATGACCTGCAATTGAAAAGAAAAGAAAAAAGTTCAATATGTTGGGAATTATGAAGAGGTTAAACACCGGAGAGATTTTCACTAATGAGTCATAAGTTAATCACATAAGCGAACTTAACACCAAATATATTAACCCAAAACACATTAAGACTCAACCTTATGACTCTTCTACTCACTTATATGGAAACTTGGCCCCGAGAGAACTCAAGCACTAACCACACACATCAAAGAGTTGCTGGAGACCGGATTTATACGAGAAATTCAGTACACTACTTGGTTATCCAACGTAGTAATGGTTCGGAATGGTGATACTCAACCATTTCAACACAATAAACAGTTCAAAGTAAGTATTTTTTTTTCCAACATGATTTAAAATTCATACTCAAAGGTTAATCAAAATTCAAAACCTGAATTACTTAATGAACGAACACAAGTCGCCACCAATTGTGTGAATGGTTGTTGTCAAATTTTAAATGTCTTCATTCTTCCATTCTCCTGCCATTTATTTTGTTAATTTATCGAAGGACAAAAATGGAAACTGTAAATTTGATTCCAAAAACAAAAGCGTTGTTACACTTTAGAAACGGGCCACTAAGGGCTTTGGACTTTGAGCCCATAAAGAATAACGCATGCCTAGTGCTCAGTGTTTGTGGACCAAAATGAAGCCTCAAAGTGGTGTATAAGCTTTCTCCATGTTGTGGTCGTGGACCCTTAAATATGGACGATTGTGTATTTTATGTTTTTGGTGGGGGACCTTAACGAAGCAAGTTACTTTTTTTAGATATGTGATGATGTAAGCTTTTTATCATCAAATAAAATAATATTAAAAGGGAAGAAAAAAAATGAAAAGAATCTTGTCTCTGGTGTAGATAACAGTGATGAGCACTTAGTTCAATTAATTTTTAACCAAGTTTTGGGTATCTCACTTAAACTTTTTTTAGTTAAATTAAATTATAAATAAATAAAACCACCCTATACAATTTTAGGATTGAATAGAAGAATTATGAGTGACATGGTACCTTAAAAATCATAGAGTTACAACAACTTTAAAAAAATTGGAATGATTTATTTATTTTATTGATATCATAATATCCTTCTGAATCTGCTCAGTGCCGTTTAATCTAAATTAAGGTGGTCTTCAAGGTTATCTTAAATTTGTTTTATTTCTTTGTGCAATTGTCCTGTATTAAGGAACTCGATCAGAAAATTAAATAGTAGCATCCACATTATATATGCTGAACGATGATGAGTACTTATCAAAGAAAATTTAACAACGATTATTTCAATCTTAATGTAAACCCTAAGAAAAGATCAAGAATCAGAAAAAGTACCTAAGTAATTTGTAGCAAATGTCATCTCAATTTTATCCTCAGAGAACTCCAAGTTTTGAGAAAACATCCCTGCATTGTTTCTGTAAAATTAATTCATTCTAACTATTACTATTAGTATATATACATCATATATGTAAAACATGAATGACTTTGATTGTCCTTGTTCTTTCACAATGATAACCATCATTACTATGAAATGAAAAAAGGTGGAACGATATGATGGTATATCAACAAAACTTACATGAGAATGTTAAGGGGAAGTTCTAAAGCCAAAAACTCGGAACAAAATCTCTGCACAGAACCAAAAGAGCCAAGATCAATCTCCAACAGAATAACCTCAGCTTTTGGAGTCTCCTTTTGTATGTTCTTTTTCACTTCCTTTGCCTTCTTCAAGTCCCTTGCAGCAATCACAACTCTCACTCCTCTCTTTGCTAACACTCTTGCTGTTTCAGCTCCAATACCAGAACTCGCCCCTTCAATTAAAATTAAAAATTCAAAAACAATAACGACAACATTAATTAAATTAAATTAAATTAATTTCACATATGTATCACGTGCTCTAGTTTTAACCGATATAATATGAAGTATTTAAAGATTTTGGCATTCTTAAATGAGGGTAGATTAGAAATGAGGGAAGGATTTTTTTTTTAAAAGGATATATATATGATCAAGATTATTACGAGTTTGTGCCTTTGTGGTGTACGTAGTGTAGTGTAGGTAAGGGATCATGTTTGAACTTGATGAAAGAATGCACACAAAAGAGACCAAAGTCACAAAACCACATCTTGCTGCGGCTAAAATCAACCACACCACATCTTAAGTGGCACATTGCTCATGTGATGTGAGAGAACTAGCATGCTTAAAACTTAGTCTCTCATCTTCCCTTAATGAAGCAAAAACAATCAGAAAGAAAACACCATATATACAATTACTATCGAATTTGGCTAATAATTGGATAAAGATATTAAAGTAAAAATTTTCTATTTTTCTTTGACAAAAAAAAGATGGAAAATTAAGTAGAAATGAAATAACAAGATATGGTGCTTTCAAGAATCACCAAAATCAAGTAGCACAGCCATGCATACTCAAGCACTCAGCTTCCTAGAGAACAGACTATCACTCAAGTCTTGAAAGACCACAAGGTAAGAAAAATAAAAAATAAAAAGGGCAACCTTATTTAGTAATAAATTTTTGGTGAAGAGGAAGTGGAGGATGAAAATTAATTAAGCTTAATTTTCATGGTTATTTTCACCCCCAAGCTTTTAGAAGCTGTGTTTTGAGACTTACCAGTGATCAGAGCGGTTAGAGCAGAAGGAAGGAAACAAGAACAATCTTCAGTGACTTGTTCAGCTGTTGAATTTGAGCCAAAACCGCTAGGGCCTGCCATTCCTGCTAAGTATCTTAGTGTTGCCTTCATGGCTTTAAAATGTTGCAAGGGCAAATGGCATTTGAAGGTGAGACTGCATACACATGCAGCTATTTTTATACATAACATATAATATATGTATAAATATATTTTTAGTTCAGTTTAAGTTTTTTTAATTTTGATCTGTATAAATTTGTTTTTATTTATTTTTAGTTTCTAGTTTGTATTTTTTAATTTTTATCTCCATAAGATTTTTTTTCATTTTTAGATAAAAACAAATGTATGTTGATTAAAGTTTTGAATTTCAACCTTTGGGCATCAAAATAATCTTTCTCTAAAATAACTTACCATAAATTAATGTTTGTATCTTGAATAAAATTTCATATAATCTTAGAAAAAATTAACAATAATTAAAATCGTACTTTATCATTTTATAATTTATACTAAAAAAAACAAAAAAAAATCATTTTATAATTTATACGTCTCCTCTGAATTTATTCCTAGGACCAACCTAGCTGAGCTACCTAATAAGTTGTTTCTCAGAACGACAATGTTCAACAAAATCATTGGTCGAGATACCTAGCCGGGATGGTCCACAAACTACGTGATTAGAACCTACTAAAATGGTTTAGCATATCAATTTTATTATTGCCCATTATTTTTGGCTTTTCAGTTTTTTTTCTTCCTCATAATTAATGTTTGTCCTTATTAAGTGGCTTGCATTTTTCAGTGCTCTTCGGTCACTGATTTGATATTTTCTTGTAAAATTTTCGAGAGCATAATTAAGCTTTTGTCCTAAGAAAAAAGTGCATAATAACACTTAATTAAGGTAATTCCACAAATCATTACATGAAGATTACCACTGAAGTAAAACTAAATGCTCTTGTTTTTTTTTTCACCTTTTATTGTGGTAATCAATTTGTGTGGATCCAAATTGCTGTACTTTCTAATTTCCTTTTAAAATATCATCTTATCATCCTTGTCATCTTTTCATGGAATAGAAGTCAAGTTCAAGACCTTATCCCTTTGTCATCTTTCCATAGATTTGAAGCTAAGACTTCATTTTTTTCTCCCCTTTTTTTAGAGAGGGGTGGAGGAACAAAAATTATCAAAAGAAATGTAAGGAGAAATAAAGTTTGAGTGCCAAAAGTTTAAATTGTCTTAGATTTGGGGACCAAGTAACAACTCTCAAACGCAATTCCTCAAAAAGTAGATCACTTATTCTACCACATTAATTCAAAACTTAGATATGGACCCCTCGATAAATTCAAGATCTGAAGGAAGGAAAAAAAAAAAGAACTTAATGAGAATGACCCACCTAAACAAATACTATTCTAGACTCGTGAGAAAGACCCACCCAAACAACACATGAATCACAGTGAGAAGACCTACATAAATGTTCCTGATTTAGAAAGAAAGAAAGAAAAAACAAAAGACTTAATTAGATAATTGCTGCATTGCCTTGTGGTCCTAAAATATAGTTATTGAGAAAATTCAAGACAAATATGTTGCAAACTTATTACCTTATAATTAAAAAAGAGAAGAAAGATCCAAACAAATTTTGCAAACCTCAGTTTAGGAAAAATAGTGAACGTTCAAGACTAATGGCCAGTGTGGCCAACCCATCACATTTTTCAAAAAGGGGGATTGAAATTAAGGTTCTAACCCACTAATAAAAATGTAGTTGTGGCATCATATCACCACCAGAAAATGGCTTGTTATCTTATAGTGACAGAAATTAAAGTCACCTATGAGAACCTGTAGCCATAACTATTGATTAAAAAGACAAAGCAAGAAAAAAGTCTCCGTTATTTTAGAACGTGCCACATCCATCTAAGTGTGTATAACTATTTGAAAATAACTCACCAAGATTGACACTAATGATAACAATTTATGTCATTTAATCAAATGATTAAGGTTTCATTAACAAAAGAAAAAAAAACTATGTAAAAATATACAGTCATTTGAATACGTATCAGTTGAAATTTTAGAATAATAAAACCTGCCACCAATGTGATCGACTACTTTCAACATATATGAAGAAATGCCCTACTAAAAACCCTGTTGTTTGACATAACTGAAAGGCCAAAGATAAATAGACCAGATTCTCTATTGATCGTAGTTATTGTTACTCCGTAATTAAGATACGTGATCTGCTTTGCCTAACTTCTTCTTGAAAAAGCCGTTTGACGTTTTACTCTTAACAAAAGTAGTTTTACACTCAACAAAATTAAAATGCATTTTCTGTCACAACTACTCTCAATAATATTATTTTATTTTCCATCGTGGGTTGCAATTGTTATTTTAAAATTAAATATATAATCTAAATTTTCCTACTATATTCTCTTACTAATTATTTTTCCTACTTCATTTATATGGTAAGTATTGAATGTCTTTTATATTTTCATGGTACTAAAAAAATTTATTCTTCATTTAGTACTTTTTATAATTAGTAGGAAGATATATACTAGCAAGGAGCATTAAAAAAATACTATAAGGAAGTTTTAGTTGGTAAGTTGTGTGAATTGTTGTAAACTCAATTCTTATGAATAAAAAAAAATATATATATATATATATATATATATATATATTATTCTTTAAAATTTCAGCAAAAAGAAAATAGTAATATTTTTTGAAATCTTAAGGATTTTGTACTGTTATAACAACAGTGGTTGTTAACTTATCCCAAATAAAAAAAGAAGTTAATTACAACCACATCTTAAATGATCTAAAAATCCTCATTAGAAAACTTATTCAAATTTGCATTAAAATCCTTGAATTTTGCTTGTATGTAGAAAATGACCCCTTTATTTTGTTTTCCCTGATGATGCATGCATGCACACTACTGATACATATATGCAGGCATATGATATGAATGCTCCCTTAACACGTGTGCATATAGAAAAACCAATGATAGCATGTAGCATGCAATTTAAGTTTTGATAATTGAAAATTTGCACATACTATACGAATGAGAAAGGAATCAAAGCTAGCACAGACATAGACAAAGACACACATAGGAGTTGCAGAGACAACTAAACATGCTTTTGCTGCGTGCACACCGTTGCCATTCACTTCTCTTTTGTCCATATGGCGCTCTGAGAAAATGATGGGGGCGGTGTTGGAGCCTTGAAGGGTAAAAAGATAGGCACTGAGGTTGACCCTTCAACAAGGGAAGTGGTGAGAATAGCAACTATGGGTTGTGTATTGGGTCCCATTGTGTTTCCCAACTCACCAACACCATCTCATCAACCTGCCACACCTCTTACCAAGCACTACTCATTCTCTTGTTGTTTCACATGTGGCATCTTCTTCATTCTTCATATGCATCATGGCTAGTGCCAAGAGAAAAAGTGTGTGCGTGTGTTTTTATTTATCATTTAATCATGAGGTATCTCACCATCCAAGGTTTTTTTTTTGTTTAATATTCAATTAATCTTTGATCCTTCTCACCGACTTTGTCTATTTTGTACTAAAATATACTAAGTATAACAAAACAAACTTCATGATGTATTTGAATAAAATACAAATAAATTTTAATTATTTTCTTATATTTAATCATAATATTTCTGAAATATTCTTTGGAATTTTGTTTTCAACGACCTTTTATTTTTTTCCTATGTATTAATGTAAAGTGTACTTTAGCAAGTTGATTAACTTTTTTTATTAAAACTATCAAAATTAAATAATGTTAATTAATTTTTTTATGATTGTGATTCGTCTTTTTTTTTATATATATATTGTAGTCCGGAAAGAATATCTCTAATTAAGACTTTATACCTAAATAGAGGATCTAACATCAGATGTTCAATAAGAGACCTAATATTTAACAATTTTTCCCAGTAACATTTAGTTAAAGTTAAATGGCAAGGGCATGATCATATATACTACATGCATATCCCGAACTAGCTAGATGCTTGTAGGACACAAAGCTCCTTCATCAATTAATTACCATCATTCAAAAGCGAAAGTCATGGGCTTGCTTGCACTCACACCCTTCAATTCCCCCTAAAGTTTATATATATAAAAGCTAATAAGCGGACAATTATGACTTGTAGATTCTGATTTTGCCAAGTGAACTGGACTGGAGCAATTGTTGTGGTGTTTCGGTAAGTAAAGGTTGAAACATATGCAACCAAAAAATGAAAAAGTTGAAATATAAACTAAATTATTATCTTTGTGAAAAATTCTTCTTATTAACGTATTAAAATACTATATAATATAGGGACATTGATCATATAGATTGATTAATTATGTCTTGTGTGAAAGTGTAACAGTAAAAGAATAATGTCTTTTTCTTGTTTAAAGCCTTGATTAATTCGAGTTAAATCAATTTGGTAGAATCAATTAACTTGGTTATGAGTGTAGTTTTGATTGCGCATTGACCATATTTTTTGGTGTAACAAGTTATCTCATACCTTGGGACTTAATTAGTTTTTGGGTATGTAGTAAAAATTACAGACACATATACCTGTACCTGGAGCTATTATTGTAATAGAATCAACTTTGATAGAGATTTTATATGAGAGTGATCTAATGTGAGATAATCTACTTTAACTCATTTTTATAGTTTGTAAGCTTTTGTATTACATTTTCTTAATAGTTATTGTTAATGCACTTTGAGTGATAGGTAACACTAAGAAACATTTATAAGTAATTATGTAAAAAATATTGGGCTAAAATGTAATTTGTGTCTTTCTATTTTTCAAAATTTGTGTCTTTAGTTCCCCTATTTTTAATTGAGATATTTCATCTCCATTTTTAAAAAGTTCGCAATTTTAGTCCCTCATTTTTTAATTCAAATATTTTGTCCCCACTTTTAAAAAGTCAACAATTTTAGTTATTGTGGCCAATTTTAAACGTTGATTTATATATTTTGTAAACGTTGACCGACAATTATTTGTTTATTATGCAAATGATAAATGATTTTATAAAATTATTTAATTGTTAATAAGCTTAATTTACTATTTTTAAAAAAAAAGTATATAATCAACAAGTCTGAAATTGACCAAAGAAACTAAAATTGCATATTTTTTTATTTTTTTTTAAAAAGTATACCATTAACAAGTCTGAAATTGACTAAAGGAACTAAAGTCGTAATTTTTTTTTTTTAAAAGTATACCATCAACAAGTCTGAAATTGTCAATAGGAACTAAAATCACATATTTTTTAAAAGTGAGAGATGAAATATTTCAATTATAAAGTAGGGGAACTAAAATTGCAATTTTTTTAAAAGTGAAAGATAAAATATCTCAATTAAAAAATAAGAAAACTAAAATAACATACTTTAAAAACTAAGAGGACACAAATTATATTTTAGCCAAAATATTAAGTCACATACAGTTAAAGTTAAGGTGTTTTTCAAATTAATCTCCCAACTTTTTGAATTATATGTTTCCGATCTAGTTAAAAGTAATATATGGGTGGGTGGGTGGATGATATTGATACGAAATATTTATCGTCAAAAGTATTGATTATCTTTCGTCAAAAATTATAAACACATATAAAATAAGTATTTATTTTTCAACATAATCTATTTCATAACTAAGATCAAGATTCAAACCCTAAACAATTTGATTAAAAGTTATAATTTGTTATCACTTGAATCATTTATTGTTGGATAAAAATAATATATTTATTTATGCCAAGAATAAAATATTATGTGAAAAATGAGTAGCCACTCAAGTTAGTCTTATCAAAATTTTAGGTCTCGTCGCCTGAATGCAATCAAACATCATGATGTTACACTCGACTATATAATAAGAGATTAATAATGTCAATTAGTAAAATAATTAATAAAGTGGTTTTAAATTCGGTTCATAAATGTTATCTTTCATTTGATCAGCTATGGCTTAATCTTCAAGCAAGCCTTAAAACCATGCCATCTACAAAGGTGTTGGTAGATTCACAACATAGTTTAGCTTAGAAATTGATTCACAACCAACCCACCCATCATTCTCATTAGCTAGAAAGGCAGAATTGTCAAAATGTTAACGAAATCTCATGCAAAATTCAAAGAACATTGGCAATGTTTCACTTTCTAATATTTTCCTTTATTTATAATGTCTCACATGCAAGAGTATAACAATAACCAACTTGTTATCTTTTTTATACGATATATAACAACCTACTTGTTATTTATTAAATAATTGTTTGCAATAAATTTATTAATTAATCTACTAATTAAAATTTCTAACACAATTGGGAAGGGAGGGTATAGAGCTAATCTTGGATATGCATGGTTGGATGTACAAAATTACCTCAATACAAGAAAACAAAGAAGCATGGTGAATAGCGAAGTTAGATGCTTATGCAATATTTTTAACAATAATTGTTAGAAATCTTGTCTTTCTTCCACGCATACCAAATGAATATCAATGAACAAATAAAACAAATTTGGGTTAATGCAAATATGGTACTCGATTACAGGTATTTCAGTGATGTTATTTCATTGGATACTACATATATATTACTACATAAAATAACTTTAACATTGGTTTTGGAGAAGTTTCAACATCGATTCTAGATTCAATATTGAAACGACCATTATTGAAAATAGGCATTTTCAACATTGGTTTTAAAGTTGATGTTGAAAATCATTATCTACATCGCGATTCTAGCTGAAATCGATGTAAAAATGTTGCCAAAATTGTGTACTCTAAAGCACTTTCTACATCGGTTTTGAAAAAATTGATGTTGTAAGTCATATAACATTAGTTTTTGGTAAAACCAATGTTGAATGTGTTAACCACATCGGTTTTGGCCAAATTGATTTTGTAAAGACACTTTCTATATCGATTTTAGATAAATCGATGTTGTTTTTTTGTAAAAAAATTAATAATATTGATAATGATGATGATGATGATGATGATAATCTTCAATGATGAAAACCAATTAAAGAAAATTAATTACAAAGTCAAATGCTTTCAGTTTATAAAATTTCATTTATGAGGCTCCAAATTTTATCAAAGTTAAAAGACTCCTAACATGTTCACTGTCATAATAACTTCATTAGATAATTCCAAATGTAAATTGCATATTGGGAAGCCCAAAAAGAAAATTGAGATAAAAAGTCAGGGAAAACCACAAACTTAGAATAGAACTAGAAAATTTTATTGAACTATAATATAACCAAGGAAGTCCTATGTTGTCATTATTAGTATGGGTAAAATGGCCAAAATCCCATAAGGTCAGAACCATAAGATAATTATATAAAGACTTCAAAATATATCAATTCACTAGAATTTCTTACATTTATATCATAGATAATCATATAAAAAATATCAAGTCTAATGCATATCACATGCAATCATCTCTAACCAGAATGACATAACTCAACTATTTGAGGGATAATCTATCTATTATAGCATTTACTTAAATTAATTAAGGTGCAGTTTTTGTATAAACGTACACAATCTTTTTTTTTTGTTGCAATTCTCCAATTACTACCTATCACTTAGAGTCACATGAATACTCAAGGGATAATCTTTTTATTAGAGTATATACTTAAATTAATTAGGGTGCAAATTTTTTATAAACTTAAAACAATACTCCCTCAAGTAACTTAAGTATATACCCTAATAGGCATCTTAATTATATATGCAACCTAATTAATTGTAAGAGGTAGCTTATGGATTAGTATAGCTTTAATGTGCGCACTAAAGGAGGGACCCTGATTGATTACTTCTGGTAAAGATAGAAAAATGTTTGTTTCCCAATTTCTGATATATTTAAAGTATAGTAGCAGAACATGTATGTATATGTGCTTTTTTTGTGTGAATAATATATATAAATGTCCAATTTGACTCCAACTCCCAAATAGGTCAATAATAGATATAACATTCAAGGACACAAAACTTACAAAACCTTCATTTGAAGAGCATTGTTGATGTAAAGTAGAATATAACAAATATACATACAAAATTATGTGAATGCAGTAACAAACAAAAACCTTATATTAAGGTAATTACCTTCACCTCTGTTATTTGTTGTTCTCGTTTTGCAAATGTTACAATGAACGAAACTTCATTTTTCTTTGCCTTTTCAAGCTTATAATAGGAAAATGATAAAGGGTCAAGGAAACCAAATCAATGGATGATGAATTATTTTTAAAGGAAAAAAAGAGAAATTAGATTCTAAACCTGCTCCCTTAAAGACTCTTCAAAGGAATTAAAGGCCTGTAGATAATTAATCAACATCTTAGGATCTAGAAAGAAGAAAGATTAAATAGTTGTTTAGGTATACATTTAGAACACAAAAAAAATCGTAAAGAGATTTAGTTCTTGAACAATTAATACAACATATGTCACTTGTAAAACACAGTACAAGAAAACTTGGAGTGATCCCAACAAGTATGGATGGCTCATTTTTAAGTGTAGAATGCTAATTCTAAATCTCATATTTTGCAGCCTCAAGTTCATTATGGAAAATGCAATGATTTGGTTAATGTTTAGAAGCAAGGAAAAATCACAACTAAACGTATGATATGAGAATATGATGATCATATGTGGAAATTTGTACAAAAAGCAAAATAGCTTAAAGCACCAATAATATTCCTAATTTTAGTGTATTATGCAATGAAAATAGGCAATACAAGAAGAAAGGGCTAAGCCGCCAAGTGAGAGAAACTCTCTGACCTCCAATTACAATTCAAATAAAAGCATATATCCTTGATATTCTATTATTCCCCTATATTCCATTATTAACTTTTCCCTCTCATTCAACTTCTTGCCTAAGGTAAGAGTTAAGGCCTGAGTGTTTAGGCCTTCAGGTGCACACCTTAATAGGCTTCTCATCTCTGAATTTGGGACATTGGTTGAGACCAAAATGACTTGGGTTCCTATCAACAACCCTCAATTCTAATAGATTAGAGTCAGCTATGGAAATGGAGGATTGGAGGGAATGCTACAAGAATATTTGGTTCCAAATCATTACCATCCAAATGTTATACATGGACATCGAATCCTTGTCGTTGCAAACCACTAATGAATCCAAGTCTTAAATCATATAAATTATAACTAAAGTTTCGTTCCTTCAAAACAAACTTTCAAATTCTTCATAAAGAAAAACAAAAAGATGTCAGGAACAGAACTAGGGAGCAAACAATGTTAATTCTTTAAAGAAAAATGTACTTGGCATGTCACAAGTGTATCCTTACAGTTTTGGAGACTGCAAAATACAAAGTTTAAAAAAAAATATTTTAGGCCCAAATAATTTACAACAATTTTAGCAAAGTACAATATATCTCACATCATCTATAATACCTCTCATGAAGTGACAAGATCATTCATGTTGTTACACCAAAAGCTTCTTTAGCTTTTGTTTTAGCCTGCAACACAATAACATCATTCAAGTTATCTATCCTCAATCTAAACACTTCTTGCATAACCACAATCCAACATAACAAAATGAAGGGAAACAAAAACACATTCCACAATAACCTACACCTAAATCCATTACCTTCTTTGGTGCAAAAGGATCGTTGTCATAATCATCGTCATCGTAATCAGGAGACGACCTCTTAAACAAAACAATCAAACTCAACACAAAAAGAACTCAAATCCAAACAACGTTTGGTGACAAAATCAAAAAACCTAAATGTCTTCCGCCAAATCCGCCTCCAAAATCGAAGTCCTGCGTTAGGCAGAAGCGAAATGGAGGTTAAAGAGAATTGCAAGAGCAAAGGGAAAGAAATTAGCCTTGCTCGACATCAAATCCACAACCTTAACCCAAACGTAGTTAATCCTCATTGGAGCCAAGGTCTCTCCTCTGTCAAAGGTAGTGATGAGCAGTGACTGGCCTTGCTCCAGCGTCGGCATAATAGTTCCAAGCAGAAACTTCTCTAGATTTCTGATGGACAGGTAATGGTTCGGCACAATGTGGAACCTGAAGTTTCTGATGTACGCGTACAAATTGGAGAAGATGGAGAGGTCGCTGACAACAAACACAGTCATGTTGTTCAACATCACGAGTTTCGCGTACTTCACCGCTAAGGTGAGGATGCTGAAGTCGTTGCAAAGATGAAGCATTGCGTCAATCAGCACCAAGAATACCTTCACAGTGGCTTTGTTCATGTTCCGATGGAGTGTATCAAAGGTTACAGTGATGTAATGGCAAAGTGGGTTCGAGGAGGGGTTTCGAGAAAGAAAAGGGGTTCGAAGTGAGAAAGGGAGGTCTTATTTATAAACCTAAACATCGGTTTTTTAAAAATCAACGTTGAAATGATAATCTTAACATCAATTTTAAAAATACTGATGTGAAATGAGTATTTATAACATCAGTTTTTAAGAAACCAATGTTAAAATCGTCCTATTAACATCAGTTTTTTTAAAACTGATGTTAAAGATGACATTTTATTTACAAAAAATGTTTCCACGCATTTTGTAACATCGATTTTATCGATGTTAACTTTGCGATGTTAAATCTTGTTCTAGTAGTAGTGATATTGTACCAACTATGAAAATAAGGCACTTTGTTTTTTGGTTTAAACCACCATATAAGGGTGCACTAATTTTGGAACAATGTTGTGACTTGTGGTATGATGATACAATTGAACCATTTAAATGTTTATTTAAGACATTCTTAATTACAATATACAACAAGAAAAACTCATATTATATGTATGAAGTCGAATGTGGATATTATTTAATTTTTCAGATGCAATTAGTTGAGTTGTGAGTATGAGACTTGTCATAAACTTGCAATGTTAAGATATAACTTGTCACCAATATTAATACGTATGGCAAAGGTATACACACAGTGTTTTTTTACTTCTTGTTCATAATGAATTAAGGTTTTTTAGCTTTGTGCATATAAAAAAAAATGTGTACCTCATTACCTCTAGGCTCCTTACTATGCGAATGTAAGGGAGATGAATATAGTAGGCAGTCTTATCTTGCATATGCAAATAGGCTATTTCCATATTCAAATTCATGACCAACAAGTTACCAAGGCACAACTTTACCGTTGTAAATCTTAATCTTTATGCCAATATGTTATCACTAGGGATCAACCATGAAGGAGCTCGAACAATATCATTTGATCGTGCTTCAATCTACGTAGTTGTAAAAAGTTTAAGGCATTTAGCATGCTTTATTTGCATACGATGAAAGTGTTTGTGGAGGCAACTACACAAAATTATCATGTGCATCAAGTCAATCATGAGAAGCTTTGAGTTGCTATCGGAATTAAAAGTCAATTTTCATAAAAGTTGTTTGGGAGGAATTGGAGTGGATTCACACCTTTTCCATAGGTATGCTCACTTGTTAAATTGTTCTGTTATGTCCACGTCGTTTACATATTTTGGGTTTCCTATTGGGGCTAACCAAAGAAGAGTGAGTGTGTGGAAAAATATCTTGAGTAAGTGTAGGAATAGACTTAATAGTTGGAAACATAAAACACTTTCTTTTGGGAGAGGGTTACTTTGACTAATTTGGTTTTTTCTTCTCTTCCACTATTTTTTAAATCTTTTTTTAAGGTTCCGGTTGGGGTGGCTCATAAAATCACTAGACTACAAAGGGATTTCTTATGGGGAGGGAAGAAGGGTAGGAGAAAAATAGCATAGATGAATTGGGAGGAGGTATACAAACCGAGGGAGAATAAAGGTCTAGGAATAAAAAATATTGAACGATTGAATGATGCTTTAATTGGAAATGTAGATGGAGAATGTTGACGGTGAAGGAGTCTTTGTGGTGTTTAGTGCTAAAATCAAAATATGGATCCTTGGGTGAGTTGCCATGTAGGAGAGTTTCACACTTGGATTCCATATGGTGGAATGGTGTGGGGAAAAGAGGGAACCTTCATGGTTTGATAAAAATGTTGGGTGGAAGGTAGGGGATGAAAAGAAGATACAACTTTGGCATAATAATTGGTGTGACAATGAAATGTTGGCCTCTAAAAATGAGAGGTTGTTTTTAAATTCTTGCAAAAGGAGGAATTAGTGAGTGATGTTGGTGTGTGGGAAGATGGTAATTGGAGTTGGAGGTTTAGCCGGAGAAGGCAATGGTTCACATGGGAGTTACCTTTGGTGGAGACATTCATGAAGGATTTAGAAGGGTGTAAATTGAGATATGATAGGGAGGATAATACAGGATTATATTCGGTTAGAAGTGCAAATCAGTATGTCTCTTTTAACTACGATTTTATTGAAAACCTTTTCTATAAGAACCTCTGGAAATTATTCATTCCTAAAAATATTGTTATTTTTGTGTGGAGGCCTTCGGTTAACCGTTTGCCAACCATAGAGAATCTCTTGGTGCGTGGAATTGAATTGTTACAGATAGGAGTTACTCAAGGCCCTCTCTGTAATGAGTGTAATGAAACTTTGTAACGTCTTTTTTTCACTTGTAAGTTTGCAACAAAAATTTGGAACCAATGTTAATCTTGGATGGGAATCATCACGGTACATCATAGGGAAGCTACTCAACATTTTGAGCAGCATTACTGCCACTGGTTGGGTTCTACAAAGAATAAAATGTGGAAATCAGTGTGGCCTCTATGGTGTCACAGGAACAACATCATACTCAGGCAACAAATGCAACAAATCATTGATTTGGATTCGGTAGTGGAAAACATTAAGTATAAATCATGGATATGGTTGAAAGCTAATGTGAAGGAATTTCATGACTCTTTTTGTGTGGTAATCTGACCCATCCTTACAATGCTTAAGGTTGTGAATGTATATCATGAATCTGCTAACCTTTTTTGGGAGGGTAGTTTCGTGTTTTTGGAAACTCAAAACATATTAGAATTGTAGTGGATATAAATGGTGTACAAGAAGGGATATGTCATTTAGCTTCTCTGCTTTTTTTGCATTTTGCTGGTTGATAATCGGCACAGGTACTTCTGGTACCCAGTAATACAATCCTTTTTACTAATCCAAAAAAAAGAAAAGTGAATGACATTAAAGCTAGCTTTCAGAGTATATTTCAAAAAGTTAGACAAGAGAAACTCGTAATGGCATTGTGCATAATGTGAAGGGAAAGAAGGTTGAAAGAGATCTAAAATTATTCAACAAAAGGTGATTTTTTTCGTCACAAAATTTCATCTCTATTGATTTTTTTTTCTTGCAGTAATTTGACAATTAGTTTAAAATTAAAATTTGTCATAAACAGGTATTTTTTAACATATAAATTATATTTTATATATATGATAAGCAATTTATACCGTGATACAAGATTAGTTTTAGCTATTTACTTTAAAAATATATATTGAAATTAATTTCAGAAATAAAAAAATGGAAAGGATAGATTCAAACAGATAACAAGTTTAAATTTTTTTTCTAAAAACTCTCTGGTTGAAGAAAAACTCCTAAAAATGTTCTTAATAATTCCAAAAAATGTTCAAGTTTAAAATAACTATTCTAATTTATATAAAGAGAGGATATTATTTTTGGGAAAAATTAAAAAGTTAACTTTAATTTTATTTAAGTTCATTCTACTAATATTTGAACCATGCATATTTTTAAAAGAGAATTGTTGGAATAGTGAGAAAAGAATGATAACTTGATAATGCATCTCCGAAGTCCAATGTAACTGTTTTTTTTTTCTTTTAAAGAAAGATAAAGCTTGCAAGTAATGTGCAATTTTGCCTTTGACGGGGAGAACAATAAAAATGACAGGACCTTTGGGCCCGAGTGTCATAACAATGTTCCCTTTGGTATTAGTCAAATTTTTGTAGCTGAATTGATGCATTCAACGGGGCTAAAATCTAACTGACAATTCCCAATTAATACATTATCCATAGCATTAATTGGAGATTACTAGAAAAAAAATAAAGTATGATTATTATTTGTGCTTAGCCCACGTGCCATATGCCAATAACACGGTGACAAATGACCCCCAAAATAAAAAATTCATATGAAACGAGCCAATCACGGAAGACATGGAAGTGGCACACATCAATATTAGTTTTCCCTCTTTTTAATTATACCTCCACACATATACTACCATTAAGAATAAGATATTATTCTCTTAGACTAGATAATCTAGATTAAGCAATGACGAGAGAATTGTAGCTAGATTCTTTTTCTGTAGTTGGGGCCCTTGTATACGAAGATTTGAAGAAAAAGTTGTTTGTCTTTATGTTAATGAGCAAATGTAACCAAAAAGATGATTATGTATGCATAATCCAAGGTCAAAAATCTAATCCTTCATGTGTGGTAGATAGGAGGACTTGATTAGTGATGATGGGCATACCTCCTCCTCAGCAACACCACAATAAAATAATTATAATAATAAAATAATAACAAAGTTGTTTTTTAAACGTGATTATTATGCAAGTTGTCCCTTCAAAACACCGAGAGTGGTGGGCAAGGGAGACACAAAATTAGAGAACAAAATTATTCAAATACAATAATATGTGTTTGCCAATTGCCATTGTTGGAGAGTGGGTTATTCTATGCAGAATGTATAAAGCAAGCAACATGAAGTAGAGCTATGTGGATGAGAATAGGGCTTTATAGTACTAAGTTTGCTTCCATTGGACATTTTGACACGGGATATGAGCTGGAGTTTTCAAAAAGGCTTTTCTAATTTCTCAGTGTTGTTAACATTTGTGTCCCCAATAGAAAAAAAGCCTATATATTCTAATAAATCTATATTAAATACTTTTAACTTCTTTTTTATCCGCTTGTGCTATAATATGCTTTAAATAAATCAATGTTTCTTGTTTTAAGGAGTGGATTTTTCCAGGAAAAAAAACGATATTTTCTTGTTATGTTTTCTAAATCAGGCAGAAATATTTAGCATGAAATAAAACATCAACTTTTCATCCCAGGCCTGAGTATGATTGAGTTGGATTAAGGAGATATTTAAGTCTAAATCGATCAATATTCATTGGTTTAGGTTGATTTACATTTTGTTATTAAAAAAATTAACACTTTAAACTGATCTAATCCAATCATATTTATTTTGGTTTAGGTTGGGTCATTGAGTCTATTAACGAAATAATAACATAATAGAAAATTAAAAAATATAAAAAGTAGTTAAATAAAATAGAGAAAAAAAAAGGAAATCATGATAAAGAAAAAAGAGAGGCTAATGAATAGTCACAAAAAGTAATAATTATAGAATTACACAACTTAAAAATTATAGAATTATGAAATTATATAACATTTTTTTAAAGAAAAATTAAATTAGTGTCAGTTCAAATCCAATAATGTCAGGTTTTGTGTGCCAAAATCCAATTAGCAACGACAAGGCGGAGTAGGCATGGGTAGTAGCCCCCCACCTCGTCAACAAAAATCCACCTTGTATATATCCATGTTCGTGCAAGTATCTAATAAGTGAATACTCATAAGTTTGTATCAATATCCACAAGTTTTCATGACCATCCATAGATTGTATTAAAAGAATTTTTAAAAAATACAATAATTGCACCATTCAACACTTCACTCGTAATAATTAAAAGTAAATCAATTGATCAATACAAATAATGTAGTACTAGTGAGGCAAATTTCATATAATATCATATATAAGCGTATTTTAACTTTAAAGTAATCTTGTAACAATGGATACCTACTGACACAAGTATTTTGATGCTTGTGGTGCCTTATTAATAGACGGGTAGGAAAAAATATGTTTAAATTACTTGTATGTAACTATCTAACTATCTAAATTGTATTTATTATGGATTTTACCCTAATAATGGCGAATGCACATTGGTAGGTGGGTGTTGGACAATTGTTTTCACAAGATTTTTTTCCAATAATATATATTATAACATTTATTCTCTCTCCTCCCCCCCCCCCCCCCCCAAATAAAACAATAGTTCTGCTCCCATAAAACATTTTTTCTTTCTTTAAATGAATGTAAAAAATTATAAGAGATGAAAGAGAAAATAAACTAATATCAATTTTATCATTTTACCTTTCCAATCTTTTTTTTAATATTGAAAATGAAAAAATATATAATATTTTTAAAATATGAAAATGTGTTTTAACATAAGTGTTTAAGATTTTTTAGCTTACACATTATGTATTTTGTAAAATTTATAATATTTTTTCTATAAAAATCTTATAATTTTTTTTGCCCCCAACTTTAAAAAAAAATCTGAATACGTCATTGTCCACAAATATTCATGGACATAAATATTTTTGTCATCTTAAGGTCCAACATCCAAGTTGATATTAATGGGGTTGTAGTTTTAAAAATTGAACTGAATTAAAGGTTTTAAGTTGGAACCAACTCAAATTTATTTTAGCTTGGTTTGCATTAACTTTGAGCTATCGGGTCGACCCAGACCCATATCCAGCCCAATTTTCATTCCACGAGTTCTTCTGTATTATTTTTATTTTGTTCCAGAAAACCGTGATAGAGTCCACCAAGGTTGTCAGAATCGCGATTCTACGTAGAATCGTGGAGGCCTCATAGAATCGAATCGTAGAATCGAATCGTAGAATCGTAAGAGTCTACTTCAGACAAAAAAAAAAGTAAATTACCTAAATACGAAAAAAAAAATGAGTCAAATGGGGTATAGTAAACAAAAAAAAGGGTGTCCGAAGCAAATCCTTATGGACCTGGCCCAATATGAAAAAAAAACCCCTAAATAATCCCATATAAAAGCTGCACTTCTTCTTCTTCCGCTTGGCTTTCTTCTTCACTGTCTTCTTCACAGCGGCGGCGCATCCACTTCTTCTTCTTCTTCCACTCCCCATCTCCAAATTCGCCTCCGGCATGGTACCTCACCGGAATATATTTCTTTCATTTTCCACTCCATCTTCTCTTTCGTCCATGGCTTCTTCCTACTGTTAAAGGTTTTTCTTTTTTTCTTCATCATTTGGTTCAAGGATTTGTGATAGCATTTCGTTTTTCACTCACCACAGAGGATTAGGGGAAGAAAAATGCAATCCAGTGAAGCCAAAAACGATGCCGTTTTTCGATTCTGTAGACTCGCAAACTCGGCGTGGAATCGCGATTTTGAGTGGAATCGTGCGATTCAACAGTAGACTCGTCCGAGTTTACTGCCAAAGCGATTCTGCCTCCGATTTAACTCGCCGGGGGGTATCAAACTCGTAGAATCGTACGATTGAGCGATTTAAATCGCGATTTTGACAACCATGGAGTCCACCCTCCGTCTCTTTTAATTTTTGGATATAGCGAATTACTTCCTGCACTTTTCAGTTTTTTTTTTCACCTCCAATATTTTTAGAGTCCCATTTTACCCTCCCAGTTGTAAATACATGCCTAAAGGGCCTTCTCCTAACACAAAGCCCAAAATCTGTAAAAGTCCTTCTTTACACATCTTCTTTTGGGCCTCGTCGGGTCATACTCCAACACTTGAAGAACAGAAAACCCCACGTTCCAACCCTAACGGCCCACGCAAATAAGCATGCCTATAAATATCACCTCCTAAACCCTAATCTTTCATCCCTTCACTTCACAGTGTTTCTATTAGCCGGCTAGGATTGGCAGTGTTAGTGTCTTGGTTCTGATTCTGCAATTGTATGTTGTTCGATTCAGTTCATTATGTTTTAGTATTTGTTATTTGTTATATGGACGGACTCACCCTATGAGGAAAGAACTCCCAAAAATTGATAGGAAGTGCCGTATGACACTCTAAACGCAGCACCAATTTTAAGAACGCTCTCATCCGCCGATGTCGTCGGTCGAGAGTGTTCTTGGTGGCGCTGTGTGTGTGATTTGAAACGGGTCTCTGAGGGTTTTTTTTTTAATTCTTTTATTTTATTAATTTTGTTTGTTATTTTTGGGGTTAGGTTCGATGCCACGTCGCTGGTAGCCACATGTGAGCACTGACCAGCGATGCTATGATTGGACCAAAAACAAGAGTGAAATTCATTCGTTTCGCATCTTGATAGGAATCTGCGGATCTCATACTTTCATGATCTGCGGAGCCGTTTTATGCGATTACATCTCTAATGTTGTTTTATCAAAATTTCTGATGTTTTTTTAATTATGTGTTGTGACGTGTTTAGAGTCGGTGTCTATGAAGCCGATGAGGATTAGAATTAAATTGGAATTACCGTCTGATCTTTGATGAGAATTTCTGGCTGACTGAGGCTTCGTGGTTGGCTCATGATATAATAGCATGCTTGTGTTTTTGTAGTTTTTGGATTTTCACATTTTTCATTCGAAGTTACGATTTTAATAATTGTTTTGTTTCCAGTTGTTAAATTGTTAATTTTTATACTTTGACTGTTGACTTGTATTGACATTACTCTGAATGTTTTAGAAACTCAGGAGTAATCATTGACTCGTAATTGTTTATTTGTAGTAGGCCAAAATTTTTAAATAATTAGAAGGGCAATCCTAGATGTTGATTGTGTGCTTGTTAATCCCTTGGCATTAGGATGGAAAATGTTAATCCAAAATATGATATGGTTTTGTATTAAATCCAGGATTGGTGACACATTGGCTCAAATTCTAATTGTCCTTAAGAGGGAAGAGAGTACTGGACATGATGAATTGGTAATGAGAGCCGAAAGATGAGCAAACCACGGTTTTACCCAAGTGGCAGATTTTAAATAAAGCAAACATTATAAGTTAACAAAATTAATTTTTAAGTATCCATGTCCGATGTTTTTATCAAGCAGGAAAACTTTTTTTTATTCTGTCATGAAAAACCTTGTGACTTGTTAGAAAGCACAAGCACAACTGAAACCTGGGATTTTGCAACAAATCCAAGACCGCTTATATGCATTCATAGAATAGGGAGCCTCGTAGAAGAATAACCAAAGCCACAAAAATTGGATCTATACAAATCATGGATCAACCCCAGGTCACATTGAATTAAATTTTCGGGACATCAAAACCAAATCTCTCGAACACGTTCACCGCCAAAATTGTTAGTTTAGCTTGGATTCAAATTTGTATGATTAGGTACTTTGAATTTTGTTATTATATGTATATAGCACAGACCATCAAGTTAGCCTCTGATGATGATTAAAAAATATAACTTTCGTTCTTCCGATATTTCCATGAGGAAAGCATATGGAGACCTGAACTGAAGAGGCTTTCTTATGCTTGACTTTATATTCCTTCTGCCCAAAGAGGGTGATCTGTTATTTGTCACAATATTCAAGTGTTTTATGTTTTGTTGTATGGATACTTTCGTGTTTGCTCGTAGCTGTGTACAGATTTCCACTTTTACTTGGCATCAGTGGTTTTCCACGTGAAAGATAATTCTAGCTTCTGCATCAAATATAGCCTTTTGGGATGTGAAATTTTTGGGTGGAAGATGCGGTTCCAATCATGCCCTTAGCCTCTGAGGATGATCAGAAAAATACCTTTCCGAATTGTATATGAGGAAAATACATGGAGACCTGAACTGAAGAGGCTTGCTAATTTTTTCTTCTTTTTGCTTGTTCCTTTTCTGTTTCACCCTTTGTTTTCTCGTTATATGTCAGGGAGATGTGGATTGTTCGTGCTTTAAAAGCCAAAGACATAAAGGCCCAGCCAGTCAACAAGGTTAGATGTTCCTCCGTGGACATTCTGTCGCCATTGTTCCTAGGAATCCAAAATGAGATTCTGGTCATCACATGTAAAATGGCTATGTAGTGTGTTCGTATATGTAGACATTCTGGCTTTCAAAATATTAACATGTACATCTAATGTTTGTATGGAATAGTTTCAAATGTGTAGTACTTTTTGTTCTTGTTCTTTTGTCCCTGCGTAATTAGGGGGATTATTTATTTTTGGAAATATCAATTTGATCCTTCCAAACTAGATGATAACTAGTAAGTAATCTGTGCATGTGCACGAGTTGTTTTTCGCTATATATATATATATATATTGGTTTTATTAGGGAAATTATGATTAGATTAAGAAGTAACCTTCATGAATATATAATATGATTATTGTAATTTCTTAAAATTAATAAGCATGAACATGTTAAAGATTTTGAAAGACTTCTTTACCTGCTATCAGTTCTTATGAATATAGCTTTCAAAACTAAAAATCCATTATTTTGCGAGTTAAAGCTTAATACAACTGAAACCTTTTGTTGTTGCCAAATGACTATATATACATGTCCAATGAATGATTTTAACTATGGTGAGTAAATATTATCAATCATTACCCTGTTTTACTTTCTATAGATTAACAATGTTGGTCATTTGATCAAATACAATAGTCAAAACATATACCTTCAATTGAATACAAGATTCTTTGTATATAGTTCAATTCTTACTAAATGTGGTCACATTTTCTTCTGTTTGCTCAATTTAGCAATTTTCTTATTTGTGTGGCTGCATAAATCAAATTAAATGTATTAAAATAATGTTTTAATAATATGAAATACATAGTTCTATACATAGTTCTATACACATTGGTAGTGTGGTATGTTTATTGAGGTGCAGTATGTTTATGTATATTTCTAAACCTTAGTGGTAGTAAAAGAACATTGTTTGAAGTATGCAATGCTTGCTTTCTATATGCAATGATAATCTTCGATTTATAGTGTGGATTAAAATATTAACAATAGTTGTTTTCTAGTTTCATTGTCTAGAGAAAATCCAAAAAAAATGTTACCTGATATCAATTCCATGTGAAGAAAGATTTCTAAACAAAAAAAACTATTGTTTTTCAAAAAAGTTAATGAAATGAATTGCTAATTGAGTGTCCAACATTCATTCTACTTGCAATTTAAATATAAGTAGTAAGAATTCAACTATATACAAAGAATTTTATATTCAATTGAAGGTATATGTTTTGACTATTGTATTTGATCAAATGACCATCATTGTTAATCTATAGAAAGTAAAATAGGATAATGGTTCATAATATATTTACTTACCATGGTTAAAACCATTCATTGGGCATGTATATATTTATAATCATTTGGCAACAACAAAAAGTTTCAGATGTATTAAGCTCAAAAAAAGGTGATGGTGGGATGAGATTTGCTGCAGGATGAAAAAATAATTAGCTATGAGTATATAATATGATTATTGTAATTTCTTAAAATTGATAAGCATGAACCTGTTAAAGATTTTGAAAGACTTCTTTGAAGACAACATTAGTTGTTGTCTTCAATGGATTCCTTTCATTATCATGCACCAAAATCTTCGGTCCACTTCTTTTTTTAACTCTAGATATAGCCACATAAAGTTGGTCATGACTAAAAACTGATTTTGGTAAGTACAGCCCTACATTTGTCAAAGATTGCCCCTGGGATTTGTTGATTGTCATGGCATAGGATATGACAATAGGGAATTGCCTCCTAATTAGTTTAAATGGCCAAGGAGATTGTGAAGGTGATAATGACATTCGTGGTATGTCGTAGTTTCCATCCCTTTCATTTGACATAAACTTTGCTTCAATCACATGGTTTGCTAATTTTGTGACAACTAATCTAGTGTCATCGCATAAGCCTTCAGATTAGTCAAAATTTCTTAAAAGCATGATAGGTGTACCCACTTTAAGCCTTATCTTATGATTTGGTAACCCTGATGTTCTAAGACAATGAAGAAACTCAGGTGTGATTGCTTAAAAAGATTGGTTGTCGTGTATGTCAGTCATGTCAATGGAATCTGAACTCAAATACTCTTTTTCATCACCTATATCAATAAAAATATATAAATAGCACTTGAAGATTGTTATCAAGTTAAATACATATTTGAATAAATTATAAAGTCAAAATAAAAAGGTAGATAAAATATGAAGTTTTTATAAATCGGGCAATGAATAGAAGTTGTTACCTAGAATCATTGACAAAATGTATTCATTGATCATCTCCACTGTTTCTATTGTAGAAGCCAAAATGGCTCTACATTGTAGAAATCCTTCAATTTTGTAATTTGTAGACAAATCAGGATATGTGCTATCAACAATGGCTTGAATGGGATCCTCAAAATTAGAAATTAGAAACTCATCAGGTATAGTAATTGTAGCATAACCATCATTTGGTTCTTCTATTCTTCCATTCCCAACATCTAATATCCATTGGAAAAATTGTCTAAGTTCAGCAATAGATGTAACGACCTGCCTCGTTGCTACGATATCAATAACTCTTAAACTTGCAAATCTCAAATTTTAATAAAAACTCCATTAATTTGATTATGAAAATGATGGTAAATTTTTCGCGATAACACAATTATTATACATCTATTACAATTACATAATTAAACACATATGTCATATATATATATATATATATATATTAAATCAATACATGTCATCCATATGTTAGAACTTCCTTTAGTTTTACATGTATATACACCTGAAATTACATATTTAACACATAGCCAAAGAACTAACTAAGAAAGAGTTGATTAACAAAACACAACTCTTTCTCAAAAAAGAAATCAAACGTCATCACGTCGGCTTGGCAGCTCTAATAAAAAAGAATCTCCCTCCAGAGTCACCTAAGGCTACTCATCTGCTCACACGAACGAAGGTTCGCAATCATCACAGGTACCAACCACACGGTACAACAAACGCAAGGATGAGTTTATTATATAAAACCAACAAGTAATAGATATCAGTAGTTAGAAAAGGCAATCCAAAACATCACAATATCATCACAACACCCAATCGTTTCATCACGCAACAAACAGGGACAGTCATCCAAATACATTCCACAGTCAACCTATAATGCTTAGAATGATGCATGCTCCTGACTCATCTCTCAGCATGCAATGTGGTACCATCCCGAAAATAGTCCAACACAGGGAGATGATGCAGTAGGATGTCAGGGTCACTCTGTCGTGCACAGGCCGCTCCCCCCCACTGGTGATCAGTCATGGGTCTCAGTAAAGGAGTTTCAAACAGTTGTGCCCCCCCAGTATCTCCGTACTCTGCAGCCAATCATCCTATTTCCGTAAAACAAATGAAGTATGTCACATGGGCATCATCAATGCATGACCCGACCAGGAACAAATCTTTCCTCGCAAGGGTGACCCGCCATGCACCCCCTATGTACATACATACCGCCCCAACATGGGCTCACCGATGCACTGACCGTGGCTAGGAACACATCCTTCCTCGCAAGGGTAACCAATCGGTCACTGCATCCCACGTGTACATACACAGCATACAGTCATGGGCACCATCAATGTATGACCTGGCTAGGAACACATCCTTCCTCGCAAAGGTAACCCGTCATACACCCCCATGGGTATCCATGTATATCCACACACAATGACATTGTTCACATCAACATTATCTCTCATCAATGTCATTATCAACCTCAACATCATATCATCTCAATATCGTCATCATGCATATCAATATTATCTCATTTCAACATCATCAACTACATCATTGGCATCTCAATTTCAATATCATCAACAACATCACAAGCAATCACATTTCACATCTATACATAATACATATGCCTGAGATTCACATTCCCCAGGTCTTCAGACAACCCAAATTCCATACATTCACAATTCACCATATCAAAAGACTAATATTTTTAGGAAAATTCTAAATTAAAGAGGAGGACTACAATATATAAAATAAGAAAACATATTATAAAAATTTGGGCAGAGTCTCCTCTGTAATTAAGATTTTTCCCAAAAATCCAATCATCACAATAACAATATCATTAACCCAATAAACATATATCTCATTGGAACATTATTTCATTCATACATCACCAATCGCATAAGCATCACCTCATCTAAATCATCACAAATCATGTAAACACCATCAATCATTTCCATGGTATCTCAATTTCACTGTCATCTACAACATTAGTAATAAATACACCGCATCCCATTAGTTAAAAACCTGGTTTTTCTTGAAAACCAGCACACAGTAGGGACAGACAGATATCCTCATAGTTGGACTCCCTGGCCCCCAACTATGGTATCTAAACTATAACTAAATAATAAACTCCTCATAGTTGGACTCCCTGGCCCCCAACTATGGTATCTAAACTATAACTAAATAATAAACTCCCTTTACCTAACTAGGAGTTCTCCTGTTAAAACCTCACAGTGTTATTTTGGAGATCCTTTAATACGTGTGTTTTCGTCCAAACGCAGAGCTCTATATACCAAATCGAAGATAATTTAATATAGATTTCCAAGGTAAGATCAATATTAACATTTGGGGTCAAATACCCACTCAAATCTAAAAAGAGGCTAAAATGGTGTTTTGAGAGTCCACATCAAAAGACATCATTTTGAAATTCTAATCACACCAATGCGACCAGGGTTCAACAAGGATCACAGAAATGACATTAGTTTCATAAAAAAGAGACTTTTACAACATCTCATTTTTCAAAGGGTTTTCAAAGGAAGTATAGAAATAGCCAATAACGGTACCCAAATCACAAGAGATATCAAGAGAGGCTTAAACTAGCTAGAAGAAGACAAAAGAAACCAAAATTACCTCAAAGAAACAAAGAAAGGAGGATTGGGAGCTCCTTTCTCTACCGAAACTTTGAGAAGATTTTTGAAGATTCCACTCCGATTAAAGGGTTCCTCTCCATGCAGTGGTCTCGTGGCAAGCAACGGCGGTCCGTGGTGGTCTCCGGTGACTGTGGGTAGTGAAGGATGATGAGGGGAAGTTTGGGAACAGTTTGGAGGAAGAAGAACCTCCATTTTCATGACTTGGAAGCTTAAAACGTATTCAGCACCGCCTCCACTCGCCCAGGCGACCAAAAAACCCTGCAAAACTCGCCTGGGCGAGTTGACCCAATTCTAGAATTTTCTGCTTTAGTGAAAAATTAATTTCTCACGTTCCAGTGGATAATCCCAACGGTCAAAAGTTACATATTTGGGTTATAAACCTTCCTTTAAAAGTTGAAGACAATCCAACGGTTAACCAATTTATAATGATAATTTTACTAAAACAGGTTTCGGGTCAAACTCGTAATCACTCGAATACAGCGCATCTCAAACAAGTTCCACATAACTTAACCTCTACATCAAGCAATTGCACATGGATTATTCACATAACATTTCAACTAATCCTAATTAATAAATTAATCAAATCATACAAGGAATACATCACATATATATATTTTAAGTTACCGAAATTTCAGGGTGTTACAATAGACATATTGTCTGATGAACTTCCCAAACGCATATTCTTGGTTAGAGTCAATACTTGACAATGATCCCAAAGATAAGATGCGTTAATAGTTGCATGGACAATATCTGATCGATAGCCTCTTGGAATGACAGGCAGTATCTGACGAAAATGGAGCTTCATCCCATATGATTAGTTTGGCCAATTTTAATAGTTCTGCATGCTCGCTTCCTTGGTGGATGTTACATACTGAATTATCAAGAGTAGGCACAGGTATCTTAAATTTTGAATGTGCAGTCCTTCCACCTGGTAGTAGTAAAGATGCAATACCGCTTGATGCAACAGTAAGCACAATCTTTCACTTACTTCTAAGGGCAGACGCTAATGTTTGCCACATGAATGTCTTGCCTGTCCCGCCAAAACCATATAAGAAAAACATAGCACCTCTTTGTCTATTCACAGCTGCCATTATGTTCTCAAATATATCCCTCTGCTCATCTACAACAAACAATATTAGTACATTAGTTTAAGATATTGAAGAGATTTTCTTCTAATACAAATCAATAATTAAAATCTAACCTGTTAGAGACCTGTAATTTTTGTCAAATTGAGACTTCATTTCAGCAATGTCATAATCAAGCTCTGTAAACACAAGCCTATTTCCTGATACGCTCCTAACAAAATTGTTTGGATATGGCATGAGCGGAAAATCCCTAAGACTTTTTCTATTATTTTCGAGCAATTTTTCAATCTCTAAAAGTGTGAAATTCTTTAATTCTTCTACACTAAGCTGTAAATCTGAAATGTTCAAGCCTAATATTTGATTAAAATAGATGTAAAAATTGAATATGATTTAGCTAACTTAGGCAGGTTTTTAATTTTGTACCTTGGATAGTTGTCAATCTCCTTTGTTTATACAAAATGCCGTCTGAGAGCCATTGCTATATATTTTCCCAAACATGTTCTGGTTTATTCATGTTGTTTGAAATGAGCATGGTAACAAATAATCTTCTCAAAAAAATGACCAGATCCCCAATCCTTAGCTTCTATAATTGCTTTAATGTATTCTTTATCGTCCTCAACAAAACCCAAAGCAAAACATGCTTCTTTGAATGTTGGATAAAGAATGTTGTTGACTATCCTAATATCTTCATAAGTACATGGGCCTTTGGAAACAGTTAACATTAATCTTAAATAATATAATTCTCCTGTACTTGGTGGCACCCACATCAACCTTCCAATTGTATGACCTTTCTTTCTAAGTTTCCAACATCTTTTACTCTTCACATAAACAAATTTAGACACAAATTGGCCATATGTTAGACTTTTTGCTTGATCATATGACTTGTTTGCATCCATCCCTGATGTAAACATTGATTGGTTGACAGAGGGCTTTGAAAGAATATCATCAAGTGATTCAGCATCATTAAAATACAACGATTGTTTGCCTAGTAAATGGAAGAACAATCTCTCAACTGTTGGCATTCTACTATGAATTGGAAAATAGAAGATTCTCCAGCATGCTTCTGATGGACAAATATATCTGCAATCAACATATTGCTTAATTTCATCATTTGGTGCATGTTGAGATGCATGTTGACTTTCATTCGGGACAATCGCAGTAGTTATTTGGTCATAACCCTTGTTGATATATTTGAACAAATATTTAATAGAAGTGCATTGGTTGCACCATTCCATGTTGATTTGGGCTTGGTACTTCAAAAGGAACATTGGATTGTATGAAACTACACTTCTGTTATCAAAAGTTAGACCACTTTTTTCTATTGTAGTCCCATGATCTCTTCTTCTATATACAGGGAATCCATCTTGATCTAGAATTGTGACATTTTGAATTTTTTTTGGATAGTGTCATGTACACTTCCCATTTTTCATACATGGTAAAGAGTTGTTAGCTAAGCCACATGGTCCATGAATCATGTGTGACTTCACTAACTGGTATAACTCAGGACTGTCCTGTTCACTGGGTATCTCAGCTGAAATTATTTTATCAATGTCATTTGGTGTAGGATACTTATTTGAAGGATGTAGGAAGATAAGCAAATGAGCGTGAGGTAATCCACGCTTTTGGAACTCTATTGTGTACACATCTAAAATTAACAACTTCACATCAGATATGCAAATAAAATAAACTTATGTTTAAGTTATAAAAACAAAATTCAGATTATGTTTGTCAATAACTCATACATTATGAGTTTTGCAATTGATAATCAGATTTATCTTGGAAGTGTAATGTATTATGCTCTGGAAATTACTAATTGTTTAATTTAAATATTTAATATCATAACTTTACATTTGCATAAAAGATGTTATGATTTATAATGTTGGTATATTGGAAATGTACATAAAAAATAAAAGAGTTCTAGGATTTTAAAAAACTTACACGCAATCACTTTGCCAAGAACATGTTTCTTTGTCAAATCTGTCAATAACTCTTGAAATTTGATCTTGAACACTCTAGCAACAATATCAGGTCGATCCACAGGTTTCAAATTCAATGGAGCAAGCAACCTCTGAATTTCTTTCCAATATGGATTACACGTGAAAGTGATAAACAAATCAGGAAATCCAACATGGCTACAGATAGCCATTGCATCAAAGTAAAGTTGATCCATATAGCAACGACCGCCAACAAATGATGATGGCAAGATTACACGCTTTCCTTTATCATAACCTTGATTTTGATTGTTGGAATCTACATCAGCCAAGTTAGAATACTTGTCTACTCGTAGTTTACATTGGTTGTATCTTATAAAGGACAATCTCTCTGACTCAAGCATCATATAACTGTCTACCAAAATTTTTTGAAATAGCCTTCGAGATCTAATTAAAGTATGTGCTTCATTCATTCTAGTCTGTAACCGAAAACAAAGTCATTCTCTTATAGTCAACCGGTTCCTTCTAGTGTCTTGAGTAATGTGAGAATCACGGTGTAACACATATGATCTGTATCCGTCTTCTCCATAAGGGAATAAGAGAGAATATTGAAATCCTAAATAGCTTGGATGTAATTCATCTATTCTTTGCAATTTTCCACACTGCCTTTCAACAATTATATCCCTATGAGATGCTGAGTCAACATCTCCAACAATCACAACCGCTATATCAGAAACATTTGGAATATTATAAATTCTGCCGTCAGTTGATTTTTAAAAAATCAACTGCAGTTATGTGCAGATTCTTGTTTCAATTTGTCTCGAGCTTGCCTGAAACATTAAGCATGTGTGTTGTATTTATCCAGCATGTTTGAAAGTTTTTTGACAATCTCAGGATCAACATTGGGTTGCTTGCTACAACAATTAATAAAGATTAAAATTAAAAGAAACTATGATATATATATATATATATATATATATATATATATATATAAAATTTTAAAACTGAATATTTATATAATTTTACCTCATTGATCGAATCCTATTCTGCACTTCATTTTCAGTGTCATAGATGTAAAGTTGTGCAAATTTTGGGGACTGTTTTGGCAGCGGGAGCAAACTCCCAATTCTATGACATGATTCACCTTGAAATCTTATTGTTGGTGGACCTCGGCTCTTATATATGTGTGGATCCAACTTTACCCTAGGTGAAGTGACGGCAAACATAGCGTTATACACTCTAATATTATGCTGGAAATGTTTACTATCATCTGAATTTTGATCAAATACCATATGTTTAAGCAAAGAAGGAGGTTTTTTCAATAATGGTAGTTGGACTTTACCATTGCCACAACAAAGGTAGTATTTCGGAGTAATGGCATGCTTGTGCTTTCGCATCCTCTCTTGATACCACATAAGCGCTTTGCAATAATTACATTGATGAATAGGATCACCAATATCATAACATCCTATACAATAAATATGAAAAAGAATTTCATATCAGCTACTATAAAAAAAATAGGTTGATACATTTTTATTAACAAATAAGATTATAATTTTCTATCTATTTTCTATCTAATTTGTGAAATGTTGTTCACATCACATTACTACCTTGGTAGACATTAGAAGTTGAGGTAGTAGCATTTCCATGAATAAAATCATCATTCTCAAAGCTTGAATCACTGTCAGAACTAAAATCTAGTACATAGAAATATTTTATTAGTATTTGCTTATTTTATCTAACAAAAATGATAACTAATTAATCATGTTTTCTTTATATGAAAAAAATCACAATAGAATAAAGGAAATAGAAAATCCACCTTCTGTTTCTTCAAAAGAGTAATAATTTTCACGGCTGCGATTGTTGTTGCTGCCAATTTGACTTGAACTTTGTGGATTTGTATATCCAGTTTCTACATTTTTTTTATCTGAATTCGATCAGTATTGTTGCATGATGGGTTTAGCCTTGGTTGGTTCAAAATGACAACATCAAATCTATTAATCAAATTTTGGCCATTATATTGCATTCCAATCCTGGTCCTTTTGCTTTGCAATGCATGGTCCAAATTTGAACTTGGCTGAGTGAACTGATCTTGTGGGAATTCAGTGTTGTTTTGTCACTACTACATATTTTGTATTGTGTTACATCACAAAGTGGTGTTCTTTGGTTGCTTGAACATATTTGTTTATACTTGTCAGCATTTCTTTCCCTCAAACAAAATTTCCTTTTTCTTCGTGCATCAGCAGCAGCCTCTCTATTGCTATTTTCTTTGCCATTCATTTTTCTGTTGATACAAAAATGATAAGATATCTCTTTATAATTGTTAGAAAAATTGGCTATGTATAAACGCAATGAAAATGAATAGGTAGCAATTAATGGAATTTTGTTTTGCAGTTTGACCCACTTAATCAATACATATAGTGGAGTCTATTATAGCCTTTATTTTCAATTAAAATTTAAACTAATGAAATGCAAAACAAACGTTAATGAAAGATATTTAGATGAAGAGAAATAAATGAAAGAACATGAGAATATAAGGTAAATGAAGGTAGAAACTTTGCTTGGGTCAACATACTAAGCTATAATGGTTGAGAGTTAACAAATTGTTTATGTGTTTTGATTGCATTTTTTATTATCATTTAAGAATAATGGAGTTGCAGATTTTTTTTCTCTCTTTTTGGGGTTTTCGACACAACTTTTCACAAAAACACTTAAGCTGATTGATAACTGATATGATATTAATGTAGGTATTGTTTTGGTATGAAATTAGACCATAAGAGAATTAGAAAGTTTCATCATCTTTTAATTTTTTTTAGCAAATGTAAATAATTAGTTTTTGTTTTATATGTAATATAAATTACATATTTTTTAATTTTAAAAATAAAATAAATGATATAATAAAAAAACAATGACAAAGAAGCAAACATGTACCTTGATCAGTATGAACCTAAGATGAATGATATAAAAAATTGAGAAAAAGTACAAAGAATGTAGTGATTTTTAAAAATGGGCAAGTAATTTGAATGTCATTTATAAAAATGATTACAATAAGAGTCTACCTTGTTGCAGATTTCTCAATGTATCTACCATAAATACATAAGGGAGCTTC
The DNA here is from genome assembly GCA_013407115.1 of Glycine latifolia. Classification (NCBI taxonomy): domain Eukaryota; kingdom Viridiplantae; phylum Streptophyta; class Magnoliopsida; order Fabales; family Fabaceae; genus Glycine; species Glycine latifolia. Next base: position 17,305,695 of record CM023946.1, on the reverse strand, counting down.
TTTGGGTCCGCACTCTTATAACAATTGGTGCTTCCTTCATAGTACCACCCATTTGACCCAACAATGATTTTACCAATTGTAGCAAAAGTTAGACATTGGATTTCCTAATAGCATAATTTCATAATACTATACTAATAACACAATATTGCAAATTAATAAGTGAGAAGAAAATAGATTAACTAAATTAAATGATGATGTAAAATTATAAATTGATACAAAAAAAAAACTTGTCTAGTCTCATTAATCTGACTAAGGGTCTTGGCACTTGCTTTGTACATAAAGTTTTCATGCTTTGAATATTGAGAGCTTGCATGAGAAGGTATTGATTTGAGATAGATTTTTTCACTTTGTGTTTCTATTTGCATTAAGCTACTAACATCAAAGCTGAAAAAATATATAACAATAACATTATTCAGACTTATAATCATATTACTAAGATTAAGTATATATAAAAAATATTCAGTCCAGACCTGCTTCTAAATTTTTTATTTTCTTCAATATCAGCATTGATGAATAGTTTGGAGTAGCAATAAGAGTACCACACTATCCAAGTGAAAACACACCTGCAGCAATGAACGTGGGTCAGCTACCATTGCTTATTTCTCCAATGCTCTAACCCAGTCAAACAACTTCAAACTCCAAACCTCAAACAAACTCCTAACACAAAATAAGGAGTGAAAACAATGTAAAGAGTATTTACCTATACTGAAAAATAAATTGTGATATATAGACAACCAACATCTCATTATTTAATATGTACAACACACAAAACTGGAAAAAAAATAGTAAACATAAAAAACTACTAAACCTTTCAAACAAACTCCAAAACTCCACCACATCGAAACCCAAAATCCAAACCCTGGAATTGGTCCTTGAATTTGTCAAAAACTATCAATTTAGTCCTCCAATTTATTGAAATTATAACTTTAATGAATTTTAATCCATTTGTATTTTTTTTAGCTTTTAACTTGTCATTTAATTTTTTAAGTTTTAGTTAAATTTTGTATATTAGTTTATAATTAAAAATATTTTATAACTTATATTTGTATTAAATTTGAATTTAATGTATACATAAAAAAAAAATATATATATATATATATATATAATTATGGTGATTAAAAACTCATTTCTATCGTTTCTATTACCGAATCGTAGTACATAAAGTTATCAAACAAAGGTAAAATAGTATTTGTAATAAATATATTAATTAAATAGATTTAATTAATTTAATGTTTATTTTAAATTAAAAATTTTATAATATAATTTTTCTAATAAAAGAAAACAAATTTTCGTCAAATTTGGCTGTTGTATAACTTTTATTTGATGTTGACATAACCAACATATTTTGTTCTTAGCAGGAAACTCACAAATAAGAAAACGTAAACGAAGGAAAGAAAAAAATATAAAAAATAAAAGAAAGAGAAGAAAAAATGGGATTGAGACAACAAAAGAGAACACTGTGAAGGAAACTCACCAAATCGCAAATGGTAACAATTTCTTTGCTTTTTTTTTACCACGTTAGCATTCACTTCTTCTAATTTGTTTTGCATTATATTATTCTACCAAATTAGAAAAATAAACCTACCAACATTGAAGTAGCAACATAAGAGTCTAAATCAACAAATCAAAATAAAAAACATGCAAACAGATAAAGAAAAAAAGGAGACACAATGAAGTGGTGTAAACAAACTCGTTCCTCTTTAGCTACCATCGATTTCCGCTTCCTTCTCTTCAGCCTCTCTCTCAATCTCCCATTTCTTCTCCTCCAAAGCTCCAACCGAGAAAGATAAATAAGCAATTTTTTTTCTCTGCAAAAGTTTTATCTTCAGCCAAGAAAGAGAAGCAGCACAGTAAAGTTTTTTAAGCCAAGAAAGAGAAGCAATTTTTAGCAAAGAAAGAGAAGCAATAGCGTTTTTTCTTAGCTAGCTCTGCTGTCTTGTCAATAGAAAAGGCTTTTGTAAGGTTAAAAAAATTTGACACCATGCCATGCCTTTCTGATTCTTTCTTTCATCCATAAGTGAAACTGTAGTGACTTTTGAAATTTCCCATTTTGTACAATAAGTGGGACAGGTGTCAAAATATAAAATAAGGGTAAAAATGTATTTTTATTGGCCTAAAGATGTTTTAAATAGATATAGAAGATGTTTTAAATAGATATAGATTGGAGACTATCAATGTCGTACACTTTGGAATTGAAGAAGGCGCGCCCCTACGTTTGCCCATGCTGCTCCAATTTCTTCTTGGTCATTCCCTATTTATAGTTGAGCTTGAAATCTCTGAAGCTATGTGTGCTTGACAATGGCAAGTCACGTTCTTGCATAGTCTAAATTTGCAAAATTGTTCTTCAAATTTTTTATATTCCTCAAGAAATTCAGCTCAGGGCTAGCCTCCATAGCAAGTTTCCTCAACGTTTGTTACTTTTTAACTAAGTTTCCTCAAAGCAATAAGTTCCAACTAAGCAGTCACACGGGTCAAATTTTTTGTTTCCATAGCAAGGATATTAGTCTCCATGTAAACACCATAAAATTGGGAGATGGAAACCAGATGCTCCTCCCTAGTCTGCACACTTTGATCTTAGGAGAGATTTTGCTTTTTAATCCTCTTTTTGCGCTTCATGAGGTATTTGCTTCAATATATCCAGAGTCTTCTCCTGTAGGCATCTATTCTTGTTGCTCAACTTGTTCTTCTCTCCTTTGTTGTTCTTCTAAAACCTCTTATGCAGGGAGATTTAGACAGCAGTGAAGGCTTTTGCCACATCTTCAATCCCCTTTGAGTGAGTAGATGTCAAAGCTATAATTTTTGTAAGGGTTCTCCAATGACTTTAGGGAGTTCTTAAAATCCCCTAATCTGATTGCCTTCACCCCTGTGATGATTGTTGACTCGAGTTCCCTTCTCTCATCCACGCTCCAAAAGACAATTTCCCTTCCATTTCTTCATTGCCCCCCACATCATACTCCTCGCATTCATTCGGGAGATGGTTAAATCCCTTACGCATATTGCAAAAATCAGACAAATGTTCATATTTGAAGTAAATCCTTAAGACCTTTTTTTCCCCTAGTTTGATCTTTATTTCTTTCTTGAGGGGTTTAGTAATGTTTAGATTGACCCACATTCTCATGGCCTTCCCAAATTTACTTTCCCCCCTTGTGTCCCATGCTATGTACGCCCTATTGAATCCTCAATGGTTCTTGCAACCTTTTCAGATCTTGACCCAATAAGAAGATCCAAGATCTGAATCCAAAAAGAGCACTCATCCGAAGTAGCATCTTGAAGGTTTATGTTTTTTCTCTACCTCACATAGGATGATTAGGTGCCTATCAAATTTCCAAGGACACATCTTTGGGACATTGTCCTTGTCCTTGGAGTCAAAGACCCTAAAGGTGAAGAGGTTCTTTGAGACATCACGAATCTCCACCCAATACTTGACATTCCAAGCTCTAGCAATGGTCGATTTGAAAGCTTTGTCATTGATCATGTCCTAAGATTGAACCTTCCCCACCAACCATTCTCCTTCATTTTCCTCCATCGTTGCTTCATCCTCCTCTTGTATGTGGATCACTTCCTCTTCATCCTCTTGAAATTCGATATCCTTCCATTGTTCCATCAAGAAAAGTTCCCAAGAAGTCACTCACTAAAGAAAGGCCCCTTAGCAAAAATGGATAATCGCAAGAACAAGACAAGTAGGATAAATTCTTGGGATAGAGGAAATACGGGAAAAACATAGTCACTCATGGTCCAAACCCTTATGTCACCTTTACACCCTCGTTGGTCATAAAGACCTACTAAACCTTAGGAGAGGCAAAACGAAGGGTACTATGAGTAAACTTAGTAGGTAACTCATGATAATCTAGTCCTTGAAAAAATGAAAATTATAATTTGGTACGTGAATGTGTAAAAAGTATAACAATTACATCCTACGTACAACTTAATGACAAATTGGTCCTTGGACTTTTACAATTCAATGTCAAATTAGTCCTTAAAAAATATAACTTGATATCAAATTGGTCATTGAACATTGCGACTTAATTGACAAAATAGTCTTACACAAAACTATGACAAGATATAATCATCATACTTTTTATACATTTGGGAACTAAATAAATTTTTTTGTAATGTCAACAACTAAATTATCACTGTTTTATCATTTCAAAAATACTAAAATAGTCATTTAGTCTAAAAATAATGGTAAAAAATACATACTTCCTTCATTTCTATTTTTAAGACTCAAGATTAAAATTATGTGTGTTCATTTTTATAAAATCCAATTATAATGTTCCTTACATTAATTATTTTTATACTAGATAAATTTATTATTATCAATTAAATCAACCATTTTGTTAATCTTTATGAATTAGTTAGTTTAGTTGTAACGAAGTGAGTAAATATCAAATTGGCAAAACTTATAAACAATACCTTATGTTAACAGTGGCGGAGCCAAAAAAAATTTTGAGGGGGGGCGAACATAAAAAAAATTATATCATAAATAAAAGTACTTGAAGACAATACAAATCTAATATACAAAAATATGTAAACCGCAAACCACAAAAAGACAAATTGCAAACAGAGTGGGTTGATGAACAAACTGACAAAGTTTAGTGAGTCTTAATAAAATAATTCATAATTTAAAATCAAACTCAAAGTAATAATATGGAGATAAGAGATAAAGAAGACACAACGTCCAAATTGGATAATCAATCACAACGTCCAAATTGGATAATCAATCCAATGGACAACTCCACTATGATAATAAATAAGTACCTTTAAATTCTGATGGAGAGTTAAGAATCAGACTTGTCAAACGCTTCTATATGATCTCATAACAATTTTCTCAATTATGCAAACATAAACTCTCTAAAGCTCTAATATTATTTGGAATGAAATGCATACTATCAACACAAAAATATGTTTCTATTTATATTAATTTAAGCATACGATTTTAACCAATTTTTGAAATGCAATCCTACAAATATTTTATCATATTATGCAATGCGATCTTAAATATATTTTATATTATACAATACAATCTTAAAAATATTTTATATTATGCAATACAATCTTAAAAATATTCTATCATATTTTTTAATACAATATTAAAAAATATTCTATACTATATTTGAATGCAATCTTAAAAAATATTTTATCTTATTATGTAATGTAATCTTGAAGATTTCTATTATATTATGTAATGCAATCTCAAAAATATTTTATCCTATTTTTTAATGTAATATTAAAAAATATTATATCATTATATTATGCAATGCAATATTTTGTTATTGTCAAATTATTTTTTTAATTTTTAATTTTTAATATATATATATATATATAATAAAATTTATATTAATAAAATTTTAGGGGGGGCGGTGGCCCACCCTAGCCCCCCCTGTCTCCGCCCCTGCTTATGTATTGTTTGTGTTGTTCTCCTATAATAACATAACACATGGACTATTTTTTCATGTATGTTAAGTGAGCAAATGGACAAACACAACCCCTTTACTCCTTTTTGTTATCCTCATTTTCGTCGCACTTATGCTTAACATCATTTCTCTATTGTCTTCAATTTCCGAAACCAACTAAAATTGAAAACCTAGGCTTCATTTCCCCCAAATTTCCATTTTGAAATCCTTGGCTTCGTTGTCGCTTTGACTCTCGCTTCGACTTGATACAACTCGAGTTCTCTCGTGTGGTTTTGAAAGGGTCTTTAATTTAAGCACAACCTGAACACTCACTCACTTGGGTTCTCTTGCACAAGTCTCAATCGTAAAAACAATGGGTGGCAACTTTTGATTCTCAAGAGTGACCCATCCAAAAGTTCAAGAGAAAGACTAATTATTGGCGGCAGCTTGAAGGTCCTTGCAACAAAACCATGGATGCTTTGCTCAGTTGGGCTATATTGGTATGTTACAATGTTACAAGATGGTGGGCGCGAAAGTAGTTGGGACACATAATGTATGTTGGGTTTTGGTATAGGGTGTTGATGTGCCCTATCTATTTTCATTCTTTTCTGAATTGATCTATCTTGTTGCAATTTAGTATTGTGTCTGGTTGATATTAGTAGTACACAAGGATACTTGCAAAATTTAAGGGAGTCATTTTCAATTGTTCCTTTAGTTATTTCTAATTGCAAATCTATGCTTTGAGTATGATAGTGAACCATATTATCAGGTTTTGGATGTTAAAGATAAATTAATAAATCATATTCTCACTTTAAGTATGATAATGAACCATATTATCATATCAAATGCAAGCAGTGAAGATAACGAGCTAAAGATAGTTCATATGAAAGCAATAAAGAAACAAGAATTAGGCATATTTAGTCAGTTTGAGCTTGAAGTAACTGCAAGATTATTAGTTCAAAAGCAAGTTTCAAGTTTGAAGTTGCAAACCTTAAATGTGAAGAATGAGACTTTTGTACAACATCTAAAATAGGACTTTGTACTATTTGTTGAATATGTACCATTAAATGTCAATAAATAATATAACAAATATTTTGGATTGCAATAAAATATCATTTTTGTATATCCTTATATCATCCCATTTGGATCATATTTTTTTAATGTTATGTAGTGTACACATCTTGTTAAAATTTATCCAGATTTTCTTTTAAACAAAATAAATGTTAATTGTGTATAATTCTTATATGATCATATAAAATAAGTGAATGATGACATTAGTCTCTAAATTATATAGAAAGGGAAATCAACATTTACAAGAGTGATAATCTAAGTTGAAAAATATTCCAAAACTATTACATTTAAGAATAATGTTTAAGCATTAGTTCCGCTACTATTTGATTGAGAGCATCATCATAAAAACAAAATAAAGAGAAATTGCAACAAGGCCAAATAAGAAATTGTGGCTTAGTAAGTGTCAAATATGCAAATTGAATTAAACTATCTTCCTCCCATCAATTTGTTGTTTGCAGAACATGACTTTGACCCTTCTCAATATTTTCCTTGAAATGCACTTGTCCTTGATGAGTATTAGAAAAACCAAGTTCTTTTATGTGTTCTTCATTTTTCTGATTTCTATGCATTGACTAGATTTGGTGAAGATGCAAAGAAAAAAATGAAAGTCAGATTTAATCTCACATAACAGACAACATATATCAAAATTAATCACAAAGAGTTCTTAATAACAAAAAACAACATAAAGTGACTAATCTAACCTATGTCATATTAATACCAATTGTCATATGATCTTCACATCCATGTAAAAATGGCATATTATGCACACACAACAATAGATATCAAATTAAATACATGGAAGACCTAACAAAATCATGTAATTGCAATATCATCAAGATTAGTTCCCATCTTCATGTACCTGTGTAATTGGAATTGGCATGGTGAGAGATAAATTGTCTCATGAGACTATACTTGTTAGTACCTTTGCCTTTTGTACATTTTTTCTCCACACGACTTTTTGGTCTACCTTTTATCCGAGACACACCTTCCTTCTTTTTGATTCCCTTCACTTGAGATACACCTATGGTTTTGTCATCTATTCCGACTTCATTATTTTGACAATTTGTTTCGCCTATACTTAACACGAAAGATCTCTTATTTAAGATATTCTCAACTTCAATTTCAAGTTCCACCAATTTTCTTGCAAGAAATGTTAAGCATCTTCACATTCAACAACCTTACTTGATATTTTCACTGTAATTCGACACAAATCCTTCAAGCGATTTGAGACTACTAACTTGGGATCATCTTTGATAATTTGTCCATTATTGTCTAGAACACATTCATTTCGAGCATGCTTAGTCCACCTCTTAAGAATATATTTTGAAAGAATAACAATTATATTCAAATGATTAAGTACTCGAAGAGCATGACAACAAAGGATACCGACAAATTGAAAATGTTGACAACTACACTCAACACTTTGATCTTCAAGCTTGAAAATAACTTTATGTTGTCTCACTCCTCCAAACAAACATACTTTATATTCATAGAATTGCATGTTTTGAGTACAACTATTTAAAATAAAAATTGCAAGATTTTTCATATTTTCCACGAACTAGAGAAAAAATTGCATGTGTGTACACACATCTCTTGCATTTTTTAGTAACATGATATTCATACTCAATGATGGCATTTTCTGGCTCATGTCATAGTAGACTTTTTCTCTTTGTATCACATGTCCTTTAACAACCTATCAAAGTTTCTGAAAAATTCTAACACATTAAATGTAGGCTTCATGTAAAGCCTTAAACGACCATTGAAACTCTTACTCTGTGTTGTTGTAGCACCAACTGAAAAAGTGTGTTGTCCATATACCGAAGAATATTTTCCTCTCTTCTTAAAGAAATCTTGCATCCATTTATTTTGATGTAGATCGTGCTTGTCAACTAATGATCTCCAAGCATTAAGAATTCATTCTCGTACTCAAAATCATAAATGTAATTTTGCAACTCTCTAGCAAAGGAATCCGATCTCTTGAATGCATGATTAACATTCTTAAGTGCATTTTGAAATAAATGCCAAGTGCATAACACAATGATAAGATTCAGGAAAAACATATGCAATTGCTTTTGCCATGGCAACATCTTGATATGTGAAAATTGTCTTTGGCTTTTTCCACACATAACCTTGAGAAAAGTTTTAAACAACCACCTAAATGATTCAACAATTTCATCATATAATAGCGCTACATTAAATAAAACACTTTCTCGATGATGGTTAAATCCAACAAAGGGAGCAAATGGTCGTAATTCTTATTGGTACGATAAGTGGTATCAAAACATACTACATCTCCAAAATAAGTATTATCCATAACCATTTTAGCATCAGCCCAAAAGATGTTTGTTATATGATTATCAACATCAAGTCGAATCTCATAAAAGAAGGATGAATTTTCTGTTTACTTAGATTTAAAATAATGAAGTAAGGTGTATACCTCACCTTCTTCCATTTCTTTCATCCTCTTAGAACTCAAATGATTGCTAATATCTTTAGAAATGCAGCCAAAATTCTCTCTTCCTCCAACTTGTCGACTCATGAACTAAAAAATGATCAATTCACCATTTCAACTCCAATAGCTTGAGCAATAGAAACCCTTCTCTGTGCTGGTAATTTATGCCTGCTCTTGGGGGTTGCAAGTTCATGATTATGGTCTTTACAAAACATGTAACCATATATTTTCCACTTAACACTCGACCAATGAACATGTGTGCTAAACATTCAGTCATGATATCTTTGTTAGTTCTTCTTTCTTCATGATCTTTGATCCTCTTAAAGCCTTCTTTAAAACATTCAAATTTTTGAGATATCACAACATCTTTATCCAACTTGCTTTTGTCTACCCAATCTTTTCTAATGCTAAAACCAATGAAACCAACATATATATAAAATATATATGCATGTTTTTCTATATCGAACACCATGCCAATGTTTGAGGTTATATCTTCTTGAGTCAGTTCATGATCAGTATTATTCTTCAATTTATCTGCGAATAAAAATATCTATTAAATACAACAAATTTTAAATGGAGTGCTACAATTTGTAAGTACAATAAGTTGTAAATACAAGATGATGTCATAATTTATTTTCAACAAAACTCATGCAACTCACCATTCCATGAACACACACTAAATAAATATAATTAAAAAGATGTATATAAGAATTGCTCACATGATTAGACAAACAATATCTAATTAAAAAAAACTCACATTCAAAGAAAAGAAAAACAATAATTTAAGTTGTCCTGTAACTTTAAAATAATAACATAGCAAGAGAAAAACAATTAAGAAAATATATACCATTAAAATTTAAATACATAGTCACTAGACTCGACCCTTTTTCTCTCTCTTAGTGTGTTAAATGTATTAATTAGATTTAGTATTTTCTTTGAGTTATACAAGAGTAATTAAATTGATATTCTTTTTTCATCAAAATATGAAAGAAAAAGAGAAAACAAATTTTAGAGAAAGATTGGGTAAACTACATTTTTTCCCATAAAATCATGAAAAAGAAAAGATAAAAAAATTTAGTGGGAGAATGAGTAACCAAATCGATACCCTATTCGCATAGGTGCGACGAAAATGAGAATAACAGCACAAACAGCACAAATATGAGAAGGATTGTTTGTGTGTTTGCTCACTTAACATATGTGAAAAAAATAATCCATGTATTATATTATTATAGGAAAACAGCACAAACACTACATAAGTTTATAAGTTTTGCCCAAATCAAATATGAGATGTGTAATTTTCATAGTGCGTAGGCTTCTAAGAGGATGAAGCTGCACCAGAAATCACGTACTCGCTGCATCTCCGTTCACCACTGAATCACTGATAAGAGATCGCTTACGAACTCGAAAAGGTTAATGAACGAGCACGTCATTGCGCTTCTACTACTCTTCCTCTTTACCTTCCTTCGCAGATAAACCGTATTGCATAATCGCGCTGCTTCCTCTCTAGGGTTTCTTCAACCTCATGTCTTCCCCTACTCATTTCGACGATGTAAGTGCCAATATCCCTCGCCATTTCCTTTCCTTCGCTCTCGCAATTTTCTTTAACCTCCATTTCGCTTCTGCCTAACGCAGGACTTCGATTTCGGTGGCGGATTTGGCGGAAGGCATTCAGGTTTTGATTTATTTTGTCGCCAAACGCTGTTTGAGTTTTACTTCTTGTTGTGTTGAGCTTGATTGTTTCGTTTGCTCGGAAATTTAGGTAATAAGAGGTCGTCTCCTGATTACGACGATGAGGATTATGACAACGATCCTTTTGCACCGAAGAAGGTAATGGTTTTAGGTGCAGATTATTGTGTAATGTGTTTTGTTTTCCTTCAATTTTTTAGATTGAGGTTGTTTAAGAAGTGTTTAGATTGAGGAAAGTTAGATAGATAGCTTGAATGATGTTATTGCGTTGCAGTCTAAAACAAAGGCTGAAGAAGCTTCTGGTGTAACAACAGGAATGATCTTGTCACTTCGTGAGAGGTATTTCACAATATAGATGATGTGAGATATATTGTACTTTGCCAAGATTGCAGTAAATTATTTGAGTTTAAAATATTTGCTTCAACTTTGTATTTTTGCAGTCTCCAGAACTGTAAGGAAACACTTGCAACATGCCAAGTACGTTTTTCTTTAAAGAATTGACATTGTTTGCTCCCTAGTTCTGTTGCTGGTATCTTTTTCGTTTTTCTTTATCATTTTTAGAGTTTTTTTTTTTTTTATGAAAGAAACTTAACTTTTGTTATTGAAGGAAGGGAACTTTAGTTATAATTGATATGATTTAAGACTTGGATTCATGAGTGATTTGCAATGAAAAGGCTTTAATGTTCATGTATAATGTTTGGATGGTAATGATTTGGAACCAAATGTTCTTGCAGCATTCCCTTCAATCCTCCATTTTCATAGCTGACTCTAATCTGTTAGAAACTTAGATTTTAGGTTTGTTGATAGGAACCCGAGTCCTATTGGTCTCAACCAGTGGCCCAATACAGAGAAGCCTATTAAGGTGTGCATCCGAAGGCCCAAACACCCAGACATTAACTCTCACCTTAGGCAAGAAGTGGAATGGGAGGGAAAAGTTAGTTGCGGGAGAGAGAAGATAGTGAAATCTATTATATAGCGGAATAATGAAATATTGGGGATAGGGGCTTTTATTTGAATTGTAAATGGAGCTCAGAGTTTCTCTAGCTTGGGGAGCTTAGCCCTTTCTTCTTGTATTGCCTATTTTCATTGCATAATATACTGAACTCAATAGGAATATCATTGGTGCTATCAGTTGTCTTGCATTTTGTACAAATTTCCACATATGATAGTCATATTCTCATATCATAAGTTTAGTTGAACTTTTTCCTTGCTTCTAAACATTGACCAGATCATTGCATTTTCCAGAATGAACTTGAGGCTGCAAAATCTGAGATTCAGAGTTGGCACTCTACACTTAAAAATGAGCCTTCAATATCTGCTGGGATCACTCCAGGTTTGCTTGTACTGTGTTTTACAAGTGACATATACTGTATTAATTGTTCAAGAACTAAATCTTTTTACAATTATTTTGTGTTCTAAATGTATACCTTAACAACTATTTAATCTTTTTTTCTTTCTAGAGCCCAAGATATTGATTAATTATCTTCAGACCTTGAAATTCTCTGAAGAATCTTTAAGAGAGCAGGTTTAGAATCTAATTTCCCATTTTTTTCCTTTGAAAATAATTCATCATCCATTGATCTGGTTACATTGATCCTTTATCATTTTCCTATTGGATATCAGCTTGAAAAGGCAAAGAAAAAGGAAGCTGCCTTCATTGTAACATTTGCAAAACGAGAACAAGAGATAGCAGAATTGAAGGTAATTACCTCAAAATAAGGTTCTTGTCTGTTATTGCATTAGCATAATTTGTATGTATGTGTTTCTTTTCGGAATCAACCATGACCACCTCAGTAAATTCTATCTTTCTCTTCAAGAAAGTATATCATGAAGGGAGTCGGAAGAAATGTGAAGTTCAGTCTTTCTTTCTCTCACCCTTTATCATTTACATCTAACAACAAAGAACATCAAATAATTGTCTGTATGAGGTTTCACTATATTCTGCTTTACATCTGCAATGCTCTTCAAATGAAGGTGCTGTAAGTTTTGTAGTCTTGAATGTTATATCTCTTATTGACCTAGTTGGGAGTTGGAAAACATTTATTGTGGCCAAATTGGATATTTCAGTAGAAATTTACCTCTCTTTTATTCTGTTCAATTGTAAAGTGTTTGGGTACACCTAATAAATGGTCTGGATTCTGGAATGGTCACTTAATAATTTTCAACTACATGGCCATCTCCTTCCTATCAATATGTTGTTGGCTGCTCAATCACTACAGATGAACATACTTCCTAACCTATTGTTTTTGTTTGCTGTTGTTCTTTTTATGTTTGTTATTATTAATTTTTCTTTTTGTTTATGTTTGTCTGAAAACTTCTCCAGTCTGCTGTGCGAGATCTGAAAGTGCAACTCAAGCCACCATCAATGCAGGTAAGTTTATAACATGAACGTTTAAGTGGATCTATGGAATCAATTTGTTTGCTGATGGTTCATGCATTTATTTTAGAACCCCACTGGTTTTCCAGATTCTTTTGAGGCATTGTACAGAGTGTTCTTGATTCCTTTCTCACTTGCTTGTATTTCAATTTTTTTGGTTCTGTGTGTATTGCATCTAGCTTAGTATACATGTACATGTAACAGTAGTACATGTTATTCAGTATTAAAGAGCATGGGTGATGAACTACTGCATCATTTATTTGATTATTTTCATATTGTTTATAACCTAATTGACTTGTTTAAAACTTCAGCATATGTAAGGAAATGTTGTATTTTTTCCTACCTTACCAACAATGATGACATTCCTAATATATTCACCTTCGTTAGACTAGATGTAATATTTGACAGTTTTTTTTTTTTTTTATAATTATAATATTATAGTAATTATATAATCAATTCAAAATGCCATGTCGTCTAGTAGCTGATCTAGGACCTTAGATTAGTGGGGCCAATTTAATAAAAAAAATTTGACAATAATTATTATAATATGAAGATAAATGTATACATATTAAAATCATATAAATTTAATATATAATTAAAAAAATTACATAACTGACAAGTTACAGTTAAATTCTGCATGATTTTATATTTTGAAATTGTTGAACGATTTACTCATTGTTAATGTTGGTGAAAATGTCTCCCTTTTTTGGAACTCTTGTTTTTTGAAGCTTGCTGCTTACCCCCTTCCTTCTTCTGCGTATCCTTTTATAGACTTTCATATGTTCTTGATTTTATCTCTTGTTTGAAAATCTGAATTCTTTTATAGACAATCTTCACTGTTGATAATGATTAAATTAAATAGATTACCATCTTTTCTTACTTGTTCGATTTAATACCCTATCACCATTACTTTGATCCAATAACACTCACAAATTTTAAATTCCTTGTATAGCTCCACATGTTGATAAAAAATTGAACAGATTACATTCTTTTGTATCCATTAGATTAAATTCCATATGATTTATCACTTTTGTTCATTTTTTAAAATATTGAATCTTGTTATTTTTCTTATTTTCCTTTTTCTTTCAATGCTATGAACCTGTACAAATTTGGATATCAACACACACATTGAGATTTATATAACAGAAAGGTAGATAACATCAACACCACCACCAACAACAAAGTTTTATCCAACTAGGTGAGATGGGCTACATGAATCATGTGATGCCATTTGGCACAGTTAGAAATCAAAGCTTCAGGAATATTATTTAGTATGAGATCTCCCTTCAGAAAAGAAGAAAACCTCATGATATTTTTTTTAATAAAATTATCAAAATTTGAATTTAATATGTTCAAGATCTTAAATTTATTGGGGCAAGGCCCCAAGTAAAAGTATTAATGCATGAAGAATTTTTTTTATGTCAAATATCATGTGTTTAGGCTTAATAGGTTCGAGATTATGAGTAAATAACAATAGCATTATTCTACTTGGTAGGTCAATTACATGGATTACACAACGCCATTAGGCCCTGTTAAAAAACTATTTTTTCAGGGATATTATTCACCATGAGATCAGAGAAAAACATAAAAACTTGTAATATCCATTTGTAATTTTTCCCAAGTTGAGGGGGTGCTTTTGCCCACCCTCACCGGGGTAGAAAAACTATGAAATTTTATAGGTGTCTTCTAACACAGTAACATGTTTCTTCACTATATCTCTCGGTAAATCCAATTTTAAATCTAAAACACTGAGCAGGTAGGTAGGTATGATGCTTCAAACAATAAACCTTTAGAAACAAGATTTCTGCATTTTACAAGTTTTTCATGTCATGGACACTGCACACAGCAGAAAATGGCTCATGTTGTATTTGCTACCAAGGGCAATAAAAACCCACATCACAACAGTGGGGGGCTCTTATCTCGTTGGTGTTGCCCTGTGCTAATGTGCCATACTGCATCATTAACGTCATTGAACATACTAGTGTTTTTCTTTTTACTTTTATTTAATTCATTGTAGCATGTACCATTGTACCTATGTATTGACTCTAGGGATAGAAGATGTCGGGATATTACTTCTTCAGGTCAATATTGGGTGGTCCACTTGAGTTTTGGACCACCAATGATCCACTCTGTGTAATAGGTGACTGTATTATTTTAATATAATTTTTGTGCATAATCATATATTCATATCCAATGGCTATCAATGTAGGATCACTGGTGGTCCAGGGCCACCTTATATGTTTTCAACTTCACTAAACATTGACAAATAAGGAATGGTAATGAATTTTTGTCCTTATAGTGGTTCTCTGTACTTTCACAGCATGGTTAGGTGCTATTTTTATGTTTGTGGCGTCTTTGTTTATATCATCTCACATGTTTGTTGAAAGTTAATCCTGCTGTGCAACTTCCCCATGAAGTTGGTTGTATCTTGTATTCTATTTTTGTTCTTTTGGTTCTCCTCATAATGATAATGCCTTGATATCCTTTGGAATATAATTTTCAGGCTAGGAGGTTGTTACTAGATCCAGCTGTTCATGAAGAGTTCACACGTTTAAAGGTTTGTTATTCAACTTGATGCTTACTTTTATTGAATAAAGTTTGATCTCCTTCTGTCAGACACATGGAGGTGTGAAAAATTGAATGTGATAACTCATGTGGCACTAGGAAAAGGTTAGTTAGTCCAAGTTGTCTACTCAGGTTTTTTACTGAGAGATAAAGTGAAGAAACATGTTACTGTGTTTGATGAACAGTGTTCTCACATAATAGCAGTTGCATCCCTTGCTATGTTTTAAATAGCGCCGCTTTAGCGCGCGATCTCGCACCAAGTGCGGTTTGCGGCACCCAGCCGCTACTTCCGTGCCGCAACGCGACGGTTTCCGGTAGCGGCCGGTGGCGGCGGTGCGGTTGGCATCACAGTGCGGCGCTATCGCACCGCTACATGGAAGAGAAGCCAGTTGCAGAGCTCCTCCGCCTTCAGCCGCCTCTCCAACTCCTCCCCGCCGTCCTTCCTCAGCGCATTCAGCTCCACCAAGCCTCCGAACAGCCTCTCGCCGAAGAAGATGATCTTCGGCATCGTTGCGCTCCCCGTTCTCTCTCTCAGCTCCTTCTCCCACTCCGCGAAATCGCAAGGCTCCTGATGCTTCGAACTGTGTTTTCTAAATTTGAATAAGTGGCTGAGATGCAATTTGGGACTGGAGACACGGATCGTGAAATCCAATCCATATAATTGCTTACTCCAGCACTTTTTCTTGGGCCCTCAGCCCATAAAATGTAAAACAGACTTAGGCTTTTACTTTCAACATCCCCTATTTTGCTTCCTGCACCCCGAAAAAAGCCTCAAAGGGTATAATTTATTATAAGTATGGACTTCACAGTAGCGGCTTTACCGCTACCGCTATACCGCTATAGCGTTTTTGGGGGTCGGCCGCTACCAACCGCTACCCGCTATTTAAAACTATGATCCCTTGTTCACTGGGGTAACAGTAAGATATTTTTGTATTTTAGAGGTCACAAAATGAAATGGAACAGAATTAACAAAAGATGGAAAAGTATAACCAAGCTTTGTACTATGGGTATGTGATGCCAGACAGTCCTTGTAACATGAGGTAAAGGGGATAACTTTGATGGTAGAGGGTGGTTATAAATGTGATTTTCAGATGGCATGTTAGGCAAATTTCAGAGACAAATCCAGAGCTGGCTTCCTTCTGAGATGTGTTTGGCTCATTATACAGATGCTTATAGCTGAGCTCATACATGTTATCTTGATTGTGTTTTCTTTTGGCACAAGATAGTTGTTTTAGTTACATGTTTCTTTTCTTTCATATACATCACATATCCTCACTTCCTACATATATTAACAATTTCTTTCTGTAGTTATGGGACATTTTATTTGCATTCATGGTTGCCCCTTATTATTAGTTCTTACAAGATTTCTCATCTGATAATAGAACTTAGTTGAGGAAAAGGATAAAAAAGTAAAGGAGTTGCAAGATAACATTGCTGCTGTAAGTTTTACTCCCCAAAGCAAGATGGGGAAGATGCTGATGGCTAAATGTAGAACCCTGCAAGAGGAAAATGAGGAGATTGGAAATCAAGCTTCTGAGGGGAAGGTACTTCCATCTTTGCTTATGCATCTAATTGTCACTTTCCCCCCTATTTGTGTTGTATTAGTAACAGGAAATAATGTTACACTTGCATGCATCCCCCCATTTGTCTTCATTTTCCTTTTATATTTCCCTCTTGGTATGCAGATGCATGAATTAGGGATGAAACTTGCATTGCAGAAGTCCCAAAATTCACAATTTAGAAGCCAATTTGAAGGTTTGTAGTTGAATGGAATTCTTTTAATGTTGTTCTGCCTCTTTAATCCGTTGATTTACACCAGCTACTCAGTAACTGCAGTTTCACCTTTCTTTTAGATTCATTTAAGTGCATTATCTATAGACCTTTATACATTAGCAACTTACTTAAACACTAGTCGTTGACATTGACTACAGGGTTGCAGAAGCACATGGAAGGACTGACAAATGATGTGGAAAGATCCAATGAAATGGTGTTCACTTCTTTCTCCTTTTCTATTTTTTTGTTATTTAAAGATTTCTGTGCATGTTCTGTTATAAAAATGCCTCATGGGTCATTAGAAACAGATGGTGATTTTTTCTTTGTTTGCGGATCCTGAAACTCAGGTGAAAACATTCAATGAACTCGACTATTGTGTTGGGAAAAGGGCTGACTAAAATAAATGACTGCTGATATGACTTTAAATGATTTTACAGATTAAAAAACTCTTACACAAGTTTCTAGAAACTGTTTATATATTTTCCTTAAATATAGAGTTTTGAATATAAAATTGAGAGGATGATATTTTTTTTATTACTATGCAAAAGAAAAGATAAATTAGTATTTATGTTGAAATTTTATGCCATAAGTCCTTTAATTGATAGAAATGGAGAGGTGATTTGAAATGGAAACTTTTGTATACTTAGAATCTGTTTATATCCGACTCAAGCAAACTTTTTATACCAACTTATCACAGACATTATTTGGTCCTGTATCATTTTGGTGCTGTGTCTGTACTTGTAGATTTTTTTTTTGAAGCTCGGACTACCATTTCTTGGGTTTTTTGGGTACTTGTTCATGGAAGATTTTACTTTGATATGTTCATTTAGGAAATTGAGTGACTTAGAGATTCAAATATTAACACATGATATATATCAAGATATTGTAATTCAATTATAAATATGAATCTTGAGTAAATGTTTCTCTCTCTGCGTACGTGTTTTTTCCTTAAAGATTGATTATATCTTAATTTTTGTTTAGCTCAGTACGTTTAAATTTTATTGTCATTGTCTGGGCTTCATAGGTGCCAATTCAGTACCCCATTTTCTGAAACTAACATTGACCCTAGAGCATGGTTTTCTGTATGAATGCGTTAAAAAATTGACAATTATCCGAACGTGGTATTTTAAATTTATAACCAAGAATAAACAGTAGTTTTCTTAGCAGATACATGCAAATTGATATTGAGAATCCAACCTAAAATGGATTTAATTGCAGGTTCTTATGTTACAAGAGAAATTAGAAGACAGGGATCGGGAGATCCAAAGACTAAAACATGAGGTTCAACAGAAAAACTTGGAGGATCAAAGACTAAAACATGAGCTTCAACAGAAGAACTTGGAGGATGGAAATGACAATAATGAGACTATAGCCGGGGAGGCTGCTAACTAGTTTTGCATTAATTTTTTGTTTCGTCTTGTAGTAAACAATTTATTCATTTTTTTTCTCTTTTTAATGTCTTTTACTGTAGTATATTATATTAATTGTTTTTCGAAACTGTGGATATTTACGAGGAATGATTATGCTTTTATAATAGAAGGGATTCGAACCCACGGTCTCTTTCTTCCCCTTCTCTTGTCAATCACCAAGTCAACATTATAACTCCCAGAGACTATCTCATATAGCTAATAGTCATTCTAATATATGCGCAAACCCAAAGCAATCCAAAGGAAGGATCTGTTTGGTTGGAGGGTGTGGAATCAGATAAGTCATTCTCATGATTGATTGGGTTGTTGGAAAGAAATATCTCATTTGAAATCCAGCAATTCCCATTTAATTTCATAAAAAAAACATTATTTTCTACCATATTTTCTTTTGATAAATTCTAATTTCTAACACGCCAGCCATACTACAATGTAGATTCCATCCATACTCATCAAACAAAAAGAAGGGAGGTGAACATTCCATTCCCATTCCATCCCATCAAGCATTACAAGTTAAACTGAATAATGAATAATCATATAGCTTCTAGCTATGCAAGTTCAATCAATAATTAAAACTCAAACATCATCGCCGTGTTAGTGAATAAGAGCAAACAGAATTATCATTCATTCATTCATCCATGAGATGTTTCGAAATTGGGGGGAAAGGAAAACCTGGCGTGGAAGTAAAGTTGTGATTTCTCATCCCAAACAAATGTAAAATCATTATTTTGACGACAGTCGGAATCTGCGTCCATAGGTTCTGTTTCTGTCTGAACTTCATTCAATTTCCGAATCTCTCTCCCTTGTTGTCGTTGGAATCTTCTCAAACAAAGCAAATATTTCCCATCATGCTTCTTGGCCCAGCCCAATATTTCCCTTTCCCAAATTCCAAAAAACAAAATTATTTTGTATTATCATTTTATTTACTAGCAGTAATTGTATGGAATTTAATTGTTATGTATTATGAGTGTAAAAAAAATAGATATAAAGAATTTACAGTTTACGCCGTCAGTTAATTAAATAATTTTTTGAACTCAGTAGCTATGCACTACCAAAGTAATATTTTTTATACTAACAACTAATAAAAACCTATAATTATATTTTAAGATAATTATTGTAAAAGTTAATAAACTCAGCATCTTTGTTTCCTATGAAAGCTTGTCCATCATTTTTCATCGTTTTCTTCTCTAGATCTTTGTTTCCTATGTACTAATAGGTATCCAACCCAAGATGTTGAACTCTTGTATTTTTTTAAATAAATGAAACACGTTAGAGAAGTTGAATAGTTTATTAGTTAGATGTTAAAACTTTTTCGAAAAAATATTTGCAAGAAGTTCATAAAACAAGTTCGTAAAGCAATTGTCCAATGATGATTTCAAAAAGATGTTTTTTTTCAAAAATAACGTTTTCATTAACTTATACGTATGAAAAAACAAGTGAAAACAACAACCCAAAAGTAAGAACACTTGTTTTTATATTGATTCATTTAATCTTGAACTATGTCCAATTTTTGTTTAATATTGGTGAAAATCTAATTTTTTTCAAGTTAAAAAAAGTTTTGTTACGATAAAAACACCATATAATTATTTTAGTAGATTATTTAATTTGGTAAATAATTACAATTTTTGGTAAAAACATAACTTACTCTTTGATTTTCAAGAAATTTATATGAATATTTTTTACCAACCAAATAAATTTAATCATTCTTAGAAATTATCATTACGGGAAAAAAAATTCTTTCGTACCGAACACTCTAGAAAAAATTGTAGGATACAATGTAGGCACACCATTTATTCACACTACCATGAGTTAAAGACCAAGGATGAAAAGGAAAAATAAAAGAGGATAAAAGGCAAGTATTCATTCATAATTTACTTAATCGCTAATTTGATTGTTGGTGTGTTTGCAAGTAAGGTTGTTAAAAAGGTATTAGTAACCCAGAAATAAACATATACCAAAATTGGATCAGGAGTTAAAAAACATAACCATTTTTAACACCGCACAGTACTAAAGAAACAAATAAGAGTGTTATTATTGATACCTATCATAATTGCTTTTGATTCTTACAAAATTTTAAAATTCCTAAAAAGATCATTCTACTCCTTTGTTAAAACATTTCACCCCCACCCCTGCCATCTTTCTTCTTATCCCTTATTAAATATACAATAAAAATATGATTATGATGTGATTTTCGTTGAGATACACATATTTTCATTTTATATTTTTAAAATAAAAAATAAATATATAACAAAAATATAATTTTATTATAATCTTCGTTGAAATATACAACAAAATTATATTTCTATTGTATATTCTTTAAACAAAAAAATACAACATAATCATGGTTTTATTGTATTTTTTTTTGTTTTTATGGTTTTTTATTGATTATAAATATAAGTTATTTTTTTTTAAAGTAATCAAATTAATTTTGATATAATTTATAATTTTAATAGTACTCAACATATTTTTTAATTAAAATTAAATTAATTGAGTACAATTTATCATTTATGAAGATAGTCAATTTAATTATTATAAAAAAAATTACCGTTATTAATCGTAATCAAATCAACTCATGATATTATTTTGATTACCAGGGTAATTTATGTACTCATTAATTTAAATTTAAATAAAAAAGTATAATTTTTGTAATAAATAATTTGATTATTGTTAAAAAAAGATAATGCATGCCATCATTAATATAATTTGTACCCAAATTAATTCAAGTAAAAAAAACTTAATTCTGTAATTAATTTTCCATAAAAAAATATCTAACAAAAACATATTTTTGTTGTATAAAAAGATAGTGCAAAAAAATTACAAAACAAAAATGTTTTTCCACCATAAAAATATTTTTTCATTGTGTAAAATTTTTGCACTCATTTTTATACATTAAAAAGGTGTTTGCATTTGTTAAATTTGGATGGAAAAAAAAATACTATACAATGGAATCACAAGTAGGTTGTAACAAAGTGAGTGTGAAAATAGTATAATAACAAAATTATTTGTTGTGTATTTTATTTAATGAAATTATAATTATGTAAAAATGATAATTTTGGAATAAAATTTTTTCAATCAAGAACAATTTGCATGAGGTCAATAAGGCCAATAATAACTCCCAACCGTTAAACTTGGGCAAACTGTTTTCCTATTCAGTTTGGTTTAAGGGATAATTGTTTTTCAATTGGGTTTAATTCGATTTTTTGGGTTGAACTGAATTGTGAACAAGCCTAACCAAAGGTAATGGACCTTTTCTCATTTCTAGTTCGGTTGAACTATTTTCTAATTAAAACACTATTGTCAGAGAATTCACAAAAAAAAAACCATTGTCAGAGTTGTTAGATATATAAAATTGTCTTTTAGATGAGACTATATACAGGGGGTGAGGGAGAAAATATTTTTTTTAAAACCTGAATAATCCTCTAATAAAGAGCAATTTCTCTGAGTATTGAATTTATTTAATGGTCCAAACTCATTTAACATACGCTCTTTTGTTTCATATAAATAGATCATATATGAAATTATATCTATCTTTTAAAAAAATAATATTTACCTTAAATTTTCAATAGAAAATGTTATGATAAATATTAAATTAAAAGCAAAATACATTTTACTTTTTATTTAAGAATAAAGCTACTTTAAAAAGATTATTTTCATTCGATATGACTGCACTTTTGTGTTTTGTTTTCTTTCTTTCTTTTTAATATGAAGTTTTTCTGGAACTAGAGATCTCTAGAGTTTTCTAGTGGGACAAAACAGTGCTGCAGTGCGGGTTATCCATTATAAAACAATTGTTCGATGAACCAAAGAGACTATTAAAATATGCTTTAGTATTCATTTTAATATGCTTCACATTTAAATTTATAAATAGAGGTTTTTTCATGAAATAAATGTTTAATTAAATTTTTTATTATTAAATAAAACTTATCTCATTTTATTATAAATTAAATGTTTAATACAAAGAATTACATGATCAATAGAATAGAAACTAATAAAAAATGAAGTTATCGTTACTAACTCAAACAATTTCATTGAGTTGTCTCTTAACAAGTCTTATTCTATAAGATAAATGAGTAACTAAATTTTTTTTATTAATAATATTTCTCAACAGTTAAGTTATCACATGCATTATTTATTTTATTAACTATCATTTTATAGTTTAATTCAAATATTACATAATTAAAATTCATGTATGATTATCTTCATAATATCATTGTTAAAATCAATCTCCCTTAATCATTCCAAACACACGTATAAGTAAAATCAAATTTGAATATTTTAAATACAATCTTAACTTTAAGTTTAATTGTCGAAAAATAGAAAGAAAAAAAATCTATTAAAGATGTCAACAAATATTTTATTTTGATGAAGATTAATTTTTTTTTATTAATTAAGATATTGATATAAAGTATTGACTATCAATTTTTTGTTGGAGACTATAAAAACACATAAGATAAAATATTTATTTTCCAACCTAATTTATTTTATATTTAATGTTAAAATTCAAACTCTTAAATAATTTAATTCACTTAATTAAAAACATAAATTATTACTACGAAAATAAATCAGCGTTGATTTTGATGGAAATAAGTGAATGATAATATTATACACTAACAAAACAAAAATAAAAATAAAAACGCAAAAGAAGCTCGTGGAAGCATCTAGAACAGAACGAGAGTTCTGTTAAAAAAATAAACAATGTATTTGCATACTCACTAATGACTAATCACTAAAGTGAAAATAAAGGGTAGGTCACACTCACTGTATCCAAAGGCGCTAGCTTGTGTGGACCCCACTGAACCCATCCTTTCGACTTTTTCTTTCTTTAGCGGTTGACGGTTGTACATTCCTTCTTCCAGAACTGTCCCTAGTATTTAATTAATTTTTTTAGTAAAAAATATTTATTCAACTAATGAAATACAAGAAAAAAATATTATTTTTAAATAGAACCAGCATAATAAAAAATATTATTTATTTATAAAAATAAAAGTCTTAATTAATTTTAAAATAATATAATTAAGCGTATCTTATTCCTTTCTTTTTTATTCACTGGGATGCAAGATGAATATTGTTTAAGGATTGGTTCGATAGAGGGAAAAATAAATTTGAATTAAGCAAAGTATATAAGTATGAATCTAACATGATTTTATTATTCATTTTTCTTTTTTTCATTATCTTTGTAAACGAACACACCCCTACTTATTTAAAATTGTGGAGTATGTTATTTATCCAACTTATTGAGAGGCAAGCCAATATTAAAAACTGAGTACTACTTTAATATCTCATTCACTTCCTTTTTTTATATTTTATTGTTATAATTTTTATTATTTTTCTTCATCACTTTACTTATTGCATCTTTTATTTTCCCCATTTCTCTGTATTTATATATATGCACCAACCCAGTGTAACAAACTAACAATCGTCCTTCAAGAAGACAAAAATGAAGAAATCATACTTACGAATTACGATATCTAAACACGACAAACGGTGCCTTCTGGCTTCTGCACAGCAAGCTTCTGCCATCTATCGTACCCCTTGAAAATGAACTAAGAAGAAAACAAACTCCGTATTTCTCTCCCTGCTTCAATGGGAAATATATACATAGACTAGCGTGTGCGTGTTTTTTTATATATTATCGAACATTTAAGAAACGATATATGTTTATATCATGTGTAAGTTTCTAATTAAATAAATTCAACACATGAGATTTACTGTAAATAAATCTTTATATTTACATATGATATGATGTAAATAGATCCTATCCGAATATTTAATTTAATTAATTTCTTTCATTTTTAGTTATATTATACAATCTAATACTTTGTTTTTTCTATCACGTACACCCAATATCATTTTTTTCATCAGCAGTTCATGAAATCTACTATCTACTATACATATATAAAATCAAACTAACTGCAGCTTATATTATTGACACTTAGGCAAAAAATAAGGACAAAATGATAATTGGACATTGATTTACTGATTTTCACCTCCTTTTTAATAAGTACACCGCACTATTCTCAAATAAAAAATTGTTAATTGCTCATTCTTTTTTATAAGTGCACTCCAATATTTTCAAATTAAAACTTGTTAATTGCACCCCTTTTTGATAAGAAAATCTATATTTCTTTCATCTCTCTCACATGTCATCTATTTAATGCGTAGGCAGTGATATTACTTGTGTACACAGGGTATTGTATTAGTCAGTTACAAAAATACAAAATCT
Source organism: Glycine latifolia (assembly GCA_013407115.1). Classification (NCBI taxonomy): domain Eukaryota; kingdom Viridiplantae; phylum Streptophyta; class Magnoliopsida; order Fabales; family Fabaceae; genus Glycine; species Glycine latifolia. The sequence goes on along the minus strand of CM023946.1, from coordinate 17,280,731 downwards.
CAATATTATTTTAATTTTTCCTTCCAAAAAGACTCTAAATCATTTGTGATATAATAATTCCTCCCTTATTTACTCAACAACTGTCTAGAAACTTGTTAAGTGCAACAATTTCACTCATTATATCATTTATTTCATCTATCTCACACATTATTATCTCTTTATCGCATAGACAATGATATTACCTGTTTATGCACGGTATCTTACTAGCCAGTTATAAAAATATAAAATCTCAATATTATTTTGATTTTCTCTTCCCAAAAGACTCTAAACCACTAGTGATATAGTAATTTCTCTCTTATTTACTTAACAACTGTCTATAAAACTATAGTGATTTCCTTTCATTTTATGTTATGATTTTCACAATCTCCTACTTTGGGTCCTTCATATTTTTCAATATTGTTGGTTCTCATCTAAATTGACTTAGTCTAATTATTGACATGTTTCCACATGTGTAATAAGAGATGGAGTCTTAAGTAGATCCATTGTTTAATGTCTGATTTCAACAGAGGTTTATTATCACAAGAAGAAAAAAATGTTATTGAACTTTACTTCTTTCTTTCTCTTATTAATTTATTTGACAACTATCTAGAGTGCAGTGGTGTCCTTTCATTTTATGTTATGATTTTCATAATTTTTTCCTTTTGGCCCTTCATATTTCTCAATTTTATTAGTTCTCACCTCAATTGACTAAGTCTAATTATTGACAGATTTGCACAAGTGTGACAAAAGATGGAACCTTAAGTGGATCAATTGCTTATGATCTGATCTTAATAGAGGTATATTATCACAAGAATAAAAAGTTATTATTGAACTTCACTTCTTTCTTTCTCTTATTTTTGCTACACATTCATTTTGCCATTAATAAACTATATTAGATCTTGCAGTTTTTTAAATATATTTCCAGTCTAAATGATATATCGTCTTAACTACCTTTTTAAGAATTAGATGTGTTCAAATATCTTTCTTATCATCTTCTATTTTTCCTCAACTCTGAAAATGTTCTTCTTCTCTAATGTTATCTGTCTTCTCACCATTTTTCTCTATTCTCTTACCTTCTTTATTTACTCAATTTATTTTCTCTCTATTCGAAAAATAAATCGATGAAATATCTTTTTACTTCTCCGTTAACCATTCAACATTGCAACTCTCATTGAAGATGTCTTTACTAGCCACTGTGACTACAACTTCTTCATAATTTTTTCATGATTTATAGTGACCTTTAGCAACAAAGGTGAATAGTTTTCTTAGTTTATATTTTCTTGATTGATTTTGATTTGGTCTAATTACTTTCTTTGTTTTTTTCTCCTTCATTAAAATTTCTCTAATATATTGAATATGGATTAAATTTGTCAAAAAGGTTGATATGGCCTATGGGTTAAAGTATTATGTGTAAAAAGATACTAAACATGTTTTTATAAGAATATATGAGAATTGGAGAAATTTTTAGATATCTATTTGATTTTGTTCTAAACCGATTTATTGGTTACAAATTATGTGTTTGATCAAATGTCAAAATGACATTTTTTGGTATGTTTTCTTATTTCTCATTTTACTTTTAAATTTATGACGCTTTTGAGACTACTTTTCATATGAAAAAATTTTTTAGTTGATTTCATCGATTTGGTATTATCTTATAGAGTAAGAATTTTTCACACACAATATTTGGTTGTTGTTGTTGCTTATCTTTTGTTAATATTACTCCTATTTATAATCAATAGTTCAATTATATTTGTTTAAAAAACGTTAGTAAATGAAAACTTATGTTTATTTCAGAAATTTAGGTGAACGGGTAAAAGATTAATGAAATGTTCAATTGTGAAATTTGATACATGACCTCTATAAAAGTTAACATTGACACAAACATAAGTGAATAAAAATAATTCAATTGATGATTGAGTAGAAGATGAAAGTTCATAGTGGAGAAAAGATGCAGGACAAAATGAATGTATTACTTGGATAAATTGAAAGAGAATACCTAAACAAGTGGAAAGTTTACTAACAAAACATTAATTTTGCATAAAGTTTTCAGTTGTTTTATTTAATCTAAGTTCAAAATTAAAAGTTGCTTACTACATATTACAATTCTTGCTTAGATTGAAAATTAGTATTTTTGTTCCAAACTAACTTTTTCATTTTTTTTTCTATTCTATCTTATAGTGATTATATGAATTTAAATTCTAACAAGTTTTCAATCAGCCATGCATTAGTCATGTTTCACTCAAATTATTTAAGTTTTCAATCTTTTTGAAATTGTTGTAACTCATCAGTTACATTTATATACAATATTATATTTCTAGGCTGAAATTTTGTAAGATATTAACAAAATTGTTAAGAAGTTCTACATCACAAATTGATCATCATGTGCCTACAATTATATTACACTACATCTATATACCTATTGCTATGAAATAATCTTTCTTTATTACCCCATGCAAAATGAATGCTACAAACGCAATCGAAGACAAAAAATATATATAAATAAGTGTTAGAATTTTCATTCATATGTTTACTTATAATTATCATATCTTTATATTACACACAACAAACATAATTTCTTATTCCTATTATAAATTCATCATTTTCTTCATTTCTAAACTATTTATATGTTTACTTATTATAAAAATAATTTTCTAATTTAAAGCGAATCGAAGCGTAACAAATCAGTACATCCCGTACGAATGCACGAATTACCTACTAGTATTTTATTAAAGATTAATCAAAGCATAATTTGACCTTTAAGATGTGACACATGTAATTGATAGCTTTTATTTTTTATTGATCATACATTGATATAGGAAGTACTTTTGTCAAAAATGATAATTAATTTTCATGAAAAATCTTAAACGTACAATATAAGTATTTTATTTTTGATACGATTTATTTTGTATTTAAAAATCAATCAAAATTTAAATCCTAAATACTTAATTAAAAAACATAAATAACTATTAATTGTGTCAATTATTATTATTGGTTAAACTTTATGCTTTTAAGTATATGAGAGTGGTTGAAATTTTATGAGTAAAACAACATTTATGGGGATAAAAATTAGTGTCATTGTACATGGTAGTTTGACTTTGACCCATATACCCTTTGTTCTGGCTGTAACTGGAATGCACTAGGCAACAATTAAACAAAAGAAAACTTCTCCTTCTCTATATAAACCCACCATGTCACCACACTCTAATCACCAAAACCAAACCATAGCAAGCCTAAGGATCAAACCTCTTTCTTTCTAGATCCTTGAACTCATTCCCACAACTTGTTGTCGCATTACCATGGCTCCAAGCTTAAGCAAAACTGTGGAACTAAATTCATTTGGTCTTGGGAACGGTAATTTGCCTTTGTCCATAGCCTTAGAAGGATCAAATTTCCTCGCCAACGGGCACCCTTTTCTCACGGAAGTCCCCGACAACATAATAGCCACCCCTTCACCCATCGACGCCAAGAGTACTAAGAATAACGAGGACGACGTCGTAGGTTGCTTCGTGGGCTTCGACGCGGATGAGCCCAGAAGCCGACACGTGGCTCCCCTGGGGAAGCTCAGAGGGATAAAATTCATGAGCATATTCCGGTTCAAGGTGTGGTGGACCACTCACTGGGTCGGTAGCAACGGACACCAACTGGAGCACGAGACACAGATCATGCTTCTCGACAAAAATGATCAACTCGGACGCCCCTTTGTGTTGATTCTCCCTATCCTCCAAGCCTCATTCCGAGCCTCCCTGCAACCCGGTTTGGATGATTACGTGGACATTTGCGTGGAGAGCGGGTCGACACGTGTCTGTGGCTCCAGCTTCAGGAGCTGCTTATACGTCCACGTTGGCGATGACCCCTATCGGTTGCTGAGAGAAGCAGCTAAAGTCGTTAGGATGCATTTGGGGACTTTCAAGCTTCTCGAGGAGAAAACCCCGCCAGGTATATACTCGCCGCTAAAAATTCATCACAAAAATTACTACTGTTTTTGTTTTGTTGGAGATTTTTTTTTTTTTTTTATAATAAGGAGGTATTTTAGACTTTTATTGTATCTCTCAACTAATTTTTCACTCTCTTTTTTTTACTTATGTTTGACTCATAAGAAGCATTGAATTGCTATCAAATTATATTCGGTCCTGCAAGCTTTGAGGAAGCGTGTTTATGTCATATAATAGAAATAGGGTATATAAATAAAGGAGAATCCTAACTTTGAAATAGATATAAATTTAAATCCTAAAACATGAGTAATTTATAACTTTAAGGATTAAATATGTTTTTAGTTTTTATATTTTGGTTGTTTTTTTTTTAGTTCTCATTGTCTTATATTTTCTAATTTATTTTTAAAAAAACGTCTTTTTAATTCCTCTTTACAACTTAAATTTTTAAAAATTGTGCAAAAAGTAGGTATAGGAACTAAAAACATAATTCTTATAAAGTTTGGAGACTAAATTGCACCATCAAAATTCAGGAGCTACAAATAAGATTAAATAAAAAAATAGTAAAAATTAATTTGTAAACTGATTTTTGATTTTATTTTGTAGTGATCATAGACAAGTTTGGGTGGTGTACATGGGACGCGTTTTACTTGAAGGTGCATCCCTCAGGAGTGTGGGAAGGAGTAAAAGGGTTGGTGGAGGGAGGGTGCCCTCCAGGGATGGTCCTAATCGACGACGGGTGGCAATCCATTTGTCACGACGAGGACCCCATCACGGACCAAGAGGGTATGAACCGAACCTCCGCAGGGGAGCAAATGCCATGCAGGCTCGTGAAGTTCGAGGAAAATTACAAGTTCAGACAATATTGTAGTGGAAAGGATTCTGAGAAGGGTTTGGGTGCGTTTGTTAGGGACTTGAAGCAACACTTTAGGAGCGTGGAGCAGGTGTATGTGTGGCACGCGCTTTGTGGCTACTGGGGTGGTGTCAGACCTAAGGTTCCGGGCATGCCCGAGGCTAAGGTTCTCACTCCGAAGCTGTCCAAGGGGCTAAAAATGACAATGGAGGATTTAGCGGTGGATAAGATCGTGACTAACGGAGTTGGACTGGTGCCACCACACCTGGCTCACCGTTTGTACGAGGGGCTCCACTCGCTTTTGGAATCGGCGGGTATTGACGGCGTTAAGGTTGACGTTATACACGTAAGTCTCCATTCTGCACCTAAATTCTTTCCTTTTGTTTTCTTTATTAGTACTTCCATTCCATGCTCTAACGTTTTCTTTTTGACAGTATTGTCTAGCGTTAAATAATTGATATTATTTATAATGATTTGTATTTATTATTTTATTTTATTTTATTCGGTGTGTATAGGTTTTCAAAATGTTTTTTATGATTAAAAATAATAAAAATTATTCCACTGTTATTGTATAAATATATGTATTTTTCTATTGTCAAGTTGTGTCAGAAAGGAATTTAGTGTGAGATAGCTGTAAATTAAAAATGTGATAAAGTTATGGTAAGATTACGGATACGTACGTGTATTTTTTTTTACATACAAAGGCTAACTTTTTAATTTGTTTAGATAAAAATTACTCATTTTGATATTAAGGTGTTGTTTATAGGCTTCAGCAAAAAAAAATGGTGTTTATAGATTAGTAATACGCATAGTTAAAGATTATAGATGCCCATGGAAGAATTTAAGAATTAATTAATGATCAAATTGACTACAGTTTAATTACTACAGACTACAGACCTTAGCCATGTTTATGTTCTCTGCAGTGTAAGTTTTTAGTTTTCAAGGTAACATTTTGAACTAAATATCAGAATTACTTTGTAATTTTAATTTGTTGTCTTTGGCTACATTTGTTCTTGTTTTCTAGTTTGCTACGATACTTGTACACGGCAAGCCATATTTACAAATATTTGTATGTGGTGCTTAAAAATTTGAAAGGGAAATTATTCATGAAGTGTGTACAACGAAATTGAATATTTTCTTTATTAGTATATATTAAAAAACTAAGAATTTTTATAGTGTTGATGAATTAAAAAATTTAGATTTAAAAACTAATAAAAAATAATGTTGATGAATTTAAAAATGTAAATTATTGTACAATTCGTTTCCTAGGTTGGAGAGAATATTGCTTAAGTTATAAAAAGTAAAAAATTAGACCAAAATTTGTTGACACTTGAAAGTCTTAATACTAGATTTGAGGTTCAATTTTCAATTTGAGTATAGAATCATAAGTAAAGATATCACTTTATTATAAAATGAGTTAATCTGGTGGTAGAGAAATCAGTCGGATCTCAAATAAAATACCCTAGATATCTCTTGGTTACACCAAAGGAATTTTTCTTTAATTGTGACATATAATGGTAAGATCAATTTAAGTGGCGTAAAAGGAAAAAAAGAGAGTTGCTAAGTTAAAGATCTCTAATATTTAATATAATAATAGAGTGTCAACAAATAATGGTAAGATCAATTTAACACATTGTATTATTTATTAATTATTAGAAAAATGATATATACCTTATTGTTTGGTATATAAAATTAAAAGGAAAAAATAAAAATAAAAAAGATAAAGTGAAAGATCTAATAATTAATAAATAATACAATGTGTTAAAAAGAGATATATAAAAATAATATATTATATAAGTATATAAATTATTATTACTAGGGGAAAGAGATCCACGTCTCTCTAAAAAAATCTTCTTTTTTAAATAAAACACAAAATGGAAAAGGAAAAGAACGAGAGAAAGTTGAAAAAAATGGAAGTGCGCAAATGTGCAATTAACTTTATAAAATGAAAGTGTATGCTTAAAGATAATTTAATTTTTTTAAAAAAGAAGTAAAACCCAAAACTTCGCATTATCTTTATTATTAATTATAGATTATTTAGATTAAGAAAAATAAATACAAATACAGTTTTCTATATGTTAGTGGACTTTGTTGTAAAAGGTTACATGTTACAAAATACACAATAGATGCTCTCATTATGTAATTATTTGCAATACACTAGATATTCTCATAGTGATATCTTCTTTAATACTCTGTATATTTTGTTTAAATTTATTGAAATCACTAAACCAATCATAAAGAAATAGTTAAGAAAAAGAGTAAGTATTGTTAACATTTCTTATTTTGAAAATGTAATAGACGTTAGGTTAGCAACATCAGCACGTTCAATATTCTTTTTGTATTTACGTGTTAGTCTAATAGGACCAACCATCTACATATATACACTACGGTTGTCGTAATTGCAGGGTTGAACTTGAAAGCCAAATTCTCTCAACTAAAAATGGTTTATTATGAGATTGAGAAGTGTCTCTTCCCTTGGCAATTGTATCCTTCGTAGGACCGCATCTGGTGAGTATACGAGGATCTTGCTAAAATTAATATTACAACTCACAAGTATCAACGAGGTTTCCAACTTCGTTTGATACTTGGAGGTATCATTTTACTAAAAAAAAATGCCATTTACTAACAATTTAATGTTGGGTTTGAGAATCAAGTTGGATCATAATCAGCTATGAAGCCCAAGACTCTATAAAGCTAGTTCTACATATTAATTGGCCTCAAGTGGAGGCTATACACAACGATTTTTCAATATTTTTATTCTTATAGCAAAACACTAAACTAGACATAGATCTTGATTAACGATGATTATTTAGATGATTTTCAAGTTTAATATTTCGTGATTTGCATTTTTGCAGTTGCTCGAGTTGCTATCCGAGGAATACGGTGGCCGTGTTGAGCTAGCCAAAGCTTATTACAAAGCGCTCACTGCTTCGGTGAATAAGCATTTCAAAGGCAATGGGGTCATTGCGAGCATGGAGCATTGTAATGACTTCTTTCTCCTTGGCACCGAAGCCATAGCCCTTGGGCGCGTAGGTAATAATCATTCCAAATTGCAACCCTTATAATAAACAATAACATTAGTAGTTAAAAGTATTTTTACTCAATTGATTTAACATTATTGTAATAATTTTTTTTAATTGTGTTTTCAATTCTCACGGATAAAAAAAACAATATATTAGAAGATCTTTTCAAAGCATGGAAACTTTAACATACACAATTTTTTTGGAGTTTAATCGCCATGAAATGTCTTACACCTAATTAATCAGAAATCACAATTGACATAATTTTCAAATTTTTTTGTATTAAAAGTCAATAAATACGATAGTTTGTGATTAAACACAATGTAAATAGTTTGTGATTGAACACAATGTAAAATTAGTGTCAATGGATTGTCTATTTTCTCAATTCTCCATTAAATTTTCTAACCGATAACAGTACATAAATACAGGAGATGATTTTTGGTGCACTGATCCCTCTGGAGATCCAAATGGCACGTATTGGCTCCAAGGGTGTCACATGGTGCACTGTGCCTACAACAGCTTGTGGATGGGGAATTTTATTCACCCGGATTGGGACATGTTCCAGTCCACTCACCCTTGTGCCGAATTCCATGCTGCCTCTAGGGCCATCTCTGGTGGACCAATTTACATTAGTGATTGTGTTGGAAAGCACAACTTCAAGTTGCTCAAGAGCCTCGCTTTGCCTGATGGGACGATTTTGCGTTGTCAACACTATGCACTCCCCACACGAGACTGTTTGTTTGAAGACCCCTTACATGATGGGAAGACAATGCTCAAAATTTGGAATCTCAACAAAGTAAGCCACCCTCTTTTTTAAATTAGTTTTTTCTTTAATCCAGTATATGTTTGGTCGAGTGTTAGGGATTAATCATCTCAGATGCAAAAAAAAAAACAATTTAAGAGGTCGATTGGAGATTAAAGTTCTGATCACATACTTGAGAAGAAATTCTTACATGGTCTAGACTTTAGACTACCATGATTGCAAACAATCTTTGCATAACACTCTATTGATTATTTTTTAATGGGTAAATGTTAGTTTTGTTAGAAATTTCAAACATTCTATTGAAAAATACTAATTATTTTTTGCATGTTAAAAAACACTTTTATTTGTTAATTATATCACAAATTATTTTTTTAATCACACCATAATGCATTGGTATTATTAATAACCTTTAATAACCTTTTTATATTTGTTTTGTAACAGTATACAGGTGTTTTGGGTCTATTTAATTGCCAAGGAGGTGGGTGGTGTCCCGTGACTAGGAGAAACAAGAGTGCCTCTGAATTTTCACAAACTGTGACATGCTTAGCGAGTCCTCAAGACATTGAATGGAGCAATGGGAAAAGCCCAATATGCATAAAAGGGATGGATGTGTTTGCTGTATATTTGTTCAAGGACCACAAACTAAAGCTCATGAAGGCATCAGAGAAATTGGAAGTTTCACTTGAGCCATTTAGTTTTGAGCTATTGACAGTGTCTCCAGTGATTGTGCTGTCAAAAAAGTTAATTCAATTTGCCCCAATTGGATTAGTGAACATGCTTAACTCTGGTGGTGCCATTCAGTCCATGGAGTTTGACAACCACACAGATGTGGTCAAAATTGGGGTTAGGGGTTGTGGGGAGATGAAGGTGTTTGCATCAGAGAAACCAGTTAGTTGCAAAATAGATGGGGTAGTAGTAAAATTTGATTATGAGGATAAAATGGTGAGAGTGCAAGTTCCCTGGCCTAGTTCTTCAAAATTGTCAATGGTTGAGTTTCTATTTTGATCCCTGGCAAGGGGAATTTGGGATACTATGATATTTGACTCTCTTTTTAAGTAATAAGAGTCATGTTTTTCTGTTGTAGATTTTAGTTTTCCATGCGTATTCTTTGTCGAAGATGATTTTATTTAAGTCACTGTTGGGTATTAAATATGAGTATATTTTCTCCTCACGATTTAAATTCCATTTTCAAACCTTGTTTTGTCTTAAGAATATTAGCTTTTTATGCTACACTTAACGATTTAGTCCTCATTTTTAAACATTAGTGTTTTTATTTTCACATTTTTGTTAGATCACCTGACTTCTTCATTGAGCATTTACTTTTTATTATTTTAAAATACCATTTTTAAAATGACTTAAAATTAAAAATTCATGAGTTGCCTCATAAGTTGGTCCATAGACGAGTGATCATTTAATGAATTTGAGTTGCACTACAATCGTACGTGAGAGTTGTAACACTAAATAAGTGTTTTCTATACACAATTTTCTCCATTAGATAGATTTTTTTTTTGGTTAAAGGAACTATTTTCTGATTCTCTTACATTCTATTACCTTATTAGTTCTCTTTATTTATTTTTATGTATGACAATGCTTGGTTCTAAATCTGGGGAAGAGGGTGTATTTAGGACAATGCTTAGTTAGTATTTATAATGCTAAATAATGATCCTGTGTCAACTATTATTTAAAATGCTCGAGATATTCACATACAAGAGAATTGGGCTTTTGAAATTAAGATAAAGGGATGAGCAAGGTTTGAATTTGGACTTGTAGTAGACTACCTTAAAAAAGAGCAAGTGTCCAAAAGTAGGTGGAGTTTCCAAAGATTAACTGACCGAGAGGTTCGAATTTTGCTGTAGCTTGAAAAAGAGCAAGTGGCCAAAATTGATAGAGGAGACTTGACTTGAGTTAGGAACTTAGGATCACATGAAATGTTGATTCACTGGTCTTTGGTTACAGTAGCATTAGGCTTGGACCAGTCCACGATCTTATATTCTTTTTTCTTCCTCTTTGTGTAAAATAGTAGATGCGGCATTCATCTAACTTAACATTTTTCTTCACGAAAAGAAATCACTATTTGTATCTGGCTTGTAATTTATTAAGTGAATACGGAGGAAGAGGTGTTCGCACACTGCTGTGTTGTGATCAAAATATCATAATGCTCATTCATGGGACCGACGTTGCTGCTTAATTACTACAACAAAGGCATTATCTTTATTTATTTGATTTTAATTCAGAGGTCTAATTCATCCGAAGTAAGCATGGGTTAATCTGTTGGTCGCAGATGAACTCAAGAGGGGGCTGAATTGAGTTTTATAAAATAATTCAGAATTTAAAATCAAATTCAAAGCAATAATATGAAGATAAGAGATAAATAAGACACAATCAATTTTAACGTAAAAAATCTAATTGGATAAAAAATCACGATATCCAAATTGGATAATCAAATGGACAACTCTACTATGATAATTTTGTGTACAAGAGTTCCTAGTATCCTAGTTTCCAAGCCTACCCTTACACAACAATTAACTCAGCTGGTATCTTTGTTTCCCAGCAAAAAGCTCTCGTCTCAATTCATCAAGAATAGAGACAGACTGGTATCCTTGTTTCCGAGCCAGATTGGTATCCTAGTTTTTCAGACAGAAGTCGCATGTCTCAATTCACCAAGAATAGAGAGAGAACTGATATCCTAGTTTCCCAGTTGCAACCTTTCCCAAAGTCAAGAAGAAGAATACAATAAAATAGTTACATTTACGCTTTTATTCCTTAAGCAAATAAGTATCTTTAAATCCTGATAGAGAGTTGAAGAATCAGACTTGCCAAACGCTTCTATATGATCTCACAACAATTCTCTCAATGATACAAACATAAACTCTCGAAACTCTGATATTATTTGGAATGGAATGCATACCTAAAACACAAACATATGTTTCTATTTATACTAATTTAAGGATATGATTTTATCCAAATTTTGAATTTAATCTTAAAAAATATTTTATCTTATCATGCAATGCAATATTAAATATATTCTATTATATTATGCAATGCAATATTAAAAAATATTTTATCCTATTTTTGAATGCAATCTTAAAGATAAATATATTGGCAAGATTAATCTTCTAATTTGCTTACATAAAATCTAAAAAAATAAATAGAAACAAATCTTCTTAATTCCATATCATCTTGAATGATATCAATCTTCAGGATTCTTCAAATAATCTTATCAATTATGTTGATTTTCATAAATCCAAAATATCAGTAACTTTAAAATATCAAATCTAAAATATCAGTAACTTCAAAATATCAAATAATTATCATCAGTTCAATAAATCTAATAATATAACATTCATTTTTTGTTATTATCAAAACTTTATAAATCTTTTTATGCATAAAGGGTTCAACAAATATCCAACAAATTTCATCAAAACTAATTGGTACAATTTTCTTTTCTACTTAAAAGATGATTGGTTACATGTATTAATTAGTAGTTAGAATTGACAAGAAAATATTATGTACTTCAACCATGGTAATCTTTGTTTTTTTTTCACTATCATATTTGGGTGCTAGTAACTAATTTATGTTGAAGAATCTAATTAAGTTATATATTTTCTATCTATAATATTTAAATCCAAATTTTTATTTAAAATATTTAAATTTAATTTCACTCAAACTAATAAAATGTTATAATAGTAGTTAAGAACATGTTTGGACATAAAGTTAAAAATGTTTTTAAAAATTTCTTTACCAAATAAAAATTCTATATTTTCAGTAAAAAAATTTTAAAAAACTCTTATAACTTATATCAAAACAACTAATTAACAATGCAAACTTGATTTTATAGGCTATAGTACCTCTTCAAAGGTCCACTCCAAACACACTATATATTAGTGGCAGGTGTACATACAGGAAAGCAGTTCAGTGGCTACTTCCTCCCACAGACTGACACCCACACACCCTCCTTACTCCATCCCTTCACCTTTCCTTTCTCTCTTTTCTTTTCTTATTTCGGCATATGGCTAAGCTTCCTACCATGTTCTCTTTGAGGCACTTCTTGGTACTCTCCCTCGCCTTAAACGTCAGCCTCATACTAAGATTAATGATGCACCAAGGTCAACAAAAACCTCTTCACAACCATTCTGTAACTGATCATGAGGAACATCACAATAACATCCATAAATCACGCATGCATATATCATCCTCATCATCATCATCTACTTCCTCAAGAGGAGCTAGCAGCAATAATAGAGTGATCAATCTCGACCAGTAAGCTAGCACAAACTCTATTTGATTATTTAGTTTAATTTGTTCCCTTCATTTTATGATGATGTCTTTTTTAGTATCATTTTATCTCTTCTATCACTTTTTGTTTGAGCCAATCGTGGCTCTGTTTCTGGTAGCTTGCTTGCGTCTTTGGTACCGTTCTTTGCTTGCTTCCTGCTATTGTTCCCTGAGAAGACAGGGACAAGTCATCGTCTCTAACGTCATGACTTTCTCTTACAAAAAATGTCAGGAATATAACAGCAAGTTCAGTATACTAATTTGTTTGATTCTAGAACTTTTTGAGTTATTTTTTGTCTCATTTTTTCTCAATGATTCATTGAATCATAAATTAATTCTTAACACCGTACATAATTATCGCTGATTTCATTTTTTTTTACATGCTATGAAAATCAAACACAATTTTTCTAATAAATAAATAATTCTCATTTATGTGAACTGACCTTACATCACTGATTTAGAACATTTGAGTTTAGATACCTGTAATATATACTTTAACATACTTCTTTATTAGTTAACTTTTATTGAATTAAATAGAATGTGAAGTGCATAAAATTATATAATTTTTAATAAATTTGAACCATTAAAAAATGTGTTTAAGAGAGAATATTAAAAATCATATTTTTATTATTTTTTTTATATTTTCATTCTGCATTTTTAGTGGAAAAAAAGTGTCCTTTGTATGACTTTGGTCCATCTCATGGTGTTGATCAATCTTTATAGACTCGTCTTATGTAAATCTTTACTTGACATGCAATTGATTTTTACTAACTTTTTCTCGTAGATTGTATGTTAGGTGTAAATTGATAAAAATAAACTATAATATTGATCTGTATCACGTAATAATTTCTCTACCTACTATCGAGTTGAAGGTTCCTTAATCTCCATGTTACATAATAATGTTGCTCATTTTGTTAGTGTATGCTTTTTTAACATATATAGTTTATTGCTGTATGTCGGGAGCATGTCATTTTCAAGTGTGTTTCATATTCAGTGTAACAAAATAAAAAGGCTGATTTTTAAATTTAATATAAATTAAATAATTAATTGGTAAAATGGTGCAAAATTGAAACTATTTGGAAATCTGGGCACTCAATCACACCTGCATGGGGCGTGTTGTAACACGCCCAAATGGGACGTATTTAAGGAGGAAGCGACAGGTGGCAGGCAGCAGGTGAAGCGCGGTGTGAACATAAACTTTGGAAGGTCATAACTTTTGACTGAGATGTCCGATTGAGGCGAAATCGGTGACCACGTGTTCGTAATTGAGAGGAGAAGCCCCTTGCAAGTCCCTGTTGGGGAATTGTCCAAATTTTTTTCCCAAAAGAGACCTCTAAGTGCCTCAAAATTACGATTTAAGATTCAATCACTCAAAAAATTCATTTTTCTCTGCTTTTTTAATTATTTAATTACTTTATTTAATGTTATTTTTTATTTTTTCAATTACTTCTCTAAATTTCGAGTGTTTTGACATATCGTACGCCTCCATCGGACAATTTCATCAAAAGTTATGACTGTTTGAAGGACATATGTATAATCAAATTTAAAACCTAACAATTGCTACATGCACTCCCGTTTTTGCTAAGCTTAATCTTAAAATTTAAAACCAAGGGCTTCTCCTCTCAATTACGAACGCGTGGCCACCGATTTCGCCTCATTCGGACATTCCAGTCAAAAGTTATGGCCTTCCGAAGTTTACGTTCACACCGCACTTCACCTGCTGCCTGCCACGTGTCGCTTCCTCCTTAAATACGTCCCATTTGGGCGTGTTACAACACGCCCCATGCAGGTGTGATTGAGTGCCCAGATTTCCAAATAGTTTCAATTTTGCACCATTTTGCCAATTAATTATTTAATTTATATTAAATTTAAAAATCAGCTATTTTGTACTCCTTGTTCCGGAGTTGGAGGGTCGAAATTTAGTTAGGAAAAGTAGTTTGCTTGATGGTAGTAGTCACTAGTCAAGTAGGTGAGTCCAACTTTAGTTCCACTGCCCCAGCACCATTGGCGGGATCCTCATTGACATTGTCTATATCAAAATCATTGTGTACGTTAACCTCGTCTTAGATTTGTTCTTTGCTCAGATTTTTTTATTGCAAACATGAAATACCTTTTTTAAAAAGTGATTACTTTGTTTAACAAAATTAGTTTCCTAAGAGACACTTATTATTGCTATAATATAGTTGATTAAGGAAAAAGCTAAGTGACATAATTGCAAACTGAAAGTCAATTTTAAAGGTGGACACCAATTTCAATTGAACTATGAAACTTATTAGAACCTATATATTTTTATAGCAGGTGTTTTTAACTTTTAAAAGCTAGAGGCTGTTTTTTACTTTTTAAAGCACAATCTTTATAGAATTATTATACGATCCAATTGATATTTGATATCGATCAAGTTCTATGTTGTACATAATTGGATTTCCATTCACTTTCTCATAAATCAATTTTTTTAGCTATATATTATGTGATGATCAATTGAGATCATAGACATATAAAAGTTTTAGATCGTGTAATAATTTTTTCTTTTAAAACATATTTATCTCTAAAACATATATAAATAATAGTATATTATCTTCAATTTAATTAAAATCCATCAATTATAAATTTGAATGTTATAAAGTTTAAGACTAAATGCATCAACATTTAAAAATCAAGCTTAGTTTTAAAAAGTATGCTACAATAGTGGTTGTTGGTAGTTGGAAGAATACCAAAGAAGTTGGTGGGTCACATGCCCTATGTGCACACTGCATGAAGACACTCTTTCTGTCATGGCCTCAACACTATTTACAAGCGCTTCTTTGGTTCCCTCAGTGAAATGAGATTTTTACAACTTTTTGCCGCCCTCCCTAATCGTGAGTCACTCAATTGCATAATAAGCTTATTTTTTTATATGCCCTTTGTTTTTCTCGTTTTGCATTTTTACTTTTTTTGGTTTTCAAATGGGCCCTTTGGAATCTGGATCTTACATATCAACTGCATTGTGGGCCCCGCGTAATTGGAAATCCACCACCAACATATTTTGTCCCCTTCACTCTTCGGCTGTGCATGGCTCCCATTTATTGATGTAATTGTAAATGCATACATCTACCCATATCTTTCAACCTATCTAATCATTGTTTCGGCTAATTCAGTTTCGTAATTACTTTTTTCCCCATAACTTTACACATGCAGATGCAGCCCTTAGTTAATTCAATGCCCTTTCTTCAACATGTTCATTGCTCCTTTACCTAATCGGTGGAGATCTTACAAATGTATAAACAAAATTATTATGCCTTAATTTATTCAAAAGAAATTGGGATTAGAGTTAAGTGATTTGTGTATACTTGTGAGAAGGGTTAAATGTATCTGTCTAGGTTCATTAAGTGTTATATAAGCTTTCATTTGATTTAATTATACTTTTAGTCTTCTTATACTATAGCCATTTTATAAATTTAATCTCCATTTTTTTTAATGAATTTGATTCTCTTATTATTTTCATTATGTAATTTTAATTCATCTATTGACGTAAAATCTAATATTTGATAAATAATGACGTAATAGTGTAAGTAATGTCATGTAAATATGAATGTGCTAAAATATAGTTGTACAATAGAATAATATCACTTCAACATTTTAAGTATTAGATGTTTAATTGATATATAAATTATAATTGCATAATTAAAATGATGAAAATCAAATTTGCAAAATGGTGATAGTAAAAGAAAAAAAATACAATTGAGTCTTTTTTATTCTTAAATTCATCTATGTTTTTTTAGATTGTTTTTTTTTTTTTTTATAATAAATATTTGAACAGAAAAAAGGGAAAACAGTAAAGATTGTTCAGGGCAGAGACAGTACATGACCCCTTGTTTCGAAATTCAGATCATGGTCTACATGGGAAGGACAGTGGACTAATGTATTTAATATTATTTGGCATTATAGAAACCATGAATTGATTCTGACATAAATGTTTGTTCATAGTTGGACATGATGATAATGCATGAACTGATTAATTTCTGACCAACTATATGTTACATAAAACAAAAAGATTTTAACATAAATTAACATCTTTTGCAGTGGAGACCCGACAGCGTATGAGAGGTTTTGGCGACAAACGGGTGACAAGAGCACGATCACAATCCCTGGATGGCAGTCTATGAGTTATTTTTCTGATGTGACCAACATTTGCTGGTTTTTGGAGGCAGAGTTTGCGAGGGAAGTGGTGAGGTTGCACAATGTGGTGGGAAATGCAGTCACGGAAGGGCGTCACATTGTGGTTGGAACAGGTTCTTCTCAGCTATTTCTTGCTGCTCTTTATGCTCTCTCCCCAACTGTTTCACCTGAACCAATCAGTGTTGTATGTGCCTCACCCTACTACTCTGTGAGTAAGGATTTTCATATACTATGTTTTCTATCTCTAGTGATTATCCCCTCGGTTTCACAACAATAATACATAGAATAAAAGTATCAATGTTAATGGTATTTCTAAATAGAAAATGAAAGTTGAATTTAATAGAAAAGACTAGTCTGGTAACGTGATAAAGTGATGTTTGAATCTATATTTATTATTTAGTGCATAATAGTACCACAAGTAGGATACTTGTGAGAGATCAACAATGATATTTATATTCCTATTTCGTGAAATGCTATTTGTTTCAAATAAGTTTAGTAAAAGAGTACTCTATCTTCTTATTTTTTATATTACTTTAAAAGTTTAATAACATAAAACATATTCAATTCTATTTTTTTTCTTCATTTTATTAATAATGAAGAAGATTTCTAAGAAGATATTGTGGCAGAATTTACAAGTGTTCAGTAAAAATGCATACATATAGACGTGGATGATTTTTTTATCAGTCAGAAATTCAAGAAGTGGATGATTTAAGAAAAGCAAATTCATTCGTGAATCAGTTTCTGATACCGTTTTCGTAATACTTTGACCACTCTGAGTTATATATATTGAGGGAATTCTTGCATAGCCAAGGAACTTAGAAGTGGTTGAAAAAGGGAATGACTAGGGCAAGAAACATTTATTACAACAGTTGGAAATTAATAAATATTTGACAACTGAGTTAATTATGTCCGGATTGATTCCCCTCCCTATTTCTGAGATTCCTCTGAATTCTAAAGAAACACTTATTAATTCTAGCATTCAATGGAGTTGCGGCCATTTCTAATGTATTTGTATCCCGTAATTAATTTTCTGCCTCCTGATCCAAAGGTATTTTTACTTTCTAATCCTTGTCGATGTTTATCACTGACTTCCACTCGTTATTTTGCACACCTGATCACATGATAGTTGATACCTTTTGTTGAACTGTCGCATGTGCGGAACTGTCAGTAAAGTAGCTATGAAGATATAGGATAAAAATTAGAAACAATTAGATGGTTCACGACATTATAGTATTCACTAATTTTTTTCTTAATTTAAAAAA
>CM023946.1:17226024-17257188 GCA_013407115.1 Glycine latifolia | reverse complement strand
AAATCGCAATTTTGAGGCACTTAGAGGCCTCTTTTGGGAAATATTTTTGAGAAAGTCCCCTTTGGGTATGTGTTTAGGGCTTCACCTCTGAATTACGATCGTTTTGACATATCATACGCCTCAATCGGACATTCCAGTCAAAAGTTATGACCGTCCGAAGTTTATATACACATCGCTCCATCTGTGCATGCCACGTGTCGCCATCTGGTGGAACACGCCTACATTTGGGCGTGACTGGTGCTGCCTAATTTTGGGCGTGACTGGTTCTGCCTAATTTTGGGCGTGACCCAAACACCAGATTAGTAATATGTTTCAAAACAATACTAAATTTATAATTTTTTTTATTAAAAATGTAATATTTAGATTCTTTTGCCGCCAAACCTTATTCAAGGATACTAAAACTAGTTAAGTCTGTAAAATAGAAGATCATATTTATATCTAAAAAGCTCCATATAGATAAAAGGACAGGAAAATCCCACCAAGTATAACCAAAGTTCTGGACACCAAAAAGCATTGTCTTCTTCTCTCTATATGAGAAATTCTAAGGCAAAAAGATTCAGTTACCTTTATACAGATTAACAATCTGTTAAAGATAGACCAAGCACCAAATCTGGATTTTTGAAGGCTTGCACCACTAGCTGTGAATCAGTTTCTAGCCAAAAATTACTCCAATTGCTGTTGGAAGTTTTTTCAATGGCCATGATGGCTGCTGTAACTTCTGCTTCCAAGGCTGAATTAATCCATATGTGCAAAGCAAAGGCTCCCAAGAAAATCAAATTGCTGTTAAGGAAAATACCTCCTGAACCCGCCAAGCCAAGTGAGTCCCTCGCCGCTCCATCAGTGTTACATTAATCTACGGGGCAACAATAGGACTCCCAATAAAAAATTATAGACTAATTAGTAGTCTATCAATAAACAATCAATATACTTTTAGGCTAATAGATTTATAATACTAAAATCTGTTTAAACTATATAAACTATACATTTGAAAACTAGTTCAAGTTAGAAACATAATGTTTATTAGTTGTTAAAATAATAATAAAATAATTCTAGTGAGTTTTTGGAATCTAATTCAGTTAAATTTTTCTGTTTACCAGAGAAAATTGTTTTAGCATAATAATAAATTCCAAAAACAGAAAACTTAAAGTATAACTTATTTTTGTGGAAAAAGTTTAACTTAGTTGTTTCAACAATATGCATGAGAGTATTGTAAATTATCTGGGATTTTCTTTGATTCACGGATGAATTTTTCTTTGTCAATATACTGTTTAGTAAAATAAATAAAAATTAACATATAAAATATTTATTAACATATTAAAAATAAAAAAAATAAAAAAGGTGTATCCTCCTTAATTTGTCCTCTTTGAATGCTAACTTGTTCATCAACTGACGATGGATGATCACTAGTTTCACCCGTGTGTAGTCGTCGTTGTTGCTGTCAGTATCACAAAACCCTCTAAAAACTCTAACCTGTTGGAGACATATCCTTAATGTTGATTCCGTTTGAATGGCTCCATTGCGAACTCAACAACATTTGTAAGTCCCTCTTGAGGGCGAAGCAATTACACGCATTCCTTTTGAAGACCCATCTCTCACAAGACCCCTTTACGCTACAAAAATTGTTAGGCTCTATGCAGCCAACAACGACGTTAACTCTGCCCACCATCTGTTCGACAAAACTCCCAACCGAAGTGTCTACCTTTGGAATTCCATGATTCGAGCTTTCGCGCAGTCTCAAAGATTTTTCAATGCAATCTCTCTGTTTAGAACCATGCTTGGGGCTGACATAAGTCCTGATGGTCACACCTATGCTTGTGTTATACGTGCCTGTGCTGACAACTTTGATTTCGGCATGCTAAGACGTGTTCATGGAGGTGCTGTGGCTGCAGGGTTACGAATGGACCCTGTTTGTTGTAGTGCACTTGTGGCTGCTTATTCAAAACTAGGCCTTGTTCATGAAGCGCGTAGAGTATTCGATGGGATCGCTGAACCGGACTTAGTTTTGTGGAATTCGTTGATTTCTGGATATGGGGGCTTTGGTCTGTGGGATGTGGGGATGCAGATGTTTAGCATGATGAGACTTGTTGGGATGAAGCCTGATGGATATACACTGGCTGGGTTGCTTGTGGGTATTGCGGATTCTGGAATGCTGAGCACTGGCCAAGGATTGCATTGCTTGATTCAGAAGAGTGGGCTTGATTCTGATTCTCATGTTGGTAGTCTGCTGTTGAGTATGTACTCGAGATGTAAGCACATGGCTTCGGTGTATAGAGTCTTTTGTAGTATTTTGAATCCTGATATGGTCACATGGTCTGCTCTTATAGTTGGGTATTCTCAGTCTGGGGAGTATGAGAAGGTGCTGCTCTTTTTCAGGAAATTAAACAGGGAAAGCAAAAAGCTAGATTCTGTTTTGATTGCCAGTGTATTGGCTTCTATTGCTCAGATGGCGAATGTAGGACTCGGATGTGAGGTACAGGGTTATGCTCTTCGGCATGGATTGGAATTGGATGTCAGAGTCTCCTCTGCTCTTGTAGACATGTATTCAAAGTGTGGTTTCTTGCACTTGGGAATTTGTGTTTTCAGGGTAATGCCAGAACGCAATATTGTTTCTTATAATTCAGTAATTTCGGGTTTTGGCTTGCATGGATATGCTTCGGAGGCTTTCAGGATGTTTGATAAGATGCTGGAGAAAGGTGGGTACCTGATGAAGCCACATTCTCTTCTCTCCTATGTGCCTGTTGTCATGCTGGACTTGTCAAAGATGGCCGGGAGATTTTCCAGAGAATGAAACATGAATTTAACATTAGAGCTAGGCCTGAGCACTATGTTTATATGGTGAAGCTCCTTGGCAGTGCTGGAGAGTTGGAAGAAGCTTACAATCTGACCCAGTCCTTACCATAACCTGTAGACAAGGCTATCCTAGGAGCCTTATTATCATGCTGTAATATTTGTGGAAATTCTGAGCTGGCAGAAACTGTAGCACATCAGCTTTTTGAAAGTAGTCCTGCCGATAATGTTTATAGGGTTATGCTTTCTAATATGTATGCTGGTGATGGGAGGTGGGATGATGTGAAGAAGTTGAGGGATAAAATGACAGGAGGTCTGAGAAAAATGCCCGGACTAAGCTGGATTGAAGGCAGTTAGCCAGCTACTTCTGTCAGATATAGAGAGGCTTCACAGAAAGGTATTAGAATGTAAAACATAATTTTGTATATTTTTGCTTCTTGTATGTATTTTGACTTCTTGGGATATGCAAAATTGGTCTAGATAATTATCTTTAAACCTAAAGCAGTGAAGTCTCATATATAAAATCACATAATCGGGGAGTTGCTTTAAGTCTGTTTCATAAAGTATACAGATTGCATTTGTAGCCTTTAACCTTTGTTCACATTTCACAAATCTGTTACCACTGATCCCTTCTTAAACCTAGCTTCTCAGTGAGATTGCCTCCAGTGAACATCTTGGTGAATTCTTCAACACTACCCTCCATGATCTAATTGCATGAGTTTTTCAGTTATTATAAAGTCAATTTTCTAGAAATTCCATGATCATTTTGTAATTTTTTTCTCTTTTCGTCCAATGATGCTTGTAGCTGTAAAAGTTGTGTTTTGTTCTTCTGATTGATGATGTGGTGATTCTGTGAGTGTGAGTGTTAATGGAACTTGAGATCGAGAGGATAAAGTGTTTGCTGTGATTTGGAATTATTCTTGATATATTATTTAAGCCTTTTAGATGGGAATACATATGGGTTGTTGACATTTCTGTGCTTCAATAACTTAAAGTGTATGGGGAATTGCATTTAGAAATGAGTACTTAATAACTTAAAAGTGTAAGGTGAACTTGGTATTGACTAGATGAGGTTAAAGTCTAGATATGCCTCCATTCATCAGACCAATTTTGTGCTAATTTAGTTGAATAGAAACTGATGAAATGATTAAACCTGAACATGATCAACTTCCTTAGGTTATCATTATATCATGTTAATATTGATTCTGGAAGTGAATGCAATTTTAGACTTATGGTTCTTTTCGTATTTCTGTAATGGTACCCTGTTGATATGAGGATAGAACACCATTTGACTGGTTGAAGGTAAATTTATAGGAATGCTTGTGACTAAAACGTTTCTATTGTTAAACATCAGTCATTTGTGCTAGTTGTTGATTTTGCTTGTATGTGAAATGCATGGACAAACTACATGGTGATTCTAATAAAATTAACCCCTAGATAAGCAAGATACTTGTGCTCATTAATGGATTTAGATTGATATTGTGAATTTATATTTAAGTATTACAGGTGGGAATGTGTTATAATTTAAAATTGGTTGGCTGTAGATACCAGTAGATCTCGTTATTGATCACCCATTTAAGGTTGATGTAGCAGATTGGAAAATACTGTGCAGGCTGGCAATATTCGAGATGTGTTGCTCTTCATGGGTGCAGTTGATATGTTTTGAGGGTAACTGGTAGTCTTTGTTTTTAACCTATAAACAAATGTTTTAAGCAAATAGAAAAAGGTGCCTTTGCATGGTTAAAAAATAGTTTGAACTTTGAAGTTTTTTTGCACACCGTATCTTATCTGTCTTGTGAAACATTTTCTCTCAGGTTGGGTGTTGTTGTTTAGTCTGGGAGTGTCTAATTACTTATGTAATGTGTCTTTTTGCACATCTAAGTAGTATCTTTCAATTTTTTATTGGGCCACCAATCTAGGTGTACTGGAGAAGGAAAAAGGACATAATTGAGTATCCAAAACCACTCGTACACTACTTCACCATCATGTTCCCATTCACCCTAGCAAAATGGACTGCAGACAGAAGGAGATTAGAGATGGTGTTGTGACTCTTGTGAGTCATCCAAGGGAATGTGAATATCAAAAAAGATGAGGGGGCACTATGAGGATGGGTGTGCACTTTTTAGGAAAAGGTTTGGGGTGTGGATGCCACTGGGGCAGAGGAGCCTTCTTCTCTGACATCTTTTCTTTTTCAGAATTTCCTTTCTATGGTTTTTTTTTTTTTTTTGAAATCTCATATTAAATCTCATATTATCAGTTCTGATTCTGTATTTTCTATAATTCTCTAGTATATATCTAAGTTCCTATCAAGTATCCTTTCACTAACAAATAAACAATTCCCCTAAAAGACTGGGAGGAATATGTTTCTGAAATTGTAACTGACATTGAAGGAACAGAGCCCAAAAAGGTTTGCTTTTGATAAAATTTGCTCTATGTGATCTTTTGCGATGAATAAAATGTTGTGTTGAACCTTTAAGTTGGTCAAGTTTATGGATTGCCCACCCAATTGTGTAGTCAACTAATTTCACGTTTTTGTTGCTTATTTGGTTTTCTGAGTGGCTTATGTGGTGTGCAATGTATCTTTCATCTTTTCCTTCATCTCACGTGTTAGGTTGTTTCAAGTTGGAGGAAAGCTGTATGAGCGAGCTATTGAAGAAATGAAGTATGACATTGAGCTGCATATTATGTAAGTTTCTTATCAATATTATGTTTCATAGCAGTAGCTTGAATTGATGTGGTAATGTCTTATTTCCGCAATGGTCCCTGATTCTTTTTTCCCTTGATTGAACCCAAAACATAGAATGCATCTTGGACAAAAGACATTTTTTCACATTGAAGGTATTTTGACTGATTGATTGTGAGTGATAGTCAAATTAACAATTATATTGTAGAGAAAAATGCAAATTAGCACCTCCAAGTTTGAGTCACGTGCTTCTTAGTCCTTGACCT
Organism: Glycine latifolia; assembly: GCA_013407115.1. Taxonomy (NCBI): domain Eukaryota; kingdom Viridiplantae; phylum Streptophyta; class Magnoliopsida; order Fabales; family Fabaceae; genus Glycine; species Glycine latifolia. Next base: position 17,251,452 of record CM023946.1, on the reverse strand, counting down.
TTAAAAAGGTGTATCTTGTATTAAAACTTGGCACACTGATAATGCTCCTAAATATTTGTCTTCTCAGTTTCAGTTTTTTTTCCACACGGTATTTTTTATGAAACATCTCGTGTTCACACACCACAACAAAATGGTTTTGTCGAAAGAAAGAATCAATACTTGGTTGAAACCACTTGCACCCTACTTCACCATCATGTTCCTATTTGTTCCCTGGGTGATGCACTTCTCACAACATGTTATCCAATTAATCGCATGTCTTCATCTGTTTTTCACAAGCAGGTCCCCTACTCTATCTTGTATTTCATTAAAATCTCTAACATGTTCTTCTCATTGTCTTTGGTTGCACTATAAAGTAAACTCTACCAAATCTCTCAAATTTATTTTTTTGGGTTACTCACTGCCTCTAAAAGGGCTATCATTATTTTTTTCCTCAACTTCACCAATATATTGTTTCTATTTTCGTTACCTCTTTTGAGACCTATCCTTCCTCCTTTTCCACTGTACTTGATGCCACCTTCACAGAAAATTGCAAACCCTCTGCATATTTCATTTGTTGTTTCAGCTCCAATCATTGCTTTTGCTCCACCTCCACTGCTTACTTACCAACAGCGAATGCAAATTCCAACAACAGTTCCATCCACTAATCATCTTGCCTCATCTCCTACTCCAACTGTCCCTCCAACTACGTTACTTACACCTGAACTTCCCCTTACACTCACATTAATATTGGTCATTTGATCTTGTCATGAATGCTTAAGATCAAAACATACAAAGCTTAAAAACTCGCATGACTTTTTAAGTTATTTATATATATTCTGTTTATATATTTATATATTATTATATATTTGTCTTAACTTGATGAAGAGTTTTAGACAGAAGTATGGAAATAAATATCACTAGAAATAAAAGATGTTGTTGCTACAATTTAGGGGTTTAATTTATTCTTATGTATTTATGATTGATTTTGTTGTAACCTAATGTGAGTATAAATAAGATGCTTGTTTGGACATACAATACAACATTCAAGTATATTCTTTCTATATAATAATTTAAAAATAAAGTCCATGTCAACTAGTTGGGTCATTGTTTTTCAGGTTTAAAAAAATGTTACCCGAATCAAAGGACATCGAAATTTAGATCATGGTGTTTGGGTTAGTTCGGATTCATGGGGAACCCAAACCTATGAACACCCCTACAGGTGATGCATTCCTTTAATAATTAATTGTAAAATTAACAAGGGTTGTTTTGTTTCACACACTTTACAGACCTTAAGAATTGAGATACAACTCTTTAAATATTAGAGACAAAGATGTTGTTTCACACACATGATGCAAAGTTGCAAACCTTGAGTGTTAATTTGCATTTTCTCCTATATTTTGAGCATGAGTACCAATCATGGCAATTCTTAGAGTCCCTATCCATATTTGTTTAATAAATATTATGGTGGGACGTTGATGGAACCTTGACAAATGGTCACCAAATTCATCAATAAAAAACGAAGTTGATTATCCCAGCAGACATAATATAAAACTTATGCAGAACACTACATTATGCAATAGTGTACAAGTGCAAATGTAAAACTATTTTTGTCCCATAGAATGATAGACATGGACTTAAGACCAAAGTGAAAAAAGGATATAAAACTTAGCCCTTCAACATTACACATTTCATCTTAGATTTAGTGTTGTTTAATTTGATTCATAAATTTCATATTTTGTGAGTTTATTGCATAATGGCATCCTTGAGATACACTTGGCAGGCTTCAGTATCTTTTGTCTTATCTGTATTGTTTTTGATCCTATAAGAACTTAAAAGGCACGTGAATTTGGGGCCTCAAAATTGTGCTTGATGTAGAAATCTCATCTTCAATTCGTTGCACCACCTGTGTAAGCCATTTTTTTACAGCTGAACATACTTTGCTCCACCTGTGTTACGCTGTTTGAAATATGAAAGAGTGAATTGGATCCTGAGATACAATATTGATCCAGTGTTGGTGACTGGTGAGGAATCAAAAAATTAGATGCTCATGTGAATTTTGCTTTGGGGAAGCTTCCTTTGAAACGTGAAAAAGCATAGATTACCCCTGATATGAATAAAAAATAGGTCCTTTTTTACTTGGGAAACATGTGTTGCCTTCTAGGCTAATACAAATTCCATATTTTTTTCTTCTTCTGATTGTCCTATGGAAGCTAAGCAAGGTGTACCATTAATAGGTTCATGGCTGTAAATACAACAGATTTTCAATGAATAAATGCTGCAGTGGTACCATATGTTTCTTCCTAATGTCATTGTAGTGTTGGTACCATATTTATTTTTATTTTTACCTCTATAGAAGTAAAAGAAATAGTGTAGAACTGTAGATAGAAGATCAAATATCACTTTTCTGTGCCACTTTCTTTGGGCTCAATAAGCTTACGAAGCTCGTATATTATTTTCCATGGTGCCTTCGCTATTTGGTTAATCACTTGCTTCTAACCAATTTTGACCTGTTCTGTATTTTCTCAGAATTACAAGGCAAAATTTTCTTTCCATTATACTATTGTCTAGCTCGAAACACAGTTTTTTAATATTTACCCTTTTAGATTGTTTTTTACCATTCAAATAGTTCATCACAAATGTGTTCTGAGCTAAGTGTTATACGATCATAAAACGAACATCTATGTCTTTTTCCTTGATAACTGTTGGATATACTTTGTATTTGGTACGCGAATTGGTGATTTCATTAATTCTATGCTTCATTGTATTAAATCAAAAACCATCATACCTCTCCGAAGAGTTGGGATCAATAATGTCGTGCTTCGCATAATGAGATTTTATTTCCTTAATATATCATTGTTTATTTTATAGAATAACAAATATGGCTCTGTTAAATTTTGTTCTCTTTTAAATGTTATTTTACTTTATTTTTAACCTACATTTCCTGTCTTACAATTCTTTTTAAATGCTCATGTAATTTTTTAAAATGTAATGATATAATTCTGTGAAAGAAATGTAAAAGTATAGTAATATTGGGAAACGAAATTATTATTCAAAGTATTATAAAATATGGAATATTTTATCTAAAACTTCACGCACATATTCTCTATTTTTTATCATTTCATTATTAATTTATAAAAAATCTGAATGCAAATATTTTACATGAGGAAAGCTAATTTTCTTTATTTTTCTTTGAGGGGTATTTATGCCCGTTGGTTAACTTTGACTACAATACAAGAGTAAGAAAAATTGCACAAAATGTAGTTCTTAATCTAATTCGCCAAACTTTTTCAATTGTATCTTTTTTATAAATATTTTATCAAGCCTCAGATTATTTTTCAAAGCTAAAACCATGTGCAGTTTAAAAAAAAAAAAAAAATACATCCGATTCCATTCTGCATTACTCCCATTGAAGGGCTTAGAAATCATTTCATCCCGGAATGACACATTACCTTACAAATTGGGAATATCATTCTATTTGTGGTTTTTAACTCATTCCGATTCTACTCATATCCCGAGGAATTATCCGGCATTAGTTAGCAATATAGTATTAATATGCTATTATAAACTTTGAAAACACAACTGGAAAACCCAAAAGAGAGTAAACAATTCAGATGCTGCAATATTTTAATTCTTGAAAGGAAAAATTATGTGCAAAAGACTCGACCCACTTAATCGAATAAATACATTCTTCTTATCTTTTTGTTAGTTTGATTCCAAAATGCATTTTCCTAAGCTGGGAGAAGTAGAATTAGGATATCTGGCGTTCCACCGAGTGCTTCTACAATAAAAAGCAAGGATTCTGTTTTCTGCTTTTCTTTGGTGCTGGTCACGTAATTACTAATAATTCCTTTCAGTGATTTCTTGATAAATCATATACATGCTGCTATTACTCCATCTTCTATGGTTCTAGTCGTGGAAACAACTTTTTTCCTTAACGTGCTTTTGGGTAATAATGTCATTGATGTAAAGTATATGACTGATTATCTTTAATCAGAATCTCTCATTCTAATTACTTTTTTTCATATGTAAGACTTGAACTAAATCTTGGTTAATGAAATCAAATTCAATTTTACTTTTATCAATTGATCTCAGTATGATGTGTTTTTGTTTTTTTTGAAAGCACGTGTGTGTGATGTGTTTGCTTGCTTACATTTTGATTTTATTTTTATTTTCGCACTCACAACAATAATGAGAGTTCTGTACAGTTGGCGCCAATTAGATTCCATTGTTACAGTTTTGCATTTGGACGTAATATTATTGCCCCTAATCTTGTTATTATGCAGCTGCACGTTGTCATCCCTTTTGTATCACGGACTTGCATTTTTTGGATGGCCCAGTGGCCCACCTACGATGTGTTTCCTCCCAAACCTAACTATTTGAAGGTCATGTTCGGACCAAGGATGAAAGTAGTCTTACTGTTAGAACACATTATACTTGCATCTCGAGTTTTTTTTTTTAATTGCACAAAACACCTCGTTTTTTAATTTCTACATTAATTCCCTTAATGTTTGAAAAATATTATACTCATATATTCTTATATATTATAATCCTCTAATTTTTTGAAATGTAATCCTCTAATTGTTTGAAAAACATTTCTTCAAGTATCTTTATGAGAGAAGTTGTTGTAAATGTTAAACAAAAAAGAACATTGTGTGCAATCTGAACAAAAAAAATATCAGGAATATTAATGTAATTTTCTCTTATTCTTATCAAGACTTTTGAACTGAGCCATCTTACCACCATTCAAGTTATTCAAAATAATTTTGGGGACATGTAATTGGTAATCATAGAAAATTTGAAGATTTTAGAGTCATTACTTATCATACACACGACAAGTGAGTAAAGGATTAATAGGTGACTAGTTTAAATAGTACATACATAATCTTTTTGAGCAATGTCTCGATGGTTTTATTATATGCTGTATGTTTATAGTTTAAATGATAATAGTATGTGGATAGAAGAGTGCTAACAAAACAGTTTGTAATACCTTTTTCTAATACATTATACTACTGGTTGATATTGATTAAAAACTAGAAATTAGGAGAGACAATTAATAAAAAATAAGACCTACAAAAATTTATAATTTTTAATAAATTTTAGTCAATATTAAATAATGCATTTAAAAAGGTATGTTAAAAAGTGTTTTGCTAACATTTATTACATGAAAATGTAGATTTCTAACTTGGCTGAATCTTATACATGAAGTATTTTTCTAGAAAGAATATAGCCCTTTATAGTTTTTCTTTAACTTCTCAAACTTCTTATAAAAGGCAATACACTTCCGTGTCATATTTATCTTTCGTAAATTAGCAACCATTCTAAAGTTTCCATCCTACCCGCCGCTACTGATTGTGAAAAATATATTGTTTAACATGGATTAATTCAAAAATTGCAAAGTTAAAAAACCTCGTGTTTTTCTTTTTCCCGGGAGAGAGTGAGAGAGGGGGGTGTTAAAAAAGAATCTGGTAAAAACTATCTCAATTGATTGGATTATTCAACACAATGAGAAGGGCCCGCTTAGTTTTTAAGAATTTTATGATTCAACTCACCAATTTTTTTAACTATTGGACGGGGTGGCTGGTATTGTTGGCATAACAGTGAATGTGACGCAGATGATTCTGCTCTAAAACAGAATCAGAATCTTGTTTAAATTGTCAAACCTCTTGCTGGCTCTCAAAAACCTTCAAGATATTGGTTTGCCTCTTAGGTTGGCTATAAGAGTGACCCTTATTAGATTATTATTCTGATGAATTATCTTTCGGAAAGCAAGATTACACAGCACAAGTTTATATGTTCTCTAATCATTAGGGCCAATTTTAATTAATCATACACATAAAAGAGGGCGAATCTGGCACACGATAAAGTTGTGTCTTTGTAACTTGTTGATCATGAATTTGAATCCAAAAACAGCCTCAGACTTACGTAAAATATCCCTTCTTCAAACAGTGTGAAGACTCTTCGTGTATCCATATTGAAATCAATCTTTGTTGATCAACTATTTGATAAGTAAAACTTTAAATAGTTAATTCTCTTTCTACCTTTTCATGTCTAAAACTAGACTTGAATTTTTCTATTTTTTTTTTTGTATCTGATGCACTTTGCCTCAACTAGATGTTTCTATTTATAATATTAAAGAGATATGAATTTGATCATTTTTTCAAAGAGAAAAAAAGAATAATTTTAAATAATTTCATATCTCTTTATCTTTATAAAAATAAAAATTATCACATATCTTTTATTTTAAGAAGCTTCCTAAATGTAGCAATACAATATTTTTCTTATTTTATGGACAACTTTCACATTTATAAAACAATACTCTTTTTTATATTAATTACATTCTTAGTGCTAGCAAAGAATATAATAATATTTCACTAAAAATTTATTTGATTAAATTAAATTCTCTAATTTAATTATCAAATTAAATAAATTATTTTTCTTTTACAAAGATTGGAACACTCATTTGTTTGTAACCCCGTGTGTTCAATACTAAACTGGTAGTAAATTAATTATAATTTACAGCTCAAGATTAACTCTAGAGTATAGTAATATTGTCAAACTCTAATAAGCTAACACATTTAATCAATGAATGACTTAAGAAACTCTTTTCTTCTTTCATTCAATTGCTTTGTTCAAAGTCTTAATTCTATCATGAAGCTCAAACTCATTACCCAGAGTTGATGGATTCCTTCTTGATTAATCATTAATGCTACAAGTATTTAATCATATCCAATATTCATTCAACTAGTACCCTAAGACATTAGGTGTTTGAAATTAAAACATAATAAATAACTTATTAATTACTATGATAATCTCAAGTCAATGGAAACTATTATATTTCTTTCTGAAAACTTTCTATTAATATATCAAGGTAATATTAACCGTTAGGAATTTTCAATTGAGTTAGTTCAATGATGACATTCATATGTACATCATCTATATATGCAATTTAATAAATGAGATCTATTAATCTTTATCCAATAAAAACTCTTACATATATATTGATCTATCCGGATTATCAATATTTTATTCACAATAATCATACGATCAAGAACAATTTAGATTAAAATTATAAAGAATTTATTTCTCATTATCATAATCTCTATCATGATAACAAATCTCTATTTTTAATTAATGACTTATCAAATTAACAATTTAATAAAAATAATAAAAATAATAATAAAATAAAGAATAATTATTTATTAAAATTAATAAAATAATGAATTGAATTTTAAATATACACAATTTATTTCCAATACAAACGTATTCGTCCAAACATCAAATTTGGAACACTAGCATGTGGCCTCTAGTCCACTCCACTAAAGAAAATCTTTGTTTTCCCTCTCTCATGGACCAACTAGAAGAAAATTGATTGTATTAATGATGAGGGACCGGGGATAAGGTTATAGGAAGAAATATAAAGTTTTTTTTTAAGACCACATATTTTTCATTAGAAGTAATCTTGCTGTCAGTGTGGGTAAATACAAAGTGATTAAAGATTTAGTACGGAATATTCATTTTTCTTGTAAGTGTGGATTTGAATCCTTTTGATGCCACTTTTATGCTTGTGGACAACTCTCCTATGGGAGATCTCCTGGTGCCCAAGAGTAAAGTTGAGTAATTGTAATGAGATAAAACTGCTTCTAATTCGGGCCAGGTAATAATTTTTAGGTGAGTTTTTTTTCACCGTTCTAACATGGTATTGATGTCCTTGCCCGGTAATTTGTAATTTGGGGATGTCTCCCCATTCTACCAATTTTTTATAGCAAAAAAAAATTATGTTTCAACTTGATAAGATTATTATAAATGATATAATTTTCTTTTGAATATTTAATATAATTGTATATTTAAAACTATTCTTTAAGATCATTAGCTAAACTTTATATATATATATCAAAGTAAATTTTTTAAACTTAAGAAATTAAACTGAAACTAAGAAAATAAGATTTGAACAAAAAGAATATTTTATCATAATGAATAAGTGTGTTTTTTTATTTTTATTTCTGAATACCGAACCTAAATTCCTTTAAAAAAATACCAAACCTAAATATGGAATAAAAAGAAGGTACGGCACACAGATTTAGCCATGAGCACACATTAATTACAGACAACCTATTTATTATTCATTCGTGGGATGGTTCTGTGCTCCGTATACTAACTAGTCTCACACTCTCACATGTTTGTATAGTAAGGATTAACAGTGTGTTGATGAAAAAGGAGGAATATCACAACTGTTCCAAACATATTAATTATTAAGATTACGTGTCCCACTCCCACGTGTACATATATATATGCACACTGTTTCCGTTGCATACCAAATATAATGTTTCTCTAGAGTCATAATCTTTCCCAGGAATGTATGGAAAGGAAAGATCAGTAACTAACGACATTGAAAATGTTCATCCTAGAGTCATAATCTTTCCCAGGAATATATAGAAAGTGCAGTAGCGACATGTCGTGTCGTGCAATCTCATCATGCCACACAAATTATATTCAAGAAAGATCAAATTAAATTGCCATACGAGTACAGGGTTTTCCATTAATTCCCCATACGAGAATAGTACTTCATTCCTATTCGTTGTATATAAAATAATTAATTACATATATAATTTTTAACATATAGTTCAATATTATGTGAATTAAAATAATATGAATCTAACTATCTAAGATATTATTAAATCTAAAATTGAAACTTAGTTGGTGAGCCATGCAACTTTAATTTGTACCTAGGGGGAAAAAACAAGCATGATACTATATATGTGGCACGTTCCCAAATGTAAGAAGATAATGCAGGGATAAGAGAAGCAAATATATGTAGACTGTAGTTGTGTGAGAAAGATAGAAAGGGTATTGCATTACTTTAACTATTAGTATTATGTGATTTTTTTTTTTTGGAAAAGAAAATAATGCAAGTTATAAAGTTACGGCCGGCAACAAGCACATCACAAGTCTGAGTAGCAGTGCAGTGTGTCAAAATCAAGCCCTATATTGACTACTACTATGGGGCAAAAAAAAAAAATTAATAATAATAATAACAGTAGTGTCATCTCATCGTTAGCTATATGATCTATCTGCAACTGCAACTGCAACACATGGGGTCCGAACATTGGGGAGGGATTTCAAATTATGGTTGGGGAGAATGGGGACTGAAAGTGATGATAAATTAGTGCTGGGAAAATGATAAGGACTAAGGGCGGATGCAACAGTAGTACTGGACCACTTCTATTGACACTATGATTTTGTCTTTCAAGTGAGATTGTCTAGGTGAATTTATAATAATTGATTTTGCTATATGTGCTTTGTCTATCAATTCTCAAGGATACTCCTTCATGTGACTATTTCTTTAATTTATGTTTATTATTATTATATATTTTAATAAATTATCTATATACTATACTAATTAACAACACTGTATATATGGGATCGCAAAAAGAAGGAAATTGAAAAAAAAATTAGCACATGGAACAAAGGACATTCTGTACCAAAACAAAAAGGACATTAAGAGGTAATATATTAGAAAGTAAGTAGTATATCTATAGTCTGACTCCCACAGCTAAATCAGGAAAAATTGATATCATCATTAAATGATATATAAAATCCATCAAAATTTATATTTTTTAATAAATATTAATTAATTATAAAAAGATATTAAAAAGAAAGTATTAGAGAGAACGTTGCTGTGTTTCTCTCTAAATTAAGTTTGGAACTCTTAACAAGAGTTTGGATCACTCATCAAAACTAATTATAGTTAGCTTAAATAGCAATTGATGGTTAAATATATATAGAGTTTTTCCAAATGATTGAACAGAAAGCATACAAAATTTGAGGTGGTCGATCTAGTGATGAGAAATTATTTTTTCTCTATACAAAATTAAATAATTTAGATGAAATTATAAGTTCAAATTTTATTATTGTTATAAAAAAAAATTACAGAGCCATTATACTATGTTGAAAGAGAGCCTAAAGGCAAAGAGTGAGTTAGAAGGGGGGAAACCATCCAATGATCCTAATTAACATCTTTACCTTTCCTTAAAAAAAATAACATGCATCCTTAATTCCTGCTCACCATAATACTTTGGTTTCACTTAATCAAACATATTACCGACTTTACAGGAATCTTTTGAATTCTCTATTGGAAGGCCATATGATTTTTTTTCTTGACAAATGGAAGGGCATATGATGCTACAGAACCTCCTATCATAAAATATTTATTATTGTATAATACAAAAATCCCATCTTGCTTGATTAAGATTGTGATCAGAAAGCAACAATATTTCCACTTTTAGAAAAACATTTTTTTTAAAATAAACCTTTTGCTTTTAAGTTCCCTATGCGGCTGGGATTATCTTTAACTAATCATTGCATCACGAAGTATGCAATCAAACAAATTTTCCTTACCTTTATATTTCATTTGTAAGATTAACTATTATAATTTATAATGTAGCAATAACAATAACTAGAAAGCAATTTATACACTATATGGCAGTCAGGTGATGGGTGTGTATGTAGGTAGGTGGGGGAACTCTGCCATTGCTATCAGCTATTGTTGTATTATGTAAATATAGAGGTCGCTATCATGTTGTCACTTCTAATATATCAAATAGTTCTTTTGTCAAATGATAATATAATTGGTAAAGCTATATTATAGCTCTTAAACTAAAACTTAAATGCCAGAGTGTTTGGTTAATTTTTCTGTCGTAATAAGTGAAACCTTATCGAAACTAGATTGTATATTAAAAATGTGGAGATAAAAGGCGAAACTATATGAATGTGGGGATAAGATAATTATATTTGATAAAAAATATTGATAAATTAATCTAATATTAAAATATTATTTTCAAAATTGCTTCACTAGTTCTTTTAAAAATAAGATAATGTGAAAGAAAAATTGTAGCAACACAGTATCATGCACATATAAAAAACTTAAAACGTGACATCCGCCGGTAGAGACATAAAATTGAGAGCAGTTGCCACAGCAATTAACATTTGACGTTCATACTTATATGTTTTTCTAAGGTTAAGAACATGTGAATGCCGAGAATCAAATAAAAAAGAAAAATTCAAGACTAAAAGAATATAGTGTCAGTAACAATTTGGTATGACATAGCATTACTAGTCCTTCAACAGCATAGGATCGAATTATTATACATACATACATATATATATATATATATATATATATATACACGAAATGATTCGTCCCTCTAATATATATGTCGCGAATTTCTGGCTTCACTAGAGTGCCTGCAGATTATAGTGCCTTAAACGGACAAGAGGACCTATTTCTTGGGTGTCATGTTTTCCTGAGTCTCGACCATCAACATAAAATATGTTTTATAACCACTTGAATGTAAAACATTTGCTATAAATACGTATATTGTCTTCAACATGTAAATGGATTGATGAATTAATATCATTTGATTTGCAATTCACCATGAAATATTAATGAGGTATAAAAATATATAGTAGTTCCCAGTACAGCACTCAGCGTAATATAATTAGTGTTTAATTTTTATACATTATTGTTGTAAAAGATTTTTACATTAACTGTCAATTAAAAAGAAATCATTATGTGAATAGTTTTTAAAAGTAGAAAGAATGATGAAGTTATTTTAAAGCGTTATTTTTCATTTTTATCATTTATTTTTTAAATCTAACTATTCTAAAGTGTACAATTAAACCAACTATTGATGATTTACCTTTAAAAACAACTATAGATGATTTATTTTTTGGGAGGGAGCATCATATATATGGTTACTTTAAAATGATTAAATACTTCAAGAGAAAATGTCCATACATTAATTGACCAATTTAAGAGATTTGCAAAACAAGTTCATCCCTGATAAAGTCAATGTTTACTTTTGGTAAAATCTTATTATCCAACAACATAAAGTTGATATAGCTAACCGAAATAAAATCAGAAATAAACAAATCTACATATGTTATATATTGTCAAACATAATACCTCAAACGATCCGAATTGGTGTAGACTAGATATTGTGTGTTTGAATTTTAGTTACAAGCTTGTAAAAAAAAAATACAGATTCCAATACAGCAAAGCAAGTATTATGTTTTATTAAGATAAAAAATCAGTTACGTTGAATGTAACTTGTATTCAAACACATCCTAAAATGTTAAAAATAACCATAACTGTGTTATTGAATAATTTCATAAAGAGGCCAGTTGAATACTTAATAACTACCAATGATCATGGCGATATTCTCTATCATACAATATGACCTGCATAATCATTGTTTAAATTTTAAGAAGGATTACGATCAATTGATGCATTAAAGTCCAGCTGTCCCTGCCTCGTATGCAAAAGATTACCGTTCACACACAATTTTTAGGTTATTTCACACACAAAAAAGTAAAGGTAACCCCTAGGTACTTTATATATACACATACATTATTCATGAATTAATAACTGTTGTTGAAATAATTTATTTCGAAGTTGGCATGAGAGTCTTCATAACTAAGTGATCTGATTATGGATGTCACTTTGCCCTATAAACTTTAATAATAAAATTTAAATTCTCTTAAAAAAAAATATTATTAGTTAGTGCAAAGCTCATGAATAAATTTATATCTGATATAAAAATGGTTAATATGTCGGTCATGGTGTTAATAATTGTTATTTGATCTTACTTGATTATAAATTTTACAAAATTTTAATTATTTTATGTTTTTATTGTTCTTATAATAGCGTTTCGCTTTTAACTTTTAAATAGATAAATATTGGGTCAGTTTGTTTAATTTTTTAAAAATAAATATTTATTTTAATAAAATAAGTAGTTTTATATTTTTTAGTACGTTTGTTTAAATTATTTCTATTTTAAAAAATAATTCTATTTATTTTAAAAATAAATCTTATATACTTCTTAAAAAAATAATTATATAAAATTTGTATTTTAAAATTATTTTTTTAATTTAAACAAACTCACCCATTAACTAGTATCTTTATGATTGATACTTATCAATTATTATTTACAAAACACTTTGGATTTTTTTATCCTCTGTGTACTTGTTTGGGTATGTACCACTGCTTCTATAATATGTACTTTTTGGCCGAAAAAAAAACCATGATTTACAAAACAAAAGGTTTTAAATTAAAAATAATTTTTTTTCAGTTTAGTTTCAACATTTAAAGGTTTGGATTTTCATGAAAAATAAATTTTGTAATGTGTATCCGTGTCATCCATACACATTCTATTAATTTGTTTAAATTAATTCACTATAAAAAAAAACTTAACAATTGTGACAAAGTAATTTACATGTAATTTTTAAATTAAAACTAGTATTAGTGATAAAAATTGGCAATAGCAAAGAAAATTTTATCTGTAATGCTTTAATTTCTTAAGCTTGAATGACTTTTTTGGACTTTTATATGATAAATATTTTTAAAAAATGAAGATTTTATGTTTTAACTTCTAAACATATTTAACGGTACAAAATAAAAAAAAATTGATTAAATATATTTTATTTTGTGATATCTTAACAATTATCATATATAAGACACTTATTATCTAGTAGGACTCTTATTTATAAAGCATTTGATTTATTCAATACAATATCATTAATAGCTCATTTGCTTAGTGCTCTTGTGTTTAAATTAAAGACAAATGCTAAAGAAATATATACATTTACTGTATAGGGATTTTTTGGATTTTTAATATAATAAATATGCTAACTTTAAATTATCATACATCATCTTTCTACTAATCATTTTAGTTAAGAGAAAATTGAATATTTTTATGTTTCTAAAATATTAAATGTGTTTACTTTTTCATTCAATACTAGTATTTTTTTTCAATAAAGTATTAGTTGGATTAAAAAAATATTCTGTAGAAACATATATCACTACCTTAGGAAATATTATATTTTTTTTAGTTAACAATTTTAAAGAGTGATGTTATACTTCTGTTAATTTTCCTATTAATTATTTGAATACTTTACAAAAAAAAAGTATTAAATAAAAATTAGATTCACTAATATCTTAAAATATTTAAGTAACATTCATCATTTTCTTAATAACTATGAAGATTTTGTAGACTAATTTCTAAAATTTATATGTACTCAATTTTTAATTTTTAACATGTATATGAATATGAATAATTGTTAGCGAGAACATGTTTAAATTTCTATATTCATATTTTCAAAATTTTATTTCAGTTATTTTATTTAAATAATAATATTTTACTACTTATGAAATTTATAATTAATATAATTTTTTATATCTCCCCATCACATCATTCATTTCATTAATCAAAGACATCTAATTGGATTTGATTGAATGAAATACGTTAATTGTTATAAACTTTGTTAGTACCGGAGTTGGACTTCTCCCTATAAACCAAGAAAAAAATTTATTCCATTTCATTCTTGGATCTCTTCTCTTCTTTAAATAGACAAATTATAAGAATTTATTTTCTCAGTTTATTTTAAGTGCATCAGTTAATTAAGTTGAGAAAGGGAATGAGAATGGGAGTCATCCCCACATTCCTGATATTATTATTAGATGCAAGGTCATAGTCATTCTTTTATAGTCTACCTCCATTTATTACCTTTGTCTTTTGCATCCACTCCTTCTCCATCCACTCAATGCTGTTTGCCTTCTCTCCCTCATAATCTTTTTCCCACTTAATTATCAGTTTCCACACACCCCTATCTCTCTGTCTCTCTCACTTTGCGTCTCTCTTGCAGTTAGGGTTTCCTCTTTAAGGGTGCTCTTCCTGTGACAAATCTGCGCCTTATATCTCTCATTGGCTAAGGCTCTTTTGTCTTGTGAGGGTAAAAGAGCAGCTTCGTAAAGGGCCTCCCAACAAGGGAAAAAAAAAGGTACTTCCCTTTTAGTTAATCTGATCAAAGAAACCTATACATCACAAACAGGTAAAATCATGTTCATATTGTAGCTTTCCCTCTTTGCATCTTCTCTCTATGCATGTATAGTTTTTTTCTCTGTTTGATGTTCTTTTAAGTAAAGTAGTACCAGTTGATAGCTAGACAAAATGGATCCCTTTTAAGAAGTCACTGTTTAGGGCTTTTTTCCATTTTCTATATGCTTTTTTGATGCAGTCATGAATCCAATCATGCCTCGTTGCTGCAGCCAGTTAATTATAAGTTTTTACCTTGATGATCATGCAGCCGAGTTCCAGAAGAAGAAAGATATATATAAAGTTTTCTTGTCTGTGTTAGTGTATGGAATGAAGTTTCTGATTAGTAAACGTAACACAAGATATATAGAACATACCCAGAAACTAAAAGGGGGAAAATTAGAAAACACTATGAAGATTAAAATTAAGAATTCTTCTTTAATTTGTTCTCCTTATGAATAAAAAAAAAAGAAGAGAGAAAGGAAATAAGGAAAATATATTTTAAGAAAAGAAATAAGAAAGTCTGTGAAAGAAAAAGAAAGGATAAAGAAAGTCATATACTATACTATAATATAATATAATTTTAAAAAGTGACAACGAATCCTTAAATTTAAATCAGTTTTGCAAAGTCTCCTGTACGTATGTTTGTGTGGAGAAGGTTCTGCTTAAGATTTCTGGAAGGAAGGATCATCAAGGGTTAAAGGGTCTATAAGATAAGACTAATTAAAGTTATCCCAAATTAAAAATATTTTTTGGTTATTATTTTTTTATAATAATAATATTATTATTATTATTATTATGCTTCACTTATTCAATAATAATTATGGATTCATATAGCCTCCATTTTTGTGTGGCTATTTGTTGATTATCACTTCGATCAAAGAAAGATCACAAACAAACGACACTAGACAAGAAAAACAGGAAGAAAAAAAAAGAGAGTGAAACCATGAAAGAGGTGTAATTGAGATGAAATAGTATCAGATTCAATTTTCTTTTTTATTTTGACCATTCATTTTTGTTATAATTTTGAAAGTAAAAAAATGCTTACTAGAGAACAACACATAGACTTTTTGGTCAGTTTTCTACTCCAATAAAATTAGAACTTGGGATCCATCCATTCCAGGTAAACTCTCACTAATATTTAGCTATGAGAAGTATGAGATCTCACCATAGATTTTCATTGATGCTGGTGGTCCTCTCTATATCTTGTATAAAGGCGAGCCTTCTTCTTCTAATATATAAAACCCTTTTATCTTTAAAATAAAAAACAAAAAACAAAGACTAACTTTTTTTCTCGACAAATGTTACTTGTTAGCATTTTTATTTTTTGTTAACGAGAGATTTGAAATGTGATTTCTCTCTTCTTTATTAATTACTAGATCATTCTTATATAAAAAAAACTAACTCTACACAGGGGAGAAGGAAAAGTTTTGGTTAATTGATTTGATCATGTCAATGTTTCTCTCGTTTAGGGAAATCAGAAAGAAAAAAATGGCATCATCAAGCTCCTACAATTCTCCATGTGCTGCCTGCAAATTCTTGAGGAGGAAGTGCCTTCCGGGGTGCATCTTTGCACCTTACTTCCCACCAGAAGAGCCTCAAAAATTCGCAAACGTGCACAAGATCTTCGGTGCTAGCAACGTGACAAAGCTTCTCAATGAACTCCTCCCTCACCAGAGAGAAGATGCAGTGAACTCTCTTGCGTATGAAGCCGAGGCACGTGTTAGAGACCCCGTTTATGGCTGCGTAGGTGCCATCTCATTCCTCCAGAGACAAGTCCAAAGGCTCCAGAAGGAGCTTGATTCCGCCAATGCTGATCTCCTTCGCTATGCCTGCAGTGACATGCCTCCACCCTCTCTTTCTGTGCCACCACAAATGCCCCAAAGGTCTTTTAGTGCAAGATTTGGTAATGAATCAGCAAGTGGAGGAGGGTTCTATAGGCCTTCTCCTACAACCACCACCACCACTTACCCTTTCCCTTATTCTCTTCCTTGGACTGATTCTGAGGATATCAATGATGGAGGAGGAGAAGGAGGAGGTAACTTGTGAATTATGTTTTCAAGAATATTGCACATCTAGGGTTTGTGCCTCTTTGAGGGCATGGCCCTGCAATATTTATAATTTCTAGTTATGGTCTCTAGCTGGCTATTGTAGCCTCACTTGGACTCTTCTGGCTAGGTGTGACTCAAGGTCTACTCTCTTAAATTTTAATTTGAAGGGGTTTTGTTTAATTTAATTTCTAGGGTGGTGATTATGAACATGTGGTGCTTATTTAAGACCTAAGGTGCCAAAAACTTAGGTGTAGTCTTTCCCAAAAATCTTTAGTTCTAAATAAGTCGGTGGAAGAGGAGCATGCATAGTAATGTATGACTGCTACTACTACTAGACCTTGTATCAATTCAGTGCAACTCTCTATAGGCATGTGCAGTCAGCATGCGGAGTTGACATTCTCTGTCATTGTTTATGATTAATTAAGAATAAACTGAGCGATAACGTTACTTGATTCTAAAGCCTAACTCTACGGGTTAGACGCTTATAGTCCTACTTACCTATATATTCCTTGCCTTTAATTGTTTTCCACTTTAACTAATTTTCCTCTTGTTCATGGACCACCGTTTTACTTTCTCCTCTAGTTAATTATTTTAACTATGCATAGCATGATAAAAAATAATGATTTATCAATAAATTATTATTTTGAGTATTACACTCGATCTTCTTAAATAAAGTATCCTTTCAAGTCTTGTATATACAATGTGGTTAATAGGAGAGAATTTTATTAAAGATCATCAACTAAATTCTTTGACAAAGATTAATCATCAATAAAATTGATAGATACTTCGTAATCTATACTAATAACATGGTTATAATTATTTTTACTAATCACCTACCTGAGTTGGTTAACCATCCATTGAGTTAATTTACTTCACTAACCGTTAAAAAAGTTCTTGTAATAAACTTAATTTGCTTTAGCCCAATTAACTCTGATCAATAGAGAATTTCCCTAAAATAAGGGCAGAGAAGTGTATAGTGTCAGTGAAGTGAAGAAGTTGAGTTAATTATTGGCAAAATGTCACAATCAAAGTCACAGAAACAAGATATTACGCTTGAGTTCAAAGCATATACACACATAGGGAACTCTCTCAAGTCTCAATCTCAAATGTATGTAAAAGAAAGCTTTTCGTATAAAAGTCTCTCTATATAGCTAGGTTATTTGGAAAGCACAGTGGGTACTATTGGGGATGATGTTTTTTTTATGAACTCAACTTAACAGGAAAACGAGCAGTGTTTTTCTTCTGAATATGTTTCTGAGCTGTGCAATATATCCAAACTTGTTTTGAATTGTAGTTTTCATCATGTACCGAGAAAAAGGTGTGATGGTGAATCTCTTCGTTCTAAAAAGGCTTGGTCTCTATAGTCTTAATTCCCGTGAGAGTTAGGCTCAGCAATACCTTCTCATTTTTTCTTGAATAAAAAAATGAGTGAAATAGTGAGCCACAGTCGCTGTCCTCATTGGATCCAATACAAAAAAAAGTGATATGTATATATATATATATATATATATTAGTTCAGGTCATGCTTAGGGTTTTCAGCTTTTATTTCTTTCTTCTTTTTCTTTTGTCTCTCTTCCAAGAAGTACCCTAGCTAGCTACCACTTCGAAACTGTTACTATCAACCACACCAACACTCTCCAGACAATGCAGTGAAACTGAAACAGTCACACCCCTCTCCCTCTCTCTCAGATAAACTGCAGCTACATTGACATTGGCAACAATTAACTTGCATGCATACGAATAAACATATTTTAATTTAATTTTTTAGCAAGGGGTAACTATAAATTTTAATAAAATGTTCTATTTCTTCATTAATTAAACAAATAGAATTGAATTAATTGGTCTTAATTTATATTTTTTACATGAAATTGTTTATTTCTAGGCAAATGTTAGATCGCAATATGACAGGTAACATTCTGAACCGATCCTGGCGAGATCAGAATCCTAGACGTTAGTTGCAGCAACAAACCTTTCGAAATCCGAGAAAATAATATAGGGTTAGGGTTTTCTCTTCTCCCATGATCATATACACTAAACTGTTAAAAATAAGAAGAAAAATAAAACAAAAGAAAAAGCAGTATTCCAATTCACACACCTTGAGCCGCATTCCCCCTAGCTCCATGTTCCTGAAGAAAAGTAACAGTGAAACCTTTCACCTTTCAAAATAAAAGCAAGCCGTCATTTTAATTTCATACATAATTGTGAATCTATAAGTTAAACCTTCAAGTATTTATCATCAAATATCTAAATCAATTAATACAAAATTATTTTTATTTAATTAATAATTTTAAGTTTGAATTCTAAATATATAACTGTGGTATTCAAATGGAATTGTTTCCCGAAGATATATGTGATATATACTAGCTATTTTAATTTTTAATATTTATATTTGTTTAAAAATTGAGGACGAATCTTCATATAGTGATAAATAATTTGTTATAATTATATATTCGAATTTGAAAATAATCTTTTTTTATATTTGACATTGGACTAGGTGATTTTTTTTTAATTATATTTGTTTAAAGATTACTATAAAGAGGAAGAGATCATTAAATGATGAAATTAAATGACACATCCTTATTTTCTTCGATGAATTTATCTTTGTTTCAGTCTTATTAATTAACAATCATTCATTGATTCATGTGTGTCGTAGTCTTTGCAATAATCTGAGGTTGCAATAATCTGAGGTAGTACAGAGCCAAATGGTCACAACCCCTTCTGTTTCTGGCTTCACTTTTGTCAGTCACTTTTCTCCGTCTCGCAGCACACAGCACGGACACTGTTACACTCATAAGAATCCAGAGAAATCACAACACCCCTAATTCCCATCCTTTGAAAGAAAAATGAGAGTATGAGGAAGGGAGGGCCTGACATAGACCTCTTCCTCTTCTTAGCCTATCTAGAAGTGAGAGTCACGTCTTCTTCTTAATTAGTCCTCCAATTCATCACTCCTCCTCGAGATCACCAAAAGACTCAACTTTTTCTTTCTTGGAATTTTTGGTGAACCAAATCTAATCCCCTTATCAACTTTCTCTCAGAATATCTTATAGTCGTCAAGTCCCTTTTGTATAGTATTTGGTATTATATTATAGCATATAATATGGTATCAATTGGAATAAGCAATAATTTCTTTAAAAAATCATATATAATAACTATTGTTACAATGCAAATTGTCTCTATTATAAGAAACAATTGATAATGTAAAATATATTATCACTTATATTTTATATTATTATTTATTTTTTAAAATAAGAATTACTTGTTTCTTATATTATTACTTATTTTTTATAATAAGGATTGAAAGTAGCATTTTTTATATATATACATGTGAAGTATTCTTGTTGATAATTAATTTTTATTAAAATAATTGAATGATCATTTTTATTTTATTTTTTTAATTACATTTTTTATCATAAAACTCAAACTTAAAGCTTATTAATTAAATTTAATATCACTTAAATTAATGATTTATTGGTGAAAGTGGACCGGAGGTAGTATATTATTAATAATGAAATTAGGAAAGATAGGAAGAGCTAGGTATGAGTGATATAAGCACACTGTTGGGGTCAGAGAAAAGTGAGTATGGCTTTCTGAACTTGTTGTTCCTCTCTGAATGAATGCTATGCTATAGTTATAATTTTCAGAATCCATCAATCTTCGTCTGCACCATGCCATGCCAAGACGTGGAAAAGAAGCAAAGAGCAGGTGAAAAATTGCAGGGAAAGGACAAACATGTGGTGGAGGGTGTTGGGGGGGTCCTATCCCTATTTAAGCCCCCACAACCAAATTCTTTATGTCCTCGTGGACCTATCAAAATGGGTCCACGACTTGTATCTTTCGTTCGAGTTATGTGATTTCCATGTTCAACACTTCAATTCAACATCACTCTCTCTCTTTTCTCATAGACTCACTCACAGACCCAACCACAACCACAACCAAAACCACGTACTAATGTACTTACGTTGTGGTCAAGAGAGACAAACAAGTCTATTGTCATGCTATTAGTATTTACAGACAGGTATACGTGCACACGTCATGTGTCAACCTCAATTGAGTGTACCAAAAATATTCCAACTTTGAAAATCAACATCCAATACTGCTAGGCAATTTCGGCAATGATTTTAACTGCAAGTTCTTGACAATTACTTCTCACGCCCTGCCTCGTCATTTATATGTCTTCTCTTTTTCTTTTATTAATTTCACGTTCATTGCAAAAACTCTCACCTCCCCAATATCAACAACCGCTTCAAATATATATGAATTTTTTTATATTAATAATTTTAGGAAGAAGGAATGATATCCTAAACTTAAGTATTAATTAATTGCAATATATTTATATTTACCAAAGAAGATGAATAACAACTCAAACTTACTAATTTAGGGTTAATGTATATATGAATTGTATGACTTTTTCTGGTATAATGAATTCTGTGACACATCCACCTAGCTTAAAAGTAAAAAGTTATTTGACTGGGAAAGCCTTCTTTGACTTTCACTATAGCTAGCGCAATTCGCTAATCTACAATGCCAATCAATTGGTATTAATCTCCTACATGAATGACAAATTTAATCGTCTCTAAAAACATTAAATATTTATATACTCATATTTGCACTAGCTGCTTACACATTTCACTTAAGTATAAAATCAGTAAATTAATAAAAAAACATTAAATAAGAAATTACTTCAATTGAATATAAAAGTATTCTTACATCATCAAAATATAACCATAGAACATTAATAACATAATTATTTAGCATAATCATTCTTTTTTATTTCTTAAAGTTAAATAATATATATAACATCTCATATGTAACATACAATACTTCTATCCTAAAATGAATATAGTTTTAGTCTTTGAAAAGTATATTAAATTGACTGATGTTTTCATTCTTTAATTAGATATTCCAAATATATTCTAATATTGTTTTATAATAAATAATGTTATCTTGAAAGACTTAATACTACATTTATTAGAATTAAAAAAAGAATAAGGATATTTTAATAAAAATATCTCCAAATAAAATATTAATTTTCTTGAAATACTTATTTTCTTAATCTATGTTAAAAAACCTTCAACTTCAATTATAAGACAAAAGAAGTAATATATAATACCCTATCATCACTCTATAACTTTTTGGTTTAAATAAGTTTCTTGTCTCTGCAATATTTGCCAATATTTTTTGTTATTACATATAAATTAAATATGATAATAATCATAGTCTTTGTTTAGTTGATATGATTTATCAACGAAAATGTATTAAATATAAGAAAAATGGTAGGAATATATATATATATATATATATATATATATATATATATATATATTCGCATTCCTTCAAATTCATTCTAAAAACAATTACATATTTTTCTTTAAATCAAAAAGACTCCGCATCCTATTATAGTGTTTTTTATTTTGAACTTCTCTCCTACTTAAAAGGATAAGTTGTCAAATGCAATGCTATATAGGCTCTAAAAAATAAATTGAGTTTTTTTTAATTAACAAAAGAATAGATGAGCTCATTTTAGGAGTTTTTTTTTCCTTCTTATCTCGCGTCTTTATTTCAAATTCCAAGATCCAAGAATATATTGTTGAATAAATTCTAACATAAACGTAACTCTAATTTTTAGCTAAAAATTATGAATTAATCAATTTAAAAAAAATACTCTTATTGTCAACTTTAAAGTTGATTTTAAGACTTTAAAAAGTCATGTCAAATACTACCTAGGAGTTTTTCTTCTTTTTTTATATAAATTTTGCATCTTCGTAAACTCGAAAAATAAACTTTAATTAAATTAAATTGTAACAATTTTAATAAATTGTTTTTATTAATTGAAAAAGGTCTCGTGTTAAAAAATTCTTTAGTCGTAACAACAGACGGATTATTGGTGTGATTTGGGCAAAAGGATCAACTGGAGCACTAAAATGATTCTGACATAATCATTAAAAAAATATTCCAGAATGAATTAATCTGGTATCGTATAATTTCAGTTGTTGCAAATGCAGCCATGTGTATTTTATTCGGTCAGATACTCAGAGCAATATTATATAAACCCCCTGATGTAAATATGAAATAATTAAAATAAAAATAATAACTATATGATTGTCTTTGTCATGTGGCATGTACTAAAGCCAAACAATTTCTAAGTTGATTATGTTCTTATTTAATTAATATTTTAGATCATTCTGAAATTAGTGGGGCAAGAAAATACACAAGTGCGCTGCCTCTGAGAATCAAGCAATTAGCCATGCGTATGTCAGTGCAACGAATCTTGTTTAAAACGAGAATTAAGAGTTTGGTTTTAGGAATCATATGCACCAAGAAATAATTTTGACGCCGCGAAGTCATCATTGGACGTATCTAGTGATTATTTTTTTCTTTTCAATTAAGTATATATATAATTTTGAACTATAAAATAATTCTTCAAAAATTCGCAGAAAGATCCAGCATACATAACATACATTTCTCTTGTATTTGATAAGCATATTTATATTATATTATATTCCATACCACTCGTAGCTAATTGATATGATTCGGAATTATGCTCGATCGCCACATGCACGGGTTCTAGAAAAAAGTTTGTGTCCCAAGACCACCGCCTGCTTTTAACTGTATTTCTTTATGACCCTAAAGAATGTCTATAATAAGTATAAAATTAGTTTATATTATCATTAATTATATAAAAATTTTGATTTATTTTTAAATAATTGTTTTAAAAATTAATAAATCTATTGTACATAATGAATTATGAATTATAATTGAATAGATTAAGAAAAATATTTTACACTCTTACTGCATAACTTTTTTCTCTCAAAAGACAAATATATTTTGTCCTAAAAGTTGTTCGTCTATAAGATTTCCAATGATGATGGCCATGATGGTTGCCACTCTAAACAAACCTATGATTATGGTCAAAGAGATGCCCTAATTTCATTCTTCCCTTTCCCTTTTATCTAAAATGAATCATACGGATGCTTTTCATTTCTCTCTCTTGATTTTCCTTTTCAAACGTATCTGCCTTTCAAGCAGTCGTTTAAGGGCATGCAATTTCTTATATATAGATATTGTAAAAGAATCATGAAAAGAATATAATTGTAAGATATGCTTGGGTTGTTCCAACTTCCAACGGGCATAAGATACTCTATCTGAGAAACTTTAGGCCTTCGCAAGATTGCATATATTTGATGAAACCCTTAGTAGTATGGTTTTGGGATTTAAAAATGCCACTCTATGCAGAACCTAACAGTGATCGAATTTGGAAAAGCTGGGTTCTTATTTTCATTTTTTTTTAATTAGCAAACTGTACGTACATGGGCCAATAGTTCTGACTTGCGCAGAAAGAGATCACCAAGGTCCTCACACAACTAACGTGGAAGGTACAAAATATGGACTAAGAAAGCCTTTCATACTCCATTTTGTTGGATGGGGCAACCATCTTTCGATCCCCTCGAAGACTAAATTAGATTAAAGCAAAATTTATGTCAATTAATATTTAAAATATTTTAACATATATAGTTATTTTATGTTAAAATAATAACATATATTAATTTCCAATTAAATTAATTTATACAAATAAATTATATTGTAAATTAAGTTTATGTAATAATCTATGGATATATCCCATGAAACTCCTTTAACAATTTAGAGCTTAATTGTATACCTTTCAAACGAAGTTTGGAATAGATTTTGAGACAAAAATCTGAATGCAAAATATTGTTTGTTAAATTAATCTGCTAAGTTTGAACTATTTGACAATTTTAAGTTAATTTCTTGCACTATTTCATTAAATTAAATTCGTGAACTTGTATTTATTTTTTAATTAGGTCATTGTTGGGAATTAATTACAAAATAAGTATAAGTTGAGAGACCCATTAAAAAAATTGAAGAACCTATTCAATAATGACAAATAGTTCAAAAGCCTAATTAAAATTTATCAAGTCTGCTTACCAATAATAATTCTCAACTTTACAAGCCAATATATTCACTATAGTTAAAATTACTGATATTTGAACCTTCAGAGCAAAGCCAAGAAGTGGTTTAGATATATCGATGGACAAAACTAAGGCTAGATCAGTTAGGGTGGAGATAAAATGTTTTATCTAAGGTTACCAATGAAAATAGCATTATTGATTAAATGATTTTTTTAAAACATTTCACACGTACAAAGTTTCTTACATTACCCTTTACAACAATTCTATTATGGCAAAAAGGAGAAGAAAAAACTCAAAGATAATTTTCTTTTTTTTCTTTTTAGAACAAATGGGTACAGGACCCAAGAATGGTGTAATAAATATTAAGTTAAGCAAACAACACATAAAAACTTGTTTGTTTGTTTGTTTTATAGAAAATTTAAAGATTGATTTGGTAGTTGAAATAAAATAATATAATATAAGAATAGGATTGGATAAAAACAATATTCAATTAAAAATTATAGAATGATATAATAATTGTCAAAATTATACCGATATAATTTGATATTATATATATATATATATATATATATATATATATATATATATATATATATA
>CM023946.1:17190465-17226014 GCA_013407115.1 Glycine latifolia | reverse complement strand
GACACACGTGTGTGTTTAGGGCCATCAATACAAATGTATCCCAAAGGTCTATAGCTAGTGACTTAAATCACAACTCACACTGCACGTATATCCTCTATGAAGAATGGACTAAACAAAAGGTTTATAATAAGGGATTGTAGGGCATTACTATTAGAATTACCACTTTTGTTATTGGTACTACCCACGTAGGTACATTTTAGCTATACTCCCAATTTGCCCTTAGATGGAACCACAATGGAACATGTTCCATTACATAAATGGGGTCAGAAAAATAAAACACAACGAAAACATGATTATGTTGTACAAATGTGCAACAAAATCATGTTTTTGTTGTTATAGGGGAGTGCAAAAAGAATAAATGAATGAAAATATGATTCTAATGTACAATGTATAACGAAATCATATTCTTAATTTTTTTCATTCTCATGTGTACAACGGACATATGATTCTATTGTTATATTGTACAACATAGTCATATTTATATTGTTTCTTTTTTTCGTTCTATACTCAATGGAATTGCCCTTCCGTTTTTCCTTCCCCTCTCCCTCCCTCCCCTGCCTTCCCCTTTCCCTTCCCCTACAGACACAAAATTACCCTTAATGGGATGTGGCTTGAGATGGTACGAGGGTGGGTTGTATGCAGGGTTGGGTGGTGATGCAAAGGTGGGCTGTGCGCGAGGTTCAGTCGCAGCAGGAGGGTGGGAGGCTGCGGTGGGATTGTGCTGGATATGAGGGAAGGAAAGATGGTATGGGGATTTGGTGAGTGGGTAAAAGTGAAATTTTACCCAGCTTGGTAGGGCCAATAGCACTATTAGTAGTGAGAATAATAGTTCCTGGATTGTATTTGTATCATTTACAATTTACATCCACAATGTTAACTTACACAGCAAACAATATTAAAACGGGGGCGTGGGGGAGTAGAAAAGAAGTTTGCAAAGGGAAAAAATTATCAATTCGAAAATCAAACTAGCATCAGACTCTATGTTTCCTTACATCGATTTTGTTAAAGCCTCAACATATGAACAAAATATTAAGAACACACTTTAATATAGTTGAATTTAGCATAATCTTTATCATTGGTTGAAATTTATTGATAAAGCTTTTAATTAAGCAAAGACCAATCCAAAAAAAGGCAATGAATATGCTAACAGTTAAGCATAAATGTACCAAGGGCCCAGAGAAAATGTACTTGAATTTTTTGTGTTAACAAATGTCATGAAAGAAAAGGAGTTTGTTGATTCTTACAAGTATGATTGTGAAGATAACTGGCGTCTAATTCGAAACTAACTAGAGTGACAGAATACACTTTTTAGAGTTTATT
Source organism: Glycine latifolia (assembly GCA_013407115.1). NCBI lineage: Eukaryota > Viridiplantae > Streptophyta > Magnoliopsida > Fabales > Fabaceae > Glycine > Glycine latifolia. Next base: position 17,224,694 of record CM023946.1, on the reverse strand, counting down.
CTGCATTCTAAACTTAATGTAAAAGCATCATGTAAATTCAAGAACCCGAATGGTGATTTACTCTATAATAAATTCTTAAATTATGTAGATTATTATTAAAATTGAATAAGTTTTGTACATTTGGCTATGTAATCACAGCCTATTACATTAGGTAATTCAAAAAAATTTTTTTTACTAAAAATGTATTTTTGATTTATTTATTTTTTGTGACTAAAAAATGCTTTTGTCGATAATAATTCACTTTTATGGGGGGAGGGAATTATAAACTTATTAAAAATAGATTTTTTTTTAATAACCATAAGGGTAAAATGGTATTTGCGTATATTTTTCTATTGAAATTTAAAATCCGCTCCACCAAAGCAAACATTACAAGAGCACCACATCCCCCAGCCTGCCATTTGGTAACACTGCTTCCTACTTTATACATCAAAATATTTAAACTGTAAAATCTATCAAGTGTAGAGAAAATATGTGATAGTTTAAAAAGCAATAAGCTTCCCACTAAAATCTGGTACTTGCTCTGTTCTATCATTATTAAGATGAGGGGTGCACTCCTGCTTTATTCTGTATCTTCGTCCGTGTCATCTGCAACAGACCTGCTGCATATAGTGTATAGTTCTTAGCTTTTGATAAATGGAACCAAATGTAATCAATTCATTTGCTAATTGATCACATGACCTATTCAACAATATATATTCTCTTAATCTCGAATAAACAAATGATCTTAAAATTTAGTTGAATGAACTTTGACACCCTAATTTATTAGGCTTCATGCAATATTATTTTTATTAAAAAGTGATAGTTCCACATAAGGCTATCAATATCAGCAATGCTTATACACAAGTAGGATTCAAAGAAATTTTGGGAATATTTAGAGGGGTAGGTTGAGTCATGGCTTTCCAGAAGTGAAAAAGATTCTCATAGGTGAGGATCTAAATAGACATGTTGACACTGAGGCAAGGCAATTTACAGGAACTAACAGTAATTTTAGTTTTGAATATCTAAATAAATGAAGGACAAACTATTCTTAACTTCTCAATGACACGTGATTTCAAGATTATGAACAGCTGTGTTAATAAATGGAAGGGACATCTAATCAACTTATAAGAGTGTGGAATCTCAAAGTCGCGAGTTGATTTCTTTTAGTAAGGATTTTTTATAAGAGAACTTGCAAAGATTGCAAAGTGATTCCATAAGGAGAGTCTTGTGACAACTCAAGGCCTTGATCCTAAATGAAGATGCAAATCCAAGAATCAAGTGGTGTCAGCTCATGAGTGATAACACTTGACTTTTAAGAATAAATTATTGGAGAAAGGCAGCTAAAAATCACAAGGAGTGTTACCCTCATCAGAGATAAGATGTTAAAAAGGTTAGAAATGTTGTTAATATTATCTTTGGTGAATCCAAAGGTTTTGGACTGAGAAATAGAGAATCTTGGTGATGGAATGAAAATGATCAAGAAAAGGTAAGAAACAAAAAGGAGTGTTTTAAGGCCTTACTCAAGCGCAATAATGTTGAAAATTTGGCAAGGTATTGAAAAGCTAGTTATGAGACAAGGAAAGCTATGAGTGAGGCACGATTCGAAGTTTTTGAAGTGTCTTATCAAGATTTTGGTTTAAGGATGGTGAGCTTAAGATATATATGCATGCCAAACATAGAGAAAGGAAATCAATAGAATTGGACCAAATAAGAACATTAAAGATGAAGAAAGAAAAGTAGTTGTTATAGATCAAAATATCAAAAGGAGAACATACGGAAGGGTTATAAATTCAAGAGGAGGAACAAAATTAAACATACTATCGAAGAATTCAAAATTAAGAGGTAAAAGAAGTCCTGAAAAGGATAGGTAAATATAAAGTTGTTGGTCTTCCCATTGAAGTTTGAGAATAGGTGAGAGAACAGGGTATTATTTAGCTTACTAAATTATTTAATGAGATTTTGATATCTAAAATAAAGTCAGATGAGTGGAGAAAAAACAATTTGGTTACTAAATATAAAAATAAAAGTGATATTCAAAATTGTGTAAACTATAATAGAGATAAATAGTGTGTGTGGATAACACACAAGAATCAATTTTACTCCACAAAATCATGGTGACACCAGGAAAAAGTAGAAGTAACTATTTGTTGCTTTGCCTTCACCATAAAAATTTAATTGATTATTTTCCATCATGAATCTAATCCAAACACACTAAAAATCTGAGTCGCACTACAAATAAACTAAGGGTGTGCTTGGTTTAGAGGATGGAAATAGAAGAGAAATTTTTAATTAAAGTAAGGTGTGGATCCCACAAAAAAAGTACAAAAATTTCTCTTCAATATTATTTCTCTCCTCTCTACCAAACACACCATAAGATTGTGGCGGAACAGTTTGGATTTATGCCAGGAAAGGCTAAAACAGAAGCTAATTTATCTTCTACAGAAATTGACAAAAAGGTACCAAAGAGAGTAGATTGATTCAAGTGATTTGGACTTGGGACATGTGCAAAGAAGTCACTAGAATTATCAGTGTGTAGAGAGATTGCATGATTTTTAGCCCTCTTAAAAAGGATAGTGGAAGACCAAAAAGTACATTGAAAGAGATTATTAAAAGAAATCTCATAGTGAATATCCCTGAATATTTGGTTTTTAACAGAACAAAATTATGTTGTGTGATTCATGTAGTCAACCTCAACTAATAGGATAAGATTATTGTTGTTGTTATCATCACTCTTTACATTTATTTGTAAATACTCATGCAATATAATCAGAGTTGTGAAAGTGGGGGTGGAGCTTAGAGAGCACTACACTATCTAGCCAAAACTTCAATCAAAAGAGAGGCTGGAGCTTCTAGGCTACATAGAGCATTAAGGTTACAGACTCACAAACTACAATATACCTACCCTTACACTATAAAGTGTGATAAACCAAATGGATTTACTTTTCGCTTTAAAACAATATACAACCCTTACCTCGTTTGGGCAGTTAAATCAGAGTTCTGTGAACTACCCATGTCATCATCATGATCAGAATCAAAATCTTCACCACTCCATATACGAGGTTTTGGTCTTACATCCATGTCCTCCTCTTCCTGAAACCATTTACTGAATAAAATCAAGCAAAAAGAAGAAAACTGAAGAGTGACAATATGTGCAACAACCTCTTCTGGAACTTCTAGGACTGATGGTGTTGTTTGAAAAGGTGCACTGGGTGCATGGGGAAGCCTGGAAAGTTGTTCCAGTAATGTATTCCTGGAAAATTAATTAAAACAATCCATTTTAATCAAATTTAGCTTCAAGAAAATCCTAGCAATTATCACTAGATGCTTGAGTAACTTGAGTAACACATGACTAGAATAGATGAGAAAGAACAGAAAATATCTGATTAACATTTAACTGTTACCACACACATCAAGCTAATACTTTAACATGATAGAATAGAATTCCCCTTTTCTGGTCTCTACGGTGATAGCATTTACCAGCTAGGGAGGGGTATTTGAAGCTGGCTCCCCAACCATTGGTGGGAAGGCAGGTAAACTACTTCTATAACATACTTTGCATATATATTGTAATCTGACGTAGGAAAGCTCCATGTCAGGTCTGCTGGTAGACATGAAAAGGCATTTGGGAATAGATCATAATTAAAATTGTAAGTTGTAACCACTTCCCAGTGTAAACTAACCTGCCAACACAAACACACAGATAGAGACTTATATGGCCACCATATGCATGACAGCATGAGAAATCAGAAGCTCTAGTCCTGCTAATGTTCAGTCCCTGCCCCCTGGCCTTTGGCACATAGGATATACAACTTGCTATGGTGGCTTTAGATATTTGAAAACTAGAACAAATACAACACAACTTGTCTTCAATCCAAACCAACCCAACCCAACCCAACAACAGGAAGGGCAATCTCCAAAGTCTAAATTATATCTTGTTCAGGCATATGCAATTATTTAGAAGATTCCAAAAAGTCGAAGAATCATAATTGCAGAAAGGATGTGACTTAGCTACAGAAAAATATAGTGCATCTGACTAATTAGATTCACAAGTATTAATTAAGTATTCATGGCCAGTATGTTTTCCTCAATCATGATGAAAAGATAATTGAAATCAGAATCATCAATTGTGATGCAAAAGAAAAGGCAGTTAATGTAAAATCACCGAATTTTTTCAAGATCCCTGGGTGTGTTTAGGTTTTCCATTGTGGATGGCTCGACGTGAAGATTATAGTCTGGGCCAAAATATTCATAATATTCATTGTAAGGCAACTTAGGACTAGGCTCCACTCCTACTGCCACTGCAGTCTAAAACAAATAAAGTGCAAAATAGTGATCAATAAGTAACATTATTAGGCCATAACCAAAATACATTTACATTCCTGCCCAAGTAAGTAAAGAAAGGGACCTCATAAGTCCAACAACGAGCAACATTCCGTATTGTATATCCTCCCCCACCCAAGACCATTAGAGGAACATTGAATGATCTAAGGAAACGAAGGCAATCTGCATGACCCGTCATAGTCAAGTTAAAGCAACCCAACCGGTCACCAGACAACGAGTCAGCTCCACATTGAAGAACAACTGCATCCGGTTGATAGACGTCCATGACTTTTTGAATGATGGGGCGAAACAGACCACGGAAAGTGTCATCATCCAATCCATCATTGAGTGGGACATTTAGAGAATAATTCTTTCCAGCACCCACCCCAATGTCTTTAATGTGCCCAGTTCCTGGGAAAAAAAAATCCCCAAACTTATGAAATGACACTGTCATCACCCTATCAGTAGTGTAAAATGCCTCCTCAACGCCATCTCCATGGTGAACATCAATATCAATATACAGCACACGCTGACCATCATAAAAGAACACATAGCATGAACAATATAATCAGAAAAGGAACATAAGAAATTCAGTTTAAATAAAATTAACAAACAAGTATCAGAGAAGCAGTTTTATGTATAAGTAAAACCATAATTTTGATTTTCACATACAGAAGAACTACAGAAGAAAAAAAGAGGATAAAATATGTTTATAATCCCTCAAAATATCTGCAAATTCAGTTTTAGTCCCTATTTTTACTAAAAGTGATTTGATTTTAACGTGCATTTGTATGTGTGCTAGCAAAATTGATTTTGAAGTGACGTGATTTGTTTTTGAATGTTTATTATAAGTACTAAAACTCACTAAAAAACTTATCCAACATAGAAACTACTAAAAGTTGTTTGATCACAAAATCAAATTCGGGAGCAAGAATTAATTCCTCAATGTAGAACCAACCATGTGAAAATTCACCTAAAATCATGATAAGTTAAGTGTTTCAACATGATCCTAGACAATTTAACGTGAAACCAAACACGCACCTAGAGTCTCTTAATGTACCAATGGTGTTTCTTTGGGAGCCAGGGGTATTCAAGAATTGCATTGGTACGAGTTCAGGGTAAAATTAAATCCAAACCAATCATATCATACACGTTAGGTTGAACGGGCACAGATTCTCATGCACTTGTTTATGAGAAAAAAGAATTTGGAACTTTTGATTCAATGGCCGTTTTGGGATCTTCCAACGGTAAATCAAACACCCACATCGTGGTTGGTTGCGGTGTAAACGGAAAAGGAAAGGGAAAAGGAAAAAGAAAAATACACTATGAACTTTGAGAAGTTCAAGAATGCCAAGAACAATGTCGTTAACATAGCAAAACCCGGAGGCCTCGGCCTTCCTGGCGTGGTGCAGACCGCCGGCCCAATTAATGGCGATATCGGCGTCACCGCGGTTGAGGCGGACGGCGGCGCCCATGGAGCCGCCGGCGGAGGCGCGGCAGAAGTCGAAGAGACCGTGGAAGACGGGGCAATCCCCGCCGACGTTGAAGCGCTTGAGCTGGCGGTAGTGGGAGTGGGAATTCTCGGAGAGGATTTGCGGCGAGACAGTGGAGAGGAAATCAACGTAGTCGTCGGAGTGGAAGCGGCCGATGTCGGCATTCGCGGCGGGGAAGGGGCGGTTAACCTGCATGCGGCGGTGGAGGCCGTAGTGCACGATGAGGTTGTGGGCCATGCGAATGCGGTGCGGCTTCATCGGGTGCCCTTGCCCGTAGTAGTAGTCGCCGATGCACGGCTCGTAGAAGTACGTCACTCTCCGCTTCTTCGCGTCCGTGCCCACCGACGGCAACGAGACGCCACTCATTGTCTCATCTCTCTCCCCTCTCGCCATAACACTCCAAACCCTTTCCCTCTCTTTTTTTTTTCCTCTGCACAATCTTGCTATTCTTCCTACCACTACTACTGAACTTTCAAATTTATATGCCGCGCATCATTTCGTTATTCTATTATCATTCCAAAACTCTCTCAAATCTAGTTAATTAAACTAAAATTTTAAAACTATCAAAACGTCTCCCAATTTTGCAAATTATGATATTTTAATTCTTATCATTATTAGTTTAAAGATTATAATAGTTATATTTGATAGTATTTTTTAAAATTATGTTTGTAAAAAATGTGAAGTATTTATTAAGTTTTTTATGATTAATATTTGTTAAATAATTTAATTGATCGTTTTTAATATGATTTTCTTCATGCACCACATTTTTATCAACATTTAAGAGTGAAAATATGTCAGGTAAAAAAAAAATAATTCAACTTAAGTCAAGTTCAAGATAGATTAGATTAGATCTAACTTTTTAACAAAAGAAATCAAAATAAGATTTTTTTTGTCTAAATCATAAGTATCATCTACTATAGACAATTATGTTCAAGTTTGATAGTTACTATCTTATAACCCGATTAATACATAGTGGTTACAACAAAATAATGTCCCTTAATTCTTATTAACTCATGCATTCATCTTCTAATAGTTACTCACAATCTTCTATTTTCTAATTACTATTATTATTTCAAACATTCTCCCTTAATTAGAAAATTCTCCACACATTTTATGTACTCCAAATCTTGCTCTCAACTTTTTAAGATCTGCAAACTTGATGGACTTAGTGAAAATATCTTCAACTTGATCATGTGTTTTCACATAAACCAACTCGACTTCTTTTTGGCAATGCATTCTCTAATGAAATAATACATCGTGTCTGTGTGCTTACTTCATTCATGAAACACCAGATTCTTAGAAAGATCTTGGACAGATTTATTGTCATTATGAATCTTTTTACTCCCCTCTTGGTTCATGTTAAACTCATTCAACAATCTTCTAAGCCAAATAGCGTGGCATTTGCAACAAGTTTCAGCTACATACTCGGCTTCATAAGTAGAAAGTGTGACAATGCCTTGCTTTTTAGAGTTTCAAGTAAAAACACAATCACCTATAAAAAAACACAAAGTCGACAATGCTTTTTTTTATCATCAACATCTCCTACAACATCACTATCACAAAATCCCATAAGTTGGAACTCATTAGAAGGAGAGTAAAACAAGCAATAATCAAGTGTACCTTTTAGGCAACGAAGAATTCTCTTAGATGCTTTCATATGAGTAGAAGTGGGGGACTCTATAAAATGACAAACAACACCAACCACATACATAATATCCGACCTTGTGCATGTTAAGTACCTCAAGCTTCCTACAAGACTCTTAAACAAAGTAGGATCTTCCTTCTCTCCACCATCAAGCTTTGGCAGTTTCAAGTTACCTTCCATGGGTGTGTTCATAGGGTTGCAATCAAACATTTGGAATTTTTCCAACACTTTCTTTACATAGCTCTCTTGAAAGACAAAAATGTCATTCTCCATTTTTATCGCTTGTAGTCCCAAGTAATAGGACATGAGCCCAATATTTGTCATCTCAAATTCTAAAGACATAGCTTTGTTGAAATCTTCAAACAAATTTGGGTTATTGTCGATAAAGATAAGATTGTCTACATAAAGACAAACAAGGATAATATCACCATTAACAATTTTTTTAACATAAAGGGCATACTCATGTTGACAAGGAGCAAACCTATTGTCTTGAAAGTATTTGTCAATGCGGCTATTCCATGCCTTTGGTGCTTGCTTTAGGCCATACAATGCCTTATTCAATTTCAAGACCTTCTTCTTTCCCCCTTTGATGGAAAAACCCGTTGCTTGTTCAACATAGACATCTTCCTTAAGATAGCCATTTAGGAAAGCCGATGACATTAAGTTGGAAAATTCTCCACCCTATTTGAGCCGCTAAAGAGATAAGAAGACAGATTATCTCCATACGAGCAACCGTTACAAACACTTCCTTGTAATTAAACCATGTTATTGCTTGTAGCCTTTAGCAATAAGCTTTGATTTGCATCTTTCCACCTCTCTTTTGGTATTCTTCTTAATCTTGAACATCCATTTGACTCCAATTGCTTCATGACCCTTAAGAAGTTTTGATAACTCCCAAGTGTCATTCTTCTTGATGACATTAATTTCTTCCTCCATTGCTTTTCTCCAACTTTTGTCTTCCATGGCTTCGTCAAAGTTTAAAGTCTCACTGTCAACAAAAAGACAAAACAAATATTTTATAATTTCAGTTTCATCATATATGTCTTGAAGGCTTCTTATTTTTCTTAGTCTTTCACTTGAACTCCCTTCGGAAGATGATGCTTCATGAATTGAATGAGCTGGTGAAAGAGGTGGAGTAAAAAACTCATTTGGTGCTGCAACTTGTATATCATTTTCTCCAAAATAAGGAAAGAAATCATATGTGCCTTCTTCTTTATCTCAATTACATGTCGCTTCTTCATCAAATTCTACATATTTGCCTTTTGAACTTGCATCATAACCAATGAACACATGCATCACACTCCTATCATCAAGCTTGGATCTTCCTTGGTCGTGCACATGACCATATGTAATGCTCCCAAAGACTTTAAGATTATCAACTCTTGGCTTTACTCCACTCCATGCTTCTTGAGGTGTTTGACCTTTGACATTCTTTGTAGGAGAGCAATTAGACAAATAAACTGCACATGAAATAGCTTTAGCCCAAAACTCCTTGGGCATAGATTTAGCTTTCAACATACATCTAGCCATATTAAGAATAGTTTTATTTTTTCTCTCTGTCACCCCATTTTGTTGTGGGGTTCTAGGAATCGTTAGAGGGCGACAAATCTCATTATTTACACAAAACTCATTAAATTCTTTTGATGTGAATTCACTTCCTCTATCAGATCTTAGAATCTTGATTACATAACCATTTTCCTTCTCTACAAAAGCCTTCAATTTTTTTAAAATTACAAAAGCCTCAAATTTTTGCTTCAAGAAATATATGCAAGTCCTCCTACTAAAAGCATCAATAAAGAGCAAAAAATATTTGTTTTCACCAAATGAAGGAGGATCGATTGGTCCACACACATCGATGTGCACAAGTTGGAGAGGTACCTTTGCTCTTGATTCAGATTCTTTAGGAAAACTTCTTCTTGCATGTTTTCCAAGGAGACATGCTTCGCACAATTGATTAGGATGGTTGATGTGAGGCATCCCCTTCACCATCTTCTCATCTCCCAAGGTCTTGAGTGGTCCAAAATTCAAGTGGTCAAACCTCATATGCAAATACCATGCTTCATCTTTTAGGCTAGCCTTTAAGCATTTTGCTTCATTGGTCTTAATGATCAAAGTGAACATTCTATTTCTTGAATAATCACACAGGCAATCAAGTTAGAGTTTTGATCTTCAAGCCACAAACAATTATCTTTCATTAGGACTTCATACCCCTTCTCAACAAGTTATCCCAAACTCAAAATATTACTTTTAATTTAGGAACATAATAAACATCCTTGATCATTTTGTGAGCACCATCTTTTAAGGAAATTTAAATGGAACATTTCCCTTGGATTTGCACCTTGGAAGAATCACCAAAGGAAACATTTCCCTTCACCTTTTCTTCAAGCTCCACAAATTTCTTTTTGTGACTGCACATCTGGTTACTTGCTTCATTGTCAAGATACTACAAGCACTTATCATCATTCTCTTCATTATTAAGTGATAGCAATAGCGTTGGCTCTTCATGTTCTTCTTTGTCACCAACAAGATTAGTCATTTCTTCAACATTGGTTCTACACTCCCAAGCAAAATGACCATATACTTATGACAATTATAACATTCAACATTAGATTTATCATACCTAATTTCATTTGTTCTTCCAAAATTGCCTCTACCTCTTCTTTTTCCACGACTTCTAGTGGGTTGATAACTTCTTTCATTATTATCAACATTGTCATCATTTCCTCTTCCTCTTCTTCCTTGGCCATGTCCAAGTCTTCTTTGACTTTTTTCTCCTCCATTTTCTTTCAATAATCTTTGGCTTTAAGAACTTGCTCCAAAGGCTCATCATTTCTTCTTTTGAACCTTTCTTCATATGCCAGAAGTGAACCCAATAATCGGTCCATGGTCATTGACTCAATGCCCTTTGACTCTTTAATTGCACAAACCACAAAATAAAAATGTGTGGTTAGAGAACAAAGAACCTTCTCTACAACACAAACATCTTCCATATTCTTCCCATAACGCTTCATTTGGTTCACAACCATTACCACCCTATTGCCAAAATCCAAAATTGACTTGGACTCCTTCATACGCAAGGATTCAAACTCTCTACGAAGAGTTTGTAGACACACCTTTTTCACCTTGTCAACACCTTCAAGGAATGTCCTCAAAATCTCTCAGGCTTCTTTAGAGGTGGAGGCATTGGACACTATCTAAAACATGCCTTCATCTAAACCTTGATAGATAAAGGTAAGTGCTTGTTGATCCTTATTCTTCATCTTCAACAAAGTCTCCTTGTTTTGTGGCAAAGAATCCTCATTTTCATGTTGTGTATAACCTTTCTCCACAACCTCCCAAACATCTTAGGAACCTAACAAAGCTTTTATGTGATGACACCAATTATCATAACTTCCTTTTGTAAGACAAGAGAATCAAAACAAGTTCAAGCCATTGCATGTCATCTCTCATCTCATTAGTGTTTCACTCTCCACACTAAGTGTTTCACTACCCTCACCAAGTGTTTCTCTCAATTCAAAACCTAAGCTCTGATGCCACTTTCTTAGAAAAAGAGAATAAGAGACTAGAGATTATAAAGAAGATTCTCTTTATTTGGCACGCTTGGCTACATGGTTTGGTGCTCTATTTATAGTAGAGCAACCTATAAGCATTGCATAATTATTCAATTAAGACACTAAACAGGCATAATGTCATAACCATTTCAATACATAGCGGTTACAAAAAAATAATGTTCATTAATTCTTATTAACTCACCCATTCATCTTCTAGTAGTAACTTACAACCCTTTATTTTCTAATTACTATTATTATTTCTAACATAACCATTATTTTAGAATGTATTTTCCAAAACAATTTTTTTAACATTCTCATAAAGTACTTTTTGGAACACAAATTTTATTTTCAAAATTCCAAAAAGTAAACCCAATAACATTATTTTGGTGTTTTGGAAAGTAATTTCCAAAATATTAAAAAATAAAATTGTGTTTTGTAAAGTACTTTCTAGAATATTATTTCACATTCTAGAAAGTATCTTTTGGAATGTTAAAAACAATACATAGTGCGACAATTGAAGTGGAGAAAATATATAATTGAAATTGGTCTTTCAATCTAAACGGCTCTAAGAGGAGTTCCACTACAACAATTTCAACAAATTTAAAATGTAGTCATACATTGTTGCATATATACAATGAAAAAAAAATGTTGTGTGAATAGACAAAAATAAAACAAGGAAGAAAAATAGTTGGAAGCATAAACATACTACATTGGAATTTGGAGGATGAAAAAAATTCTAATGCTAAAGCATGAGATGGGGGGAGGGGAAGAGAGGAGGGGTACGATGAAAAAGAGAAAGGATATGTGTTATTGATATGAAAGATGGGATGTGTGAGGGAGAGAGAAAGGTCTCAAAAGGAAAAATATTTATAAGTAATTTCACTTTAAAAAAAAAAACAGTAAGCGAAGTATACTTAGCAAAAGCAAGAAGTGAATATAGCAATAGCCTTTAACCCATCAAAAATTTTGTCATTAAAATTCCCTGCTCTAAACCAAACTCTAGTATAATCCACGGTTAGTCCTCTTAAGTTTCATTTTTTTTTAGCTTAAAATTTCTTTATGAGTTAAAAGTTGTTTGGTAAAAAATAATTAAAAGTTTTAATTTTAATTAAAACCATCTTATCCAATAAAAAAAATTTATTTATTTAATTAAAGTACAATTTTGATTTTCTTATTTTACTCCATTTGTAATTCCAGTTCCTCATTAAAAATTGAGACATGGAATCTTTGTATTTTTTATTTATTGAGAATTTTGATTCAACGGTAGGTTTAATTGGTTGACTGTCAAGTCTTTATGTTTATGTTGATTGTTGTTACGTAGGTGACGTGGTAATGTAGTTTTTGTCTTTAATTCATATATTAATATTAATAAGTGTATAATTTAATTTTACAAATATTTAATAAAAAATAAAATATAAAAAATGGGTTAAATTTAGTGTGATTGTCCTGCAGCCTCCAAACTTGATATTCTTCCCTGCACTCGTTGATGTACGCTGCTCGAGTTCCTCCATTACCACTCAATTAGTATCAAGATAGTAAAATTGTATTTTGTACTTTAATTTGTTCTCACACTTCATATTGCACGTTCATATGCAATTCATTTTATCGTCTTGTTGAATTTAGCAGTTTTAAAAAAAACATTTTTATAAAATTAAATAACTTAATGAAATTTGGTTTTAAAAAAATAACTTATCGAGTCATTATAATCCATAATTTAATAAAATAAAAAATGCACCGATAGAAGATGAAAAGAATTATAACACCTTGTTGTTAGTGACTCTAGTGCAATTTTGGACTTTCACTAATAATAATTTTATTTCGAAAAGAATTTGAATTTGACTTGAAGGAGTATTCCAGGGTTTCTCCCTCTCTCTCTCTCTTGCTGGAATAAATGAGATATTACAAAAATTTGAAAATACGAAGTTAATTGATTATATTATTTTAATTTTATATGTTTATTAGTAAAAAATTAAAATAAGAAATATATTTATTTCAAAAATATAAATAAAGAAACATGTTCTGTAATTAATATTTTTTTAGCTTGGAGAGAAACAATATAAATCACTACAATTAACATCATAAAGAGTTTATGATCAAGGAAAACATTAAAAAATATTAGACTACGAAGTAAAAACTTTTAATTCAAGAGTAAAATTAGATATAAGTAATTAGTATGGTTTGTCATTTTTCTGTCTCACGGTATTCAAATATAAAACTATTTAATAAATAAATTGAATGATTTAAACTATATATTTAATAAATTGGGTGTTTTTAAAAAATATTTTTATAAATTCTCCTAAAAGTTATAAAAAAGATAAATTTTTTTATAAATATGTACCAAACACATTCAAACTTAATATTATCATCTGCCTTCACAATTTGGAAGAAATTCAATGTTTTCGAGCATTTACCTTCGGAGAAAATAAATAACAATAACATCTCTAAATGTGTAGCAATAATAATAATAATAATAAAATTAAAGGTAGCTTGTACTCTTACGATCTACAGAAAAAGTCTTGGCTAATTGGCTTGCTCGGCCGCCAGCGATAAATTATAACATAAAAACAAAACAAATTAAATAGTATGTTTCAACTTTGAACATAATAGAATTTTTGATTTTTTTTTCCATCCCATTTCTGGTTTCCAATTATTAATATTCTCAAACAACTTCTTTTTACCACAAGCAATGCACGTTTTGCACGGAAAGTGTTTTTAATGTTCATACGATTTCTTTTCACTAAGATATCTTTTACATTTAAAATTATTAAAAAGCTAGAAAATTTTCCTCCCGCTGATAACAACCAACACCATGACAATGATAATATGTTGGTAGTAATGATGCTACTACTAATGAATGCCGTTCATGTTCTTTGAGGCTTTGACTTCACTGCTCATATATATATTGATATAACAGTAGTATTATACTAAAAGCAAAAAAAGAATAGTAAAATAAAATAAGATTGCAGCGAGGAAAAAAAATATCGTTTTGGGCTAAAGCCGTTGATTGCATTAGATTCCATGTCTTTGATAAGGAATAAGGACATAATTAAGTGGATACAATGAACCACGACTTTATGCCCTAAATTATAGGAAGTTATACGCATATTTATTTTTAGTTGTACGGCTAAGGCTTGTTAGAAAAGTTGTACGAATTCTCTTAAAAAAATGTGTTTATGTAAAAAGAAAGAAAATATTTTCTGTGTTACTTGAGATTAAAGGGTGTTTGATAACCTCTAAAATTCAGACGTCCTAACACTAACGAAATTCCATTATATATAAGTATTTTATTATCAATTGAATTTTTAAATTTAATTCCTATTTTGATCAAATTTGAGATAAAAAAAAGTTAGTTATTGTAAAATAGAACTCAAACGTAATATTTATTTATTTATTTGGTCAAGAGATCACTAATTAAAGAACAAAAGACACGGGCCCAAAACCTGGCCCAACCTTTAATGCAGTCGCGCACTAAGCGTGAGAAGTACATAAACGCACGCTGGCTGGACAGGAAATCTACAAATGATACGATAAGACTCTCTAATTCCTTTTTATTATCATGTTTAGCTAATTAAAAGATGATTGTTTGATAAAATAATGTGGCAGGAATTTATATAAGTGTTTAAATAATTGACTCATTTCTAAAAGTATTTTGAATACAAAAGTTGCTATTGAATTCATTTTAAGCAAAACTAAACATGATTTTTGTTCTTATCTAACCGCTACAGGCTACTACATGAATGAATTGAAATTATTCTGGAGCCTTGTCCATGTCATCAAGGAGAGGGGATTATTATCATCACTGACCCACTAAAATAAGCCTAGTAATACGAGAGTTTAGATAATAATGAATGAGGTCATGGATTATAATCTCAATGTGACCATTAATTGTATTGATAGAGAAAGAGAGGATTACTACTTGTAGAGACTTCAATGCTCTAATTAGTTTTTGACAGATTAATTATTAGTATATATGAAATGAGCTATTTGAAGAAGGTTATGGTGGTATTTATAAAAGTGGAGGAATAACATGTTTGCTAGTTGAATGGCATCGCACTAATGTGTTTTATCAAAGAGTAATTAAGAGTGTGATTCAGATTAAGTGTTTTTTGTTTGCACAAGGGTCATAACTGTGTCAAAGGTAATTAAGTAATTGAGTCTTATTAATCAATATTTTTAGGATATTGGTTAAAGAATTTAAATGATAAAATATTTATTGTAAAAATTATAGGAGAACATAAAAAAAAATATGAACAAAATAATTTTAAGAGAAGTAGGTGTTGGATTGGTTTCCAAACACATGAGTGAGGGAATTCAGATGTCATGCTTGAACAATGATCAATCAGATTCTTGTCTAGTCGATGCTTAGTAGTCAACAATTTGGCAAAGTGTTAGGTCGAGGATATCTAGCTAAGCCAACATGGGCAACTGAAATGTATTGTATGGTGTATGTTAAGTGTTATTGAGGTAGTATTGGACAAGATTGTCTAAATGTAAAACTCATTAAAAATATTTTTAAGTTACTTTATTTTTTTATTGGCTTTTATAATTAACTTAAAGGTGGTAGAAATTTTTATTTATTTATAAGAATTGAACATTGTATTAAAAGATTTACAACACTCACAAATTATATTCAACCAATTGAGCTAGACATTTTTTTATGATAATAAGAGTTGATTTGGAATAACACCAAATTAAAAAGAAAAAAAAAGAGTTGAATTCATATGGATAAGTTATCTATAAATATTATCATGGTATGTCCTCTCTTAAAGTATTTCCCTAGCTTTTTGTTTCTTAAAACTATAATGTAATTATTTCTTTCTTAATTACCATGTTAAACTAGTTTTGCTAAAGATCAAATATCCCATAAACTTTTACAGAATCATATTAAAAATTCATCTCTTTTAATAGTTTATTATTTCCTTTATCTCATTATAATTGGCATTCCTTGTTGTTTTACAAAATAATAAATAAATAAAAAGAATAACAATTTTACAAAATTAATCTTATCATCATTAATCCATTTTTAGTTTTTGTTACTTATCATTAATATTATAAAGAGTATCAACATCAACAACACCTTTAACCCAAGTTAATTGAGATCGATGGTAGATGAGCCCAATGATAAATCGAAAATAAGACAAAGAAATACAAAGGGAGAGGGGAAGAAAAAGTGAAAATAAGATAAAAGAGAGAAAAAAAGAAGCTAAAATAAAAGAGGGGTGAAATGAGGAGGGGAGAAATGAAGAGGAAAAAAACTGAAAAAAAAAAGGAAACGACTAGAACATAAACTATTAATGGATTTCCCCCTCCACCAAGCTTATAGTTTTTCTTCATTCTGTCCTAAGATATACCGTCTGTCAATCTATATCCTACTCCATTAGGTATCGTTTAACTATTTTTTTCCCATGTAAGTTTTGTTAGATTCAAGTAGCTAAAGACAAGGAATCAAGGTTGATGAAAGTGATTTGGTTTTGATGTTTTTACATGCCTACTCAAATTAGATGGCATTTGTAATTTTGATTAAAGCTTGGTTCATTAAGATAAATCCTTATAATCCTCTGCAGCTATTAAGGAAATCATGCATACATACATTCATACATAGGTTGATAACCATATTAGAATGTGCAAATGAATAGAACTACATTAGTGCATCTAAACAAGCATAAAATGGATTTACACTGCTTTAATTGATTACGTGAGTAACATAATCGATTACCAGCTTGTTTGGATTTCTGAAAAATGGTATAAGAACAGTTTAATCGATTATCATTTTCTTGTAATCGATTAAATAGTCTTGACACAGAAATATGAACACTGGTGTAATCGATTATCTGTGGAAATAATCGATTACATAAGGCATCTGCATAATTTAGCACAGCATGATGAACTGGTTTAATCGATTACCAAATAATTGTAATCGATTAAATATGCTTTGTAGTGTTTTTGACATGATCTGGCGTAATCGATTAAATAGTGTTATAATCGATTACCTCTGCTTGTGAAGATAGCATGTCATTCTGTCGTAATCGATTAAATGGTAAAATAATCGATTATTATGTTCGTTCAAGATTTCCAGAACTTAGATGAACAATTTAATTGATTATGTATACGGAATAATCAATTACAGATGATAAAATAATCGATTACCATAACGAAATAATCGATTACAGTCTGTTAAATTAGTTTTTTTATAAATAGGAAAGTTGGGTCACTGAAATAGAAGAGATAAGAAAGAGAGCTTTCGTTCCTATCATTGTGTTTTACATTCTCTAAATGTTCAATAGGGTTTAAAAGTTCATTTTAAAAGTGTTGTTCAATTGAGTTAGATTCAACATGGATGCTTAGTAAAAGAACTCATTGTATGTGATCATTCATGTAAAGAGGTGATTCAAGAATATTCAAGAAAACATTTCATACATCATCTCAGGTTGTATAATTCGTTCATGTCCTTTTAGCTGCAAAGGAAAATGAGGTGATATCTTTCTTTTACCTTAAGCTTTGGTGTTTTGTAGTTTTTGTTGTAATTGTTGTAATTTTTTGTTGATTTTCCTTATAACATTTGGGGTTCTTTAAAACTTTACTAGAAAGGGTTTTCTAGGGGCAGAACAGAGAGGGGAACTCTGGTTTTAGGTCTTTTGAGAAATCTAGGGATTAGATTTTGAATTTTGCCTAGGGTAGGTGAAAGAGACATTGTTGATTGCTTGTAAAGAACTAAGATTTGTTATAGTGGAATTCTAACCTTGTTTGGGTTAGAAGATAAACTGGATGTAGCCTCCGAGGTTGAGAGGTGAACCAATATAAACTTGTGTGCATTTAAGTTTGGTTTATGTTTCATTGAATTCTTGAGATATTCAATTTGTGTATCATTCAAACTTTGATTTAGCACAAGAGTTAATTGATTGGTGAAGAAGATTGTTTTCTAAGTTGTTTTGATCTAAGATACGATCCAAATATTTCTTCCGCTGAACATTGTTTTGTAAGAAAATTCAAAAAGGGGACAAAAACCAATTCACCCCCCTCTTGGTTTATTGGATTAGGTATTCATTGTATTTTCAAGTTTCGGTTGATCTCTACCTCTCTTTGTGTTGAGCTCTTGGTAACAAACTCTTGTTCTTACGGGAGCATCCAGTGGTCATCTCATAATGTGTCCAAACCACCTCAATCTATGCTCTCTCATTTTTTCATACACCGGTACCACTACTACCTTTCTTTGAATGTCCTCATTTTTTATTTTATTCATCTTCGTATAATCACACATCCACCTTAACATCTTCATTTCTGCTACCCCTATTTTTATGCTCATGATGTCTATGTGCTGGCAAGCATTCTGCTCTATATAACATTGTCGGTCTTACAAATGTTCTATAGAATTTTCCTTTAGCTTAAGGGGAATTTTCCGGTCACACAAAAATTCCAATGCACTCCGTCATTTCATCCTCCCTGCTCTGATTTTATGATTTACATCATCATCAATCTCACCACCTTTGTGCAAAATTGATCTCCAAGTATCTAAAAACATCTTTCTTGGGTGCCTCTTGACCAAGTAGATGTACTGTGTCTTGATCATCATCTCTTGCCCGTGAAAACTCACACTTCATATACTCCGTCTTGCTCTTACTTATCGTGAATCATTTAGACTCCAAAATATTTTTCCACAATTATAGTTTCCTATTAACACCATCTTTAGTCTCATCAATAAGCACGATATCATCTGCAAAAAGCATACACCATGACACTTCCTCTTGAATATCTTTCATTAGTTCATCCATCACTAAGACAAAAAGTTAAGGACTTAGAGCTGAACCTTGGTGAACACTTATCGTGATAGAGAAATACCTTGATGTTCCATTACAAGCTTTCATACATGTGGTAACCCCATCATACATATCCTTGATTGCATTAACATACTTTAATGCTATTTTTTTTTCTCAAGAGTCCACCATAAGACTTTTTTTGGGACCTTATCATATGTTTTCTCATGATCTATAAACACCATATGTAAGTCTTTATTCTTTTCCCTATACCTTTCCATTAATTGTCGCATCAAGAAAATAGCTTCCATGGTACATTTTCCTGACATAAATCTAAATTGATTTACAGAAACATTGGTCTCCCTCCTTAGGCGATGTTCAATAACTCTCCCCCACAACTTCATAGTATGGCTCATGAGCTTGATGCCTCTATAGTTAGAACAATTCTGGATATCTCCTTATTTTTGTAAATAGGCACAAACATACTTTTCCTCCAAGCATCAAACATCTTATTTGTTTGAAGAATCTTATTGAAAAGATTGGTCAACCATTTTATTGCCACATCTCCAAAACCTCTCCACACTTCAATAGGACGTCATCGGATCTCAAAGCTTTATTATTCTTCATCATCTTTAAAGTCTCCTTAACTTCATGTGTATTAATTATGCACACAAATATTCTATTTAGATCATCAAAAACGTCCTCCAAATCCATCTCACTCTTGTCGTCATTCCAATTAAAAAGTTTGTTAAAGTAGTTTAGCCATCTTTCACTTACATCTTCATTCATTACCAAAAGTTTTTTATTTTCATCCTTGATACATCTAACTTGGGTGAGGTCTTTACTCTTCTTATCCCTCATTTTTGCAGGTTTGTAAACACTTTTTTCACTATCCTTGCTCCCAAGATTTTTATACAAATCGTTAAAAACTTTGCTTCTAGCTTCCCGCACTACTTTCTTTGTATTTTTTCTCGCTACTCTAAACTTTTGCAAATTCTCATCATTGGGACATTTATGCAAAGATCTAAAGCATTTCTTCTTCTGTTTAATAGCCTTCTGCACCTCTCCAAATTCCACCACCATGTTTCATTTGTAAGAACTTTATTTCTTTTGCTTTCACCTAGCACCCTCATTCCCACATTTTGAACACACATAACCATCTTATTCTATATTTTATTAGCTTCTCTAATAAACTCTCACGGTCCTTCACACAACATGTTTTCCTTAAACTCTATTTGTTTCTCTCCTTCATTTTCCACCATCTTATCCTTCGATTTTGAGTCTTCTTCCTCAAATGAAGAACTTTGTTGAATCGAATCTCTAGAACTACCAACTTATGTTATGTCGTCACACATTTTCCAGGTAGACCTTGCAGTCAATATATGAATTCCTATCTTCTCTTTTAGCCATAAAGAAATCAATTTGACTACAATTTTAGCCACTATGATAAGTGATAAGATGAGACTCTCTTTTCGAAAAAAAGTGTTCTCTAGCATCAAATTATAGGCTAGTGCAACGTTCAAGACATCTTCTCCAGTCTCATTTCTCGTCTCATAGTCAAAATCCCCACGAATTCTATCAAAACCTCTACTATTTTTACCAACATGATCATTTAAATCTCCTCCTAGGAAAATTTTCTCCTCTTGTGGTATCCCTCTCAGAACGTCATCCAAGTCTTCCCAAAATTGGTTCTTTTCATTTGATTCTAGTTCAACTTGGGGTGCATACACACTAAGGATATTTAAAATTAGATCCCCCACTACAAACTTAATCATCATAATCATGTCACCTTTCCTTTTGACGTCAACGACTTTATCTCTGAAATTTCTATCGATCATAATTTCAACCTCATTTCGACTCTTGGTTGTACTTGTATACCATAACTTGAAATGGTGCCCTCCACTTCCTTGGCCTTTTCTCCAACTCACTTAGTTTCTTACAAGCAAACAATATTCACTTTCCTTCTGGCAAAAACATATGCTAATTCCCTCAGTTTACCCATTAATGTTCCTATATTCCAGCTTTCCAATTTCATCCTAAACCCCTAGGCGGCATTTGCCCGCCACGCTCCCCCATCTGCGTGTTGGGACCCTTGCCTATTTGTCACCAAATTCGGGTGAAGACATGGCGTCTTGCCTTTCGGCATGGACCCTAGCTTACTTATCACTACATCCCAAGATCAATGTAGTGTCTTGCTTTGTGGCAAGAACCCTAACTCATTTTTCGCTACACCCGAGGCCTGATGTAACGCGTCGCTATGAAGGGTACATCCCAACGAAATATCATAAAGGTTCATCACATAATATTATAAGGAGTATAAATAGAAAAAAATCAACGTACCATTGAAAAACTAAAATAACAATTATTTTTAGATTTATTTTTTTGGTTTGTACATTATATATAAGATAAATTAATATTAATTTCTATAAATTTGAAATTAATCTAGACATGAGACACTTCTTTTAAGAGCTTTGTTCAATGAAAGTGATCTAACATTTGGTTATTATAATCAAAGCTTGTTTTTCAAGTCATATAAGATTTTTTCCTCCTTTTTTCCGAGCAATGTGTAATTCAAGTTTTCTATATAAAAAAATTTGTATGTTCAACTTTTTTATTTCCCTTAAATAATTCCAGTCAACTAGATCAAACAACTCATGGTTCAATGTCACAAATGTTTTAAAATTGATAATAACAGGGTTTAAATATAGAATTTTGTACAAACTACGTAAAACTCTAATCATTAAACCGATTCTAGTGAGATTATTAATAGTGTTAGAGAAAACAAATTTAGTATTTTAGTTTCTTATTATAAAATTTTTAAAAATAACTCGCATTGGATTATTGTTGAAAAAATGATTGCACAAAGATAATGTCAGCATATTATATATTTAAAATAGTTTAAAATAAATAAATAAAATTGTTATAAATATTAAATTCTTGTCGACAATTTTTCAAAGAAAATATAACTTATAATAAAATTAAATATAAATATAAATTTCTGGAAAAATAAAAATGAATAATTTAAATTTAATTCTTATAAATATGATTTTGAATGTATTTTTAATTTAATTTTAAATATTACTTTAAATATAAAATAACAATAACTCTTTATTCAAAATTAAATTAAAAATCATGATAAAAATATATTAACGATATTTTATAAAAAAAATCATTTGAAATTATTTAGACATCGAACTTAACAATTATATTTTTTGTTTTTGCTTTTGTAAAATATAAAAAAAAAAATCTTTTTTATTAGATTATACCACTCATATTTATATATTTCTCTCTTTTATCTGTTTCTCTCTTTATACATCTAATATGTTGATGTCGACGTCATTTCCTATCTATATATGTCAATTACATTCAAATAAAAGGTTGAAAGATAATAAAGGTTACGATTAATAATAAAGCAGAACCACGTCCGTGGACCATATTTGAATCATAAGGATATTAATGAGGGTGCTTCGTAATCCAACTCATTTTCGTACACCTTTTCGAAAATAAACATCATATTGTTATCTCAAAGAAAAGAAAAAGTTATAAATTTTAATATAAATAATTTAGAGTAAATTACATATGTATTCTCGGTATTTTGTTTAAATTTCATCTGATATTCCTTCATTTTTGCACCCTACAAATAATCCCTTAATTGTTTAGCTCACATTACACTCAGACCCAGTTTAATAATTTAATAGAAATTAGGCACGTGCTGATCATATGACTTTTAATAAAATTTTATGTCTAAAATATCTTCATTTTCTTCCTCTCAACTTGAAAATATTTTAAGACTCTTATTTTTTTTTGTTTTATCTGTAATTGGATGTGAATCCAACTTTTTGTTAGACATGAACCTACCTTCTTGGTACATAGTGTTAACACTCTTCCTTCTTCTTCTTCAATTTTTTAGTTCAATTTTTTTCTCTGATTGAATATGATTATTTGCTTCAAATTTAGTGTTTTACTTTTGCATTTGTGTTTTTAACTCCTTTCTTTGAAATATCTTTTTATGGCAAGGTGTTTAATATAATATCTCAATCAAGAGCTCCAAGACACATTATAATGTTAAACTGAAAAGATTGAGTAATTCAGTTCAATTTATTTATCACTCCTCCAATTTCTTCTGGGAAATTATACATTTCAATTTTCTTTGATGATGTAACAAAGACACGATTATTTAAACCAACAGACATAATTAAATTGTTTTGACAAATTGATTTTAGTTTCAAAATCATTTTTGTTGGATAGTTACCCATGAGATGCTTATTTAAATGGAGATTGATAATAACTCAAACAATAAAATGTAAAAGAAATGTTATTTTCATTAGGGAACAACGACAAAATTATATTTCACTATGAATTTGGTTATTGGTCCATTATCTTTTCTTGCGTTCTTGAAAATTCCTTGCAAGTAATTATTATTATTAATAAATTGTTAATAATGTTTACAATACAAAACTGAGTATAAAACAAGACCAGATAATGATAGAGGAAGAAGAACAATGGAAAACTCGTGAACTATAAGAGAAAAGGTAAGAACTTGCGAACGGTGAAGAGGAATTGAACATGAACGCCGTGAGAGAAAGAGAAACTCGCACTCCGTGGACGCTAAAGAAGAACTCACCAATAAGAGAAAGATGAACAATACTCGTGAATGGGGAAAAGGAATGAAGCGTGGATCGGAATGAAGCGTGAATCCTGAATTCTGAAACTAATTGAGAGGGAATAATTTTGATTTTACATTAAATATAAGGACAATTTTGTCTGCTCACATATTTTAATTAATATTAGTTAACATCGTTAACAGAAGGGGGGTAAAAGTAATATGAAAAAAATGAGGGATATCAGATGAAATTTAAACAAAATACAGGAGTGCGAGTGTAATTTGCTCGATAATTTATCATATTTCTAACAAATATATAAATCATTTTCTAACATGTGTCCACAAATGCATGATATTAAAAAAATATATATTAAAATGATTTTAAAAAATTATTATATAAAACATAGAAGTCATTTAATGCTAATTTTGATTTTTTTTTCTCATTAACTTATAAATATCATTTAAAAAGTTAAATATTTGTGTGAATTTAATATAAATAATTATAATTAAAAAAATCAAAATTACGTATAAATTAAAATATAGTTAAGCTAAAAAATCATTTATAAAAATTATAAACTTTTATTTTTACTTACGTTATAACCTATACTTAAGAGAGTACCAACTGTACCCCGATTTATTATTTTAATTACGTCTAATCTCGTCAACCTTTTAAATTTTTATCAGACACGTGGGAAGGTATTTTCTTCTCAAGGCACTCTAATTGCAACTTTTGACTTGTTGAGGAACTAAAAGAATCTTCAAACTTCCCATCGTAATCAAGCTGAAACTTGTATATAACCCGAACTTGAAGTTAACAATGACAATAATATAACAAGATTAATTCATGTTTTCCACTAATAATCTCGCACGACTGGAGATGACTATGAGAATAGAAAGGGGTTAACAATAGAATCTTTAGTATATATATGCTTTCTATATTCAGAAAAAAGTATATACTTTTTTAAACCGTGTTTGGTTACATTTTAATATTTTTAGGAATATTTTTTAAATTTAAAATCAGTTAAATTAAAAATAAAAATTACATGTATGTTAGAGAATAATTTCTCATATTTCCATGTATTACATGTGTATTAGGATGAGTTTGTTACAAATAAACGTAGATGTAGACCAAAACTCACATGAAAAAAGGTAATTAAACATAATTTAATAGAGTGAAATATAGATTGATTGATGTATGTAGTAAGGCAGAATAGAATAGAGAAAAATTATAAACTTGATAGATGATTTAATAAGTTATTATCTCTATATTCCATATGATTATTTTTTAGTTTATTTTCTCTTCATTTTTTCCCTCTTTCTTTCACCCTTTTTTCTTTTATCTTATTTTCTTTTCTTTTGTTTTATTTCTCTCTTTTTTTCAACTTCTTCGTATTTAATAATTGGATTCATCTATCACCGACCCGAATTAATTTAAATTAAAGATGTTGTTGATACTGATATTGATTCTCATGATAATATTTTTTATTTTCATTGCTTTTCATAGGAATAAAAACATGAAAAAATAATAAAATAAGAAGTTATGACATTTACATAAATCAACAATATCCTAATATAATTTTGTAAAACTTGTAACAAACATGAGAATGTTACATTTTTATGCTCACATTCTGGCATAAATTTTAATTCATGAAATAAATGTATTTAGGATTAAATATGTTTGTGTCTTTATTAGGGTGTGTATACATCTTGAGATTCACGGTCCAATATGTTAAACCATGAAACTTCCAATAACAAGTCTCTTTTTTTTAAAAGAAAATATGCATAGTTATATTAAATTTATGAGTCTTACCGGTTTAATTCGCTTAAGTCTAATGTGTGAGTATTCTTAATTTGTTATGTATTTATGTTAAGATTTCAACTGATATATTTTAGTATGATATAATTTAACTTAAAAAATAAAATCAATTTTTCTTCTTCTAATTTCATACATTTTATTTTTTAAAAAAATCAAATTACTTTTTGGGCCCATCGATTGGTATGTTTATATGCATACTTTTATTGGTCATATACATACCTTCAAAAAATCATTTATTTGATAGACTGAACTTATTTGATCGATCCGTCTAAAATATGAGTTTCGTAAACCAAATCTTAAATAGACCAAACTAATATGTATACCATCTCTAGTCTTTATAAAATGAATGTGTTTTAATTTTGGTTCGAGTATATATATATATATATATATATATATATATATATATATATATATATCCTCAATTTAAAAGTATTTTTTAGTCCCTAAAAATAAGCGAATTTTAGTTTTGATCTTTAAAATATATTTATTTAATTTTCGTTCCTAAAAAATCTGAAATTATTATTTTTGGTCTTTAAAATATATATATTAAAATATTTATTTATTATAAATTTTAATTATATAATATAAACATTCTTCCTATACATTACACAAGCAAAAATAATACTAAGATGCATTTTCTATTTTTTCAGTAACAATACCTCATAAGCTTCTAAAAAATTTATCTTAACTTATCCTTCTTATAATAAATTTTAATCATACAAGAATTGTATTTTTTTTAAAAAAATTGAATTAATTCAGTTTAATTTAATCTGAACCAAATGATTGTAACTTTTAATTATTTCAAAGACAAACCATGTGTCCTTTATGGCTATTTTAGGCTGTTGAGTATTGACGACCTAAAATATTTTAATTTTATTTTTGTCTCTCTTTCTTTTTCTTGTTTTCTTTACTTGGTCGAATATTAATGAAGAGAGGCAAAAAAGTCTTAAAGCCAGGCAAAGGGCCTAATCATTTGGGGGAAGGATGAAGGGAAAGAAATGGTTTTCCAACGCTTTACCTTCGCTATCATTTCTCGATCATCATCACTTTAAAAGGAAGCTTTATAGTTGTCTCTGATTCAGACTATTTGAAAACGACAATGTCTTATGGAAAAAGCCAGTACCCTCCAAGTCAATCCTCACATTTTTGTTTTTGGGTACGTACTGTGATTTTTTATTTTAATTTTTTATGATATCCCAATTTAAAAAAGAATTAAAGAGGGAATGAATTTTCATTTAAATAATATACTTAATATAAAATTTAAGAACTATTTAAATTACTTGACTTCAAATATCATATTTTAATTGAATGAGAGATTTTTCTAAATGATAATTAAGATTGTTAAATTTTTAATGATTTGATATTAAATTATTGCTAATACCAAAAGAATATTAAATTGTAGCTGAAAACCAACATACATTAATGCTTATGACCTACATATTATCACATCGTCTAGTAGGACAAACAGGATTATGCTAAATCATATGCATGTTTCTGGATTTGATTGTAAAACGCTCGATCGTAATGGACTAATGGTTATAATAGATATATCATTTATTGACAAGAACAATGTTTTCTTGTACATCACTAATGAATTTATCTTATCACGTTTTGAAAAGAACAATGAAATATTAAAATAAATGTGCCATAAAATTACCCATTCATTAAAAAGTGTACTATATAAATGATAATTATAAGCGGGGGTGATAAATTATCCGTAGCCCTTTTGTACATACTTTTGAAAGGACTTGATGTGTTTGAAAATTAGTGTATGTTTGATTGGATGAAAAGAAAGTAAAGGAAGAGAAAAAAAAATGAAAAATGAATTGAACAAAAAGTAGAAGGAAAAATATAAAAAAAAATTGATAGAAAGGAAAAATATAAATTTTTAATGAGTTGGGTTTTCTTTTCTTTCTAAATTTCCTCTATAATCAAATAAAAAAATATGATTATATTTATTTTCTATTTTCTCAAATCATTTCCCCTGATCCGTACGTACCATAATAAAAGGTAGCTTCCTCATCGTTTGTATTGTATCTACTGCTGCATGTTTACATTGAAAGGCAAAGAGATATATCTTCACAGTTCCCATTTCCCAAATAAAAAGACTGATAAAAAATAAATCCCAAATAAAATGAAACAAGAGGGAGACGTGGAGAAATGCAAGTGCATAATTCTATGAATGGATCCCAACGCGCATCGTGTTCCTAAAATGAGTATTTACTACTATTTAGGGTGTATTTAGTTATCTGTTGAAAAATTATTATACATAATGGGAAACAAACGTGAAAGACTTTTTTACTTTTTAACATTAAAATTTTATATATATAACCAAGCACACACATACACACTTAATTTATACAAGTAATAGTACAATTACTAGTAAAGTATGAGTTGCCTTGGGTGGGGAGGAGGGAGACAGGTTGCACAAAGAGAAACACTATTATGCGGCAGAGTTAAGAGTATTTTTTAGGGATAAATATAAAAGTTAAAATTAATATATTAAACTTAATTAGCAGCTAAGATTATACACGAATGTAAAAAAATTTATATAATCGAACAATTAAAAATAACTGATAATATAATTTTTAAAATAGTTGTTATGTAAACCATGCATGGTAAAAAAAATTTAGACAGGGGCTAAGGTGGGAGACCTTAGTATGTCTCTCATCCTGCCTAAGTGTTTATATAACTGTTAGATTAAATAGTTTTAAGATCAATGCTGTAGGGTATTTTTTTTTCATCTTTTATTTGTGTTTTCCAAATTTATCTCTAACCCTCTTTCTCTCTTTATTAATGTATCTCATCAACATTACCTATCTTCTCATCCCTTTTCTCTTGTTGTTGTCGTTGCTATGTTAGAAGCACTCAATTAGGATAAATTAAAACTTAACCCTTCATATGATTATATCATTCATATTTAATCCTCTTATTTTTATATAAAATATTTATTCTCATAAGTTATGTTATATATATATATATATATATATATATAAAATTAAAAATTCAAGTTAAAATCATATATATATATATATATATATAAAATTTTTTGATAGAAATCATATATTTTTTAAGAACTCAAAACAGATAAATATTTAATATTAGTTATGAGAACAAGAGGATATATAATTTAATTTGTCAAGTAAGGTGTTGTTACATATCTTTGATTTCTATGGAAAAAAAGTTATGAGTTTAACTAATTTAATTTCTATTATAACTGGATAATCGCGCGTATATCAGCACATATACTATTTATTCATAAGTTATTGACCCTTAAATTAAATATTTAATGATAATTAACAACTTGTATTGTAAGCCAAAGAAGAAGAAAAAACGTGTATTTTAAGCCAAAGTAATTAACAAATACTTAGTGCATGCGAGGAATTATTGTTGTTTTACGGATATACATAACAATTATTTATTCGATAGGAACTTATCTTTCAAAATAGTTACAAGTGGCTGAAAGATAAAACAATTAAAATTTAAGTTTTAGGTTTATAAAAAAAATTTATTTATTATTAATTTTTATATAACAAAAAAGTTTCTTTTGTTTTAAAAAATACAATATGTTAACAAAAAATGCCTCGCTATATTATTTAAAGTAAAAAATTTCTCTTCAAAATTATTTTAATCCTCTATCACCATTGACCGATCATGAATAGGTGCCAACTAGTTATTAATCAGACTCTTTGCTCAAAGCAGTTTCGTGATTTGCAGAAAAAAATGATACAACGACAAGGCATGCAAAAAGGAATACATATATATATATATATATATATATATATATATATATATATATATATATAACTAATAAATAATAAAAAAGTGTTACTAATATTTTCTAAATCATTTAAAATTTTAAAAAATATTTTTTTAATATATAAGAAATAGAGTCATAAGGGACATAGGGATCCAAATAAGAAGAAACATAGAGTCATAAGGGACATAGGGATCCCGGTGATAATCATGCCATGTATTCAAATTCTCCTATTAGAACGAAATAAAAAAATAATTGAAACTTATATTTTTTCTTTAAAATTTTTTCGGTGAGAAGACGGGGATAAATCCCCAAATAGAATTGATTAAAAACCAGGAGGAAATAAAATAGAAGCATTAGTAGTGTTTTATTGGAATAACCAATAACTACTTTTGGTCTTTTTTAAATTAAAGTCAATATTTCAGCGAAACCAGCGCATACTTCCGCGTACCTGTGTCGGCTGCTATAGCATCTTCTACCATCCACACAAAATTCTAAACTGCAAAGTGTCCAAAAATTAAAAAGAAAACAAATCATAACAAAAAGAGATGTTCTTAATATTCTTTACTCTTACATATTGGATAAAAGATTAAAAAATATATTTTTATTAAAAATTGAATGAAAATATATTGATGGCATTAAATATAAAAAAAGTTTTTTTTATTTCTTAATTAGTGTTTTTAATACAATGATTTTTTATTCTTTTTACGTACACACGTGAATGCATGGCAGTTGGCACAAAAATCCCTTCAGTTTTTGCAGAATAACAGTTGCATATTAAAATTTATTATTTTGTTACTTAATGACAGTTTAATTATATTACTTTAATGTAATTTACACAACTTAGTTTTGATATACAAACTTCGTTTTTTTTTCTTTGTTGGGTTGATGAAGAATGATTGGACACTCTTTGGAGTAAGTAGGAAGAGTAAGATAAGAAAATATATAGGAGAATAGAAATATAAAAATGTAATGAAAGAGACTGTAAAAATATACTAAAATAAGTGTACAAATTGAAATATATACAAATTTTGCTAATTTATTTGGTGACTGACTATCACTATAGTTCTCACGGCAGAGGTTTGTGCACGCATGCCATATAGGCGGTTTTATAATAGTTATAAGATAATTTTTTTATATACCATAGATATCTGTTCGATCCTAGTAAATTCTCAGATAATGTTGAATTCCACTTATTTTTATTTTTTGAAAGAAAAAAAAGTTAGATCAAATACTCTTATATAATTTTTTTTAATAAATAATTTAGTTTTTAAAAATAATTATGAGAATAAGAAGCTTTTGAAAAAGAAAACAAAAAGATTTCTTAGATAGATTTCACGGACTTTTTATTATTATGTTGGACCTCACTTTAATTTCAATCTACTTTTATTTTATTTATGCTACTTTTTTGTTTTATTATTTTGATATATAACTATATTTTTAGTAGCTTTTTTAAGTTATTTTATTACATGGACTTTTGTACCTTCTTGAACGTGGTCCTTAGGTTTTTTTATTAATGTTTTACTGTAATAAAATTCTTATTTTTTTTAATTTCTTCAAAAATATCAAACAATCATATATAATAAGTTGAAATTTTCATTATTTGTACTCAAGTATTTATTTATTTTTATTAAAATTATATATAATTTGCAAATTTTCACTAAACTAAATTATTATTAAAACAACTTTTGACATTTTTAAAAATTGAAAATTTTAAATATATGATTTTAATATTTTAATTTTTTTATTATCATTACAATAATTTAAGGTAGTTAAATTAATTTTCTAATTTTTTAATTGTACTTTTTTATTGGACGAGATAACTAACTTTAATATATATATATATATATATATATATATATATATATATATATATATATATATATATATATATTACTAAACAAGTTTTATCTGAAAAGGTGTTTGTAAAATCAAAATATGAAAATTGGTAAATAACTTCGCTTTTTCTTTTAAACTCTTATTTTATCGTTAACTTAAAAGTAATTTTTAAGCTAAAAGGAGAAAATAAAAACCTACTTGGACCAAGTATACTCTAAGGTTATTTTCTATCCTTTTATTTAATTAGATGTAGTTTTTATTTTGTACAATCATATCCTCACTTAGCTCAAGTCCTATAATAATATTACGTTATGTTTGGTTGCATAAAAATAGGTTGGAAATTGAGTGAAGAGAGTGAATTAAAGTTAGTGATTTCCATGGTGTGTTATTTTGTCGTTAGATTGAGGGAAAATAGGTTGGAAATTAGCAATCAGACTTCACTTTTCTTAACTACGCTCTCTTTTTCGTGTCACTACGTACACCATCTTCATGGACTAAAGTCGATTGTATTTAGTTTCATTTTTCGTTTTGATCTTCCTTTGCTGAATCAACCTTCCACTTTCTAACAGTTGCCATAAACACTTGAGTTGCTCCTATCACTGGATTCCACATTCTTGCGTCGCTACTAGCTAACTCCTTCTTCCTAGCTTCCAGGCAATGTTTTGGTACCTAGAGTAGTCACTGTAATTGATTATATGTTAGGGAGAATAGATTAAGTTGGCACAACGTATTGGTCCGATTATATGAGACGTGTTAAGGTTAAAATACTATATTAATTTCAAATTAATTTCCTCCTGTGTCCTTTCATCCAACAAAACAACCTCATAATATTATTTACTTTCAATTAATCTTCCATTTCTCTTAATCCAAAAAAATCATCCTATTTTCTATCTATTTCCCTCCTCTTTTTTTTTCTATTTCCATAAACTTTTTTTCTTTTTTTCTACCAAAGAAAGTGTCAAGGAATAATTTGTATTTTATTATTAATTAGAACATATCGTTTTTAGTATTATTTCTAAAAAACATAAAAAATATTTAAAAATGTTTTAATTAAACATGTACTAAATATCTAATTACTATGTGTATTCTCTAAGAAAGTCTTGTTAGCAATGCATTTCTTTTTTTGCTTATTTTTTTATAATAAAAAAAACAATGTATTTCTTCTCACTTTTTTACTATCGATTAAAATTTATTGGAAAAATAAATAATGAAGGAGAATTTATTAAACAAATAGTAACAAAATTCACACAATTTTATTATTTATAATAGATTTTAATCGATAAAGAGTATGTCTATAAGAATCGTTTAGCAGATATATTGCTTAAATTAAATTACCTTCAACTTAGGGACATCCAAATAATTAATTTGTGCTCGATCAACTGCTCATGTTATATGATTTAAATGACATAATGGGATGAAATCATCATCTTAGAGGCTAACTCAAAAGATCAATTATGCTAGGTTATGATTCTGGATTAATAATATTTTTAAAAAACTAATGACAGCCAAAAAAAAAATATAAAGTAGTATTTGATTTAATTACACTTGGATGCATTAGAGATAAAAAAATTTAAAAATTGATATGAATTTCACAACTTTACACTCTATTTTAATTTAAATATTTCACTTTTTTGTTCAATTTATTTTTACACATCTTTCATTTCTTTAAATCAAATGTACCCTAACCATAACATGCGGAAGAAATTCGTGATTTACTAAAAGATGTATTAGTGTTTCTGGTCAAATGGAATTTGACTTGCAGCAAAAGTATTTTACTTTTGACTACTTATTTCATAAAACATATTCTTTTGTTGGAATTTGTGAAAATCATTTTAATTTATAGAAACTAGCTTTATGTATTTTACATCGGAAATTAAGTAAGATTATTAAAAATATATTTTTTTGTTTGAATATTTAACACAATTATATATTTAAAATTATAATTTCATATGACTTATTATGAAATAATTTTACACCAATTAATTACGTTTTTAGTGATATATCAATTATATAGTAAATCAAAGAAGCTAAATAAACAAATGGATAAATTCAATTCAAATAGAATGTCCACGTTGAAAATATATGGATGTTATTATAACTCTAAAGTGCATGCACATTTTATAAAGCTGTTATATTCCTCTATTCATATAAGTAGATTTATAGTACGTGATTGTCACTCATAAAAAAAAATTATACATAAAAAAATTGAATATATATATTTTTTTGTTATATAAATTATTCTTTTTATATATGAATATAACATAATCTTACATTAATATTTCAATCTTTTGGATTATAGAACTGTTAATTATACTTTATGTAACACCCCGTGTGCACCCGGTGTATTAACATTCATAATATCAGATTAGTGCTTAAAACTTTATTTAAATACATAGCGGAAGCATATCAAACCGAATTTCTTGATTACATCATGTATGGAACATAAAAACACATCATACAGTATCATAAGACAAGCCCCTGCTGATCCAGTATAACACAAGACATAAGCTGTAGGCAGTTATACAAGAAAACTCACAACATAAAATCAGGAGGAAACATCAACTA
This sequence comes from Glycine latifolia, assembly GCA_013407115.1. Classification (NCBI taxonomy): domain Eukaryota; kingdom Viridiplantae; phylum Streptophyta; class Magnoliopsida; order Fabales; family Fabaceae; genus Glycine; species Glycine latifolia. The sequence goes on along the minus strand of CM023946.1, from coordinate 17,191,375 downwards.
AAGATATAACAACAGTTCTGTACATATATATACATCTCAGAGTTCAAACCACACCTGTGGTTATACAAAAGAATATGTACAGCATAACAGGTGTGCACACACACCATGTCCCCACACAGGGAAAACAAAACAAGCATCAACTAAGATGCTTCACTTCACTCTTCAACTGCAGCCCATAGCCATGCAGCAACCTCTGCTAGGCCCTCCTGCCCTGTGGCCGCTCTTCTCTGCTAGAAGAATCACCTGTAAAACCACAGCCCCAACAGGGGTGAGATAAACATCTCAGTAAACTCAGGGTCCTTGGAGGTATTCCCTCCCCCTGGTTCACCTCCACACACACAAAGATACTAAAACCATAAACATAGCATAAAATCTCACTCTGGCTCTCATAACCAGCTCACAGAGGTATCATAACACGAGTGTCATCCACTGGACACTTTACACATCAGAGAGGCACCGCCTCATGAAACTATATAAAACATTGCCTGAGAAAACCACTTAGGACTTCCCACATCCAGATATGGCTCTTCTAAGAGACTCTCATCCCCTCGGGATACCTTCTCTTAGGGATACAACATATCTGTAACCATCCTGGCCTGGGAAAGATCATCCGTCCAGGGCACTCAATTCCCAGGGCTTTCACACTCTTTCTACCTGAGGAAGATCATCCACTCGGGCACTCATTCACTCAGGTTTCTCATACACTGCCTGAGAGAGATCATCCACTAAGGGGCTCTCCACTCACTCAGGACTTTGACAAATATTGCCTGAGGAATCTCTCAACTCAGGGCTTTCACACACATTGCCTGAGGAATCTCTCAACTCAGGGCTTTCACATACATTGCCTGAGGAATCTCTCAACTCAGGGCTTTCACATACATTGCCTGAGGAATCTCTCAACTCAGGGCTT
>CM023946.1:17093312-17184690 GCA_013407115.1 Glycine latifolia | reverse complement strand
TGTTCCTTCTTTATATTATGTATACGAGTAATAATATGTATTATGATAAAAAAATAAAGATTATAGACAATTATTATAGAAAATATAAATTATTTGTTTTTATATAATAATTAATTTATTTAAACTTATTTTTAGAAATAAGTGTTTATTTTAATAAAATAAAAAACTTTCTGTTTTTTATAAGTATATTTGTCTAAATTACTTTCTGTTTAAAAAAATTATTTTAAAATTAAATCGTATTTATTTCTTAAAAAACACTTATATACAAAAATACTTACTATAAAATTATTTTTTAAGTTTAAACAAACTCACCCAATAACATATTGTAAAATTAATTTTTAAGTATGATTGTTTATATTTAAATGTTTTATTCTTAAAATAACAATTGATATATATAATTAAAACTTAGCATACATTTTTCAATCTAAGACATAGGCTATTTTTATCACTTTTTAGTCAAATGGAGGTATTAGATGCATTTCATTATTATTTTTTAATCATTTTCTTGTCTTTAAAAACACTTCAAATATAATTTAAACAATTATTATAGGAAATATATAAAAATTTGACTTTATATAATTTTATAAAAAAATTAAAATTTAATTGCATTGATTCATGTATATATAAAATTAGATTTAATGGGTTAAAGATACTAAATCAATTTGAAGGTTTTAACTATTATGTATATTTTAGGAACATTTTTTTTAGCAGTTTTCACTGTTAAGCCGTTCTCTATTTTTAGCTCTACAAAAGATAAACAATTTTAAGCAAAATGGGGAGATAAAGGTTCCACACAATGACACCATCTACGTCTCCAACTATTGATAATACTAATCAATGTCTACATGCACAAACCAGCAGAGTCATAAATCAGAATCAAAGCTGGCTCTAATACACAAGAAAAGGCGTCCAACTATAAATTAAAAAATAAAATTAAACGGTCCCATAGATTTGGAAAAGCTATGGTGATACGTACTGAGGATCAGAAATCGCATTTAAATGGTGTTAAGTCTTTAGACAGAGTGCATGTGTTTTATAAGCCAATAATAATAGTTTTTCTCATAACATACAAAAGAGAGTGAAGTACAGTGTCCCGTATCACTCAGATGGTCCTATTTTGCTAGACACCAAATTAAGACGGCGAAAGCCACTAGTCAATAATTTTCAATCAGAAAAGCTAAATTAATATTGAAGCAGCTAGCGGCTTTTCAATGATAAGTTTCTGTTTAATATATACTGATATAATATTACCTTAAAATTTTAGCTTATGATTGATTACTTAAATATGATAGCTCTAATTATACAAATCACTCAATTATGCATATGTAATAAACTTGTGCTAGGACCAAGGTGATATTGTAGAACAGACTAACGTAGATCCACACTCAAAGGGTGGGAACAGTTCGCTATCTTTTAAAAATGCAACATCTAAAATAAACTAATTAGATTTATAGTTGTGATCATCGTGTGCGTTCAATTCCCATAGATGCTGAATAGAGTGAGAAAACTTATAAATTTTAATAAGCATTAATAAGAGTCAATGTACCTCAACTATAAAATCTCAAAATCCTATCAAGTTGTAAAATTAAAATCGTATACGAAAGTTTGTCTTCTAAGAGTTATGGTTAGTGATCAATAATATTTTTTCTTATTCGAGAGATTTATAGTATGTACTACTAAAAAGTAAGTTTCTAATACATAGATGGTGGTAAAATTGTCGTGAAAATAGACATAAAATAATAGTGAAAAGCTATTTTTTTTAGTAGGGATGCATGCAAAGGATAAAATAATTCAACCTCTCACAATTTATATTTAATAATTAACTATATTGACTTAAGAGGACAACCTATAGCTAGGCCATGTCGTTAGAACTTAGAAAGAGGACAAAACTTTTACTTTTTACACACATTGACTTAACTAAAAAGAAATGGAATTTAATTTGAACTATTTTTTAGAAGTTTTAATACTTGACATAAAATGTTATTATTTTTATTATAAACGACTATTTTACGTAAAAAATGATTATATATTTTCTTAAAATTAAGAAATTAAATAAAAAATATATTTGGTTGGGCATAGATAGTAACAGTACCTTTACCCTACCCTGAAAAATTGGGACACCAAAAACAAAACATCACAATTAGTGACAGCTCAAGTCAAGAAAAAAAATTCAATAGTGCATTACTACATCGTACTTGAAGTGCTTTGGTGTAGCTGCTGCTGGCGATGAATGACCAGTCGGTAAAAATTGATCTCAAGCTTAGAATATAATTATGACCATTTTTGCTTAAGCCACAGCTAGCATGTGCTGTTCACGCGCTACACGCAAATTACCAGTGATCCTGCCGTCGAGCAACCAAGATTTTTCTTAACATACATTACTCTAGAGATTAATCTTTCTTTCTTTTAACTATCATAATTAAAATCTTTAGATTTTTATATAGCATGATTTCAAGATATTTCTGGTAACGTGAGTTATAAATATAATTCAATCTTATAAAATTATGTGAGATTTATTTAAGTTTTCCTTATATACCGATAATTTAATAGCGATGAAACAGTAAATGACACAATAGGTGGAATAATATTTTATTATCTTCATATAATAGATTATGATAATAACTTAAAATATAGATTTCGACTTATTTATATACTTTGATTTGATTAAATCGCTAATTGATATTCGATCTCCGACAATATTTTTTACAAATTAGAGTTCGTTTTTGAGTTAATTTTTTATATCAAACTTACATTTTAAATTATATTACTCTTTTTGGGATTCATATGAAATTGCAGTTCATTTTATGCAAACTGTATATTACTAATGAGTTAATATATATTAACCACCAAGGGAAATTAACTTGTCTTGTGTCACGTTATGTACTAATACAAAAATGAAGAAAAATATATAAAAATATAATTAATAAATATTATATAGATGGTGATAAATTTTACCATTACAATTACTTTTATATTTTTACCTCTGAAAATAATATTTTAATTTCTTATTATAATGATAATATGTTTATTACAGTATGTTATTTTGTCTCTGATATTAATATTTCCGCATTCTTATATTTAAAAATAAATAAATAAAAACTAAGAATCACTTTTACTGAAGACGCGCACTGCCGCCGCCTATTTCATTGTCAAGGCCCATACATAATAAATGCATTATTCCAACCATATAATTTATTCATTTTTTACAAAATAAAATATCACAACTAATGATAGTATAAATTAATAGCTATTTTTTAACGATATAAAAATATAAAATATTAAGCTGAATTGCAGCCTTTGCTGCTGCTGACGTGTATTTAAACGGACCAACGTATAACTAGTCTGCTGAAAATTATTTAAAAGTTAAAACTTTTATTAGAGTAATAATATTTTAATAATTTATTTTGTAATTAGCATTATCCTTTCCTTTCATTTCTTCCTAGCACTCTCTAATAGTACATACAAAAATTATACAAAATTCGATGTACAATTATAATTTCTCAAACTTGTAATGTTGCGAGACAAGATATCCTGCATGACAATTAGAAGAAAGATGCTTTAAGCGATAGTATGTTCACACTTCACACGTTATGACGTTATGGACAAATTACCAAAGGTTCTGCCGCCAAGGTATGAGGAGTAAATCAAAAGAGATTCTGATTGTGGAGACTGTCACAGGTCAAAATCATTAATATTAATTATATTTCTTAACAAAATTAAAGTCAATAATATCGATTAATGCTAACATTAAGTTCAAGATATCATTATTAAACCGCTGCTAAACCTTAATTGAGCGTGTGAAAGCATTTCTTGGAGGGTCTTAGTGAAATCCAAACGTAAATTAATAGTCCATTTATTGTAGTAATGAGTATTATACTACATGCCGACGCAGCTGCTGGGTAGCTGAGGAGCACCATTTTAGAACTTCATGATAAAAAGTAAAAGTGTTAAATTGATAAAGAAAACGTGGTAAAAAGGGAAGGAAAAGAAGAAGAAAAAATCAAACACGTTTGGTTGAAGTGAAAATACTTAATACCACAAGCCTTTCTTGGTCAACTAAAGGTGCGGCCGACAAGAGATATTGGGATGCTTTTGCTGAATAATAGACTTTAAACCCAACAAGTTCTAACCATATATAGGATAATAAAGGGACATCACAGGATACTGTCTCATACTTAAAAGGAAATCAATGAAGAAAAAATGTTTATGGTGTTAAAGCCCCTTTCCCATGTCCCCGTTGGTGGTCAACTCAACTCTTTTTAGAGTAAAAAGTAATTCTTCTGAACTAGCTAGATCTTTATTAAGGCCTCAAAGTTGAACTTTGTCACTGCCTTAAGGTAAGAGATATTTGAAATTCTCTGCAAGTTCATTACTATCACCCAAAGAGAGAAAAAAACTATTACCTAAACATAGAATAACCTATGCTAAATAATACCATATTTTTAAACAAAAATACCCAAGGCAATGCAAGAAGTGTTTATTAGTTTTATCATTATTAATCAGACTTATCATTTTTAGTTAAATCTCCTCTCTTCATATTATTTTTATTTATAAAATTTGAATTTGAGACTTTATTTAAGGATATGTTTAATTTAAGAAAGAAAGTAAAAGTGAGATGATTATATAAGTTGTTTGGTAGGAAAGCAAACAATAAAAAAAAACCAAGTATTTATATAAAATACCATAAATATCCCTAAAAGGAAAAAAATGATATTTTTAGATATTTAATGTTAAAAACATTATTCTATCTCATTTTTTAGAGATTGATAAATGGAGAGAGAAAGAAATGGAAAGGATATTGAGAACAAATATATTGGCAAATCACCAAGATTTATATTAAGTTTAGATGATTCAAACTCATGTCATGTGTACGAAATTTCAATTTTTTGCTAGTTATTTTTAAAATTCATATCATAACTTGATATATAATAACTTGAAATAAAGTTATTCTAGACAAATGTGAAATTTTGCATTTTGAAATACCTCTCAAGAAGAATACAACAATTGTAAGTTGCAACCACCTAAAACATAAAAGCTGTCGTCCATTACTTTAAAGTTAGAAATTGAGTGTATTTAACACAATTAAGAAGCTAGTATGCATAATCTTGCTTTACACTTCTTCTAAGCTCACTTAGACGTTCATAATAAAAATGATAGCTAACTTGATTTCTTTTGCAATTGGCATCAAATCATAAAACTCGATGGAATTGCAAGAAAATGAAGTTAGGTAGAGACCAATGATGCGTGGTGATTGGACTTGGATAGAATGCTAAAGTAATGCGTTGAACTTAACCTCAAGAGCTTTGGCTTCTAGATATATGGACCCTGCCAGGGGGATGATGGGAATGAAAGAATGTCAAAAACAGATTCTCACTGTCATTGGGAATGATCAATGATGGAACCTTAGGCCAAAGACCTAAAGAATATAATTGCAAGCCCAAGTCAGAAGGAATCGATGATAGATTGTAACAATGTGCGATTGAAACAACATATTCCCTAGCATTATTACGAGATATCTTTAACGATTGTGTTTGACATTTAGCAACTGGTTTGTGGTAAAAAATTGTAAATAAAGAGAGTGCTTTTACTGAATGAAAACGGCTTTTTGGCTTAAAAGTGATTATGACATTAAACACCACAAAGGAAACACACACCACTTTATTTTAAGTTTCTTTTGTTGTTGTTATTATTACGCCGGGGGGGGGGGGGGGGGGGGGGGGCTAAAACGATAAAGCGAACAAACTTGAAAGTACATAAAGCATTCCTCAATTTGAACGTCTTAATAATAGCTTCTCATCAAAGATAAGCTACCTGTTGACATCTCTCTGGAAATGTGTTTTTCACTGATTGCGTTTCCTCATTAAAGTCACGAAACTTCTAATTACGTATTCAACGAGTTTATGAGTACACTAGTTGTTTTTTGTTTTTTTCTTACCAAATTTCCTAATGATCTACTTGGATTTACTAAATACTAAGTCAAGTAGACGTTGAATTTTCAGGTATTTGATGCATAGAGATACTAGTTTCTGCAAGCCCAAAATGTAGCAGATTGTGACAAACCAAACTTTGTACGATTTATAGCATCCTACTAGTACTTCCCCGGCCCATTCCTTGCCTTGATATCCTTTGGTAAGACTTGAGACAACTATTCATCCGTTCGAGACTTTCTGAGATTTTTATATAAGGTATATTAGGAAATGTAATTAGTTTATTAAATTTTTTAAAAAAATAGGTAACTTTTTAATATGTTTTTTATTTTTATAATTAATGACTTATTTATTCTTCCTATACACTATTTTTATTAAGTATTGATTAAGGGTAGTTTTGGAAAACAATTATTTAATGCAACATTAATTTTATAAAATAACATATATATTTTGAAACAATTTTACTCTCTAAAATGTTAATCTGGAACGGAAGGAGTACTTTCATGATTAGGGGACGGATTACCAAATAACTAGATTTTTAACCCATTCATTGCACAAAATTATTTAAATTAAATATTTTTATATTTATAGTTAGTTTTTTTAAAAAAAACATACATGTGCATAAATAAATATATATTTTTAAAAATATTTAGTAGTATATTAAACATAAAAACATTAAAATTGAGAAAAAATTAATTATATTTTTAATTGTACAATTCTTGTCTTAAAACTATTGAAATTTATTAAGATTTATTATTTTTTTCAAATAATAATAGTGATTCAATACATATTTAAAAATAATGACAAAATTATAAATATGAATATATATATATATATATATATATATATATATAATATTTAAATATTTAAATTGAACTATTCATTTTTTGTTAACGTGAATATTATGTTAATGTATACTTAATTTTTGTGTGTTTCTATTTAATAAAAACTTATCAAATTAATATTCAATTACCAAAATTATTGATAAATAAATATAGATATAGACTAATATGATATATAACCAGTGCATGACACGAGTTTATTATTATTATTATTATGTTTTAAAATTTTGAATTTTTATTTTATATTATTTGAGAGTTATAGAACATAAAATCAGGAGTGATTATTACAAATAAATAATCTAATTTAAGTTTAAAAAAACTTCTTTACACACATTTGACAATAAAAAATTACTTCTTTTACCATACAACAAAAAATTACTTAAAAAGTTCAAAACATGACATAAGTTTCTTGTTTTTTTTGAAAACATGACATAAGTTTCTTTAGACCAAGTTGAAAACTGGTCTACTTTAATAAGTTTGACTTATTTAAAAAATTGAAGGCCTAAATTTATCCAATTATTTGTTGTAGACTATTTTTAGGTCCAAATCTTCTAAAAACTTTGCTTAGCTTGTTAGTATATTTAAAAGTGTATTTCATATAAAATAATTATAGGTTATTTCATATTTAAACATTTATTTTATATTAATATTTCTTTACTAAATATTTTGAATATTTTGTTGTTGTTTCAAATATGTGATTTTTTTTCTATAAATTATATTTTTTTCATGTTTAGCCCTTATTTTTTTTAGCTTTTAATCTCGAAGTGACTTTTTAAAGATGTGACAATTTTAATGACACAACACCGATTACATGACATTTTTATAACATGATATTTAATGATGACAGCATTCATTAGCTGTTAGCACTTTAAAATCAACTTCTGATGGAAAAAATAAATCAACCCCAACAAATATATATTACACAATTTATTAAAAATATATATAAGAACTGGAATAAAATGAGTAAATTATAAATCTCAAAATATATTTATATCTGAAAAGTTAAAATAAAAATATTATATTCAAGAACAATGATTCAAATTTATTATATAAAAATTAATATATTTTATAAAGATGAAATTAAAAAATATATAAGTTTATTCTATAACCATTGATATCTAAATACCATATTTAGCATGTGATTAGTTGTCCTTGAGCTTCATTCCTATAATTCAAAGTTTCAAACTTTGATTCTCCCACTACTACAAAGGCGATCTTTTAAGATGGTTAATTTATCCATACAAAACAGTTGTCCATTCGTCTTTGTAACGAATATCGTCAAAAGTCTTCATTTTCAAATACAATTCCAAAACCATTTTTGTAACAAACGATTCTAAGATGGTTCCTTTGAGGAATCGTCTTAAAACATGTTTTTTTTAAATTACAAAAATTAATAAGTGTTTTTAAGATGATATTTTGAAAAAATTGTCTTAAAATGTTCTTATTCTAATACGATCTTTGTTAGAACGGTCTTAGTTTACATTTTCTTAAGAAAAATTAAAAAATTAAATCTAAGATAGTTTAAATTAGTTTTTAACAAAATTATCTTTATTTAATGTGTTTTTTATAAATAATTTTTTTTAATTAAGATGATTTTTTTTAGAACCGTTTTAGTTTAATGTAATTTTTTTAAATTAAATAAATCTAAACTAAGACTGTTTTTCTTAGCACCGACTTAGTTTAAGGTCTTTTTAAAAAAAATTAAACATTTCTTAAAAGATTCATCTTTGTACAAGAAATATAACAGACAAAATCAAAATTATGCAAGAAAAAATATAGACAATTTTTGCAGTTTATAGAAATAAACATATTTATTCGTCGCCATCCATCTCTTCCCACACCTGTTGACGTGGCAGATCGTCAAACACGTCTTCGACACACGCCGTTAACTGAAGCCACACCTGAGACAAGTGGGTCAGGGAGGCAAGCACCTCAATGGTACCCGTCCAGTCGCAGACACTACTCCTTGTCCACCCTGATGGCTTTGGGCTCAACGCCATAGCGAGCTTCGACATGAACGGGCCATCGTCGGCAATGGCGGTGCACAGGGAACTAGTGTGCTCTGAATGAATGGAAGGAAAAATGGGTAAAGGGAAGCAAAACGCCTTTCACGCATGATTTATTGGGTTTTGTGATTCAAATATTAAAAAAGCATATCCGAAGATTGAGGAAGCGAAAAGGTGAAATCTGAAGAAAATTCAAAGTCAGTTTTTCAAAAATCGTTTTTGAATAGTGGTTTTTAAAGGCGATTTTTCTATAACCGTTTTTGAATATTTGCGTTTAAGGACGATTTTTTCAAAACCGTTTTTAAACCATTGCTTTTCAAGAAGATTTTACTATAACTGTCTTTATTACTTTTCTTTTATTTACAACTTTGCCACCATATTTTATTTTAAGACAGATTGATGATAATCATCTTTGATTTGACGTCATTAAATATTATTTTTGTAGTAGTGTTTTAGTTAAATTAAAGCAATCCTTTTTCTTTTTTTTTTACAGAAAAGCAAACCCTTTATTAGCCGTTGTTTTATATTCTTAATAATAAATAAACATACAAACATGACACATGTACAAACTAGATTAATTTTAATACAAAGCTTTTTTATTTTTAACCAATTAGATACTTTAAGAATAATTTATAAAGTAATTATCACAAAACTTACTAATTTTCAATGATATAACAATTCATAATTGACTAAAATATTAAAAAACATTTTTACTATATACATTCTAATTATATCTCTAAAGTCTAAACTATTAGAGACTAAAGAAGAAGCTAAATATTTTGGGAATTTCTCCATCCGTATCATTAAATAGGATGAATAAATTAGAACAAAAACTATTTATTTAATTATTAATAAAGAAAAAGTATTAAAATTTTAAATGCTGTTCTCTAGGAGCATGTGGTACTGTTTTTCAATTAAATTTATGTTTTTATCTTCATAGACTTCCCAAACTTTAGTACCAATTTTTAATACATACGTTATGGAAATAAAACTCTAATTTTAATTAATTAGAAAAAAAATACTATAAACATCTAAAGAACAATAACTAATTAATTTCACCCAACAAAATAATAACTAAATTAATTATACCTCATTTACATTTAATTTGAAAAAGATTTTTCCATTCAAATAGCATGAAGTGAGTTCCATAGTACAAAAAATATTATGTGTTTACAACGAGAAATACAACTTATATCAGTGATATCCACACATTATATCTCCACAAGGTTATTTTTTTGACATGAAGATTTCCGTCTCAATTCTGGGCATGCATGCAGCTAGCTCGAGAACTTCCCTTCTCCCAGCATATTTGAAGTTTCAACTTTCTTTGCCTTAGCTGATGCTGCAAGATCCCCTTTGCAGTTTTGTAAATCACTACCTCATCCATATCTTTAATGTTTAGCCATCTTTTTTATATACCAGTATTTAACAGGTGCATGCACCGATAATCAAGTTATTAAATAAGAGTATTTTAGTCTACACAAAACAACATCTTACTTTTTTAAAGTATTTCTTATCTATGTGCATTAAGCTTAAACATCTAAAGATATATAGAAATGAGGTATTACTAGCTAATCCTACCGTTTAATTTCAAAACTCAAACCCAAATTAATCTCACTTCACCAATAATTACCAACATTGATGCTAGCTACTCACCCTTCCCAAAAAGTGCTTCAACATCCCCATGTTTTGAAGAAGTGGCTTGGTTGCATCCCTTATTAAAGTTCATTCCCCCAAACCCATATTGTTGCACCACAAGCACCGAGGAGCAAGAACCAAAGCTATTCGATGCAAGCATGTCCCCTATGACCCCAAGTTCAGGGCAATCAGTCCATTCCATCAAATTCGACAACACCAAAGAGTTCCTTCCTTTTCCATGCCCTAAAATATACAAATCATAGCTCCCTCTATCCAACTCATTAAGCACCAAAGGAATATCATCACCAGTGTGCACCTCCTTCTCAGAATAGGTTATTGAATCCTCGTTGCTCACTGCCATGAGCCTGAACAAACTCACATACTCTTCATCCAACTCCTTCTCCTTCCCACTATCAATTATTGTAGACAATATCCCATGCGATTCATCATTTGCTGTTGCATTTGTGTCCACTTCAGCTGCCTTTCCGTACAAAAGAACATGCACCATGGAGAGATGGATCCCGGGGTGCTTCGACATCCTCCAAGAAATGGCCAAGGCTTCGCGATCATCGGGGCCACCAACGAAGACGAGGCAGACACGCAAGCTTACCTTTGATAATGACCCGTGCCCACGATCAACCAGGATTCCCACGGAACATGGCGCGTAGTGCATCACGTTCTGGTTTATCTCCTTGAATGCGGGGTTGGTCACTTCTAGGACACCTTCCGCGCTAGAGTGTTTGTGAAATGGGATGAGAATCAACGACACACGTTTCTCGTCGGCGATGTTGTAGATGTCCTTGTGAATCGTCTCATAGGAGGACACGGCGCTGAGAGTCTCCACGCTGGTGTTTGTATGCCCTTGCTCCGGTGAGATTTCGGCAAAAATATTCGCAATCCCCTCGGTGTCGGCTTGTGATTGATGAGAACTGTTATGGTCCACAAGAAAGGCGGTGCCGCGGCCTTTGAGCTCGATGAGTTGAAGAGAAAACACACGGAGACGGGAAGCATTTGTGGCACTGCATGCTTCAAGGATGGTGATCATTCCCGCGGCTTGGCGTGTGTTGTGGACACAAGCCATTACTCGGATATCTGCATCAGCCTTCAGGTTCTGTATGGTCCTTAGCTTATCCTTCTCAAATTGCTTTCTTGGCTTGTATAAGTAGTTGATGATTGGAGACACTAGTATAGTCATCAGAACATTAGCTGTCGTCATAATTGTATAGAAATCCCTACTCAAAATCTGAAAATAAAATTACATGTACAGCTATTCATTAGAGAAAATAGTAATTATAAATTGTCATGTATAATAAATAAATGAGTACACACGTGTTTGAAAATCTAAAATGCATGTATGTAAATGTTTAACATTAAAAAATTTAAAAGTTGTAAAAATTTAAAACTGTTTAAATAAATTCTCTAAAAGTAATTCTAGGAAGGAAAAAAAAACATCAAATAAATTTTCTCATAAGTTATATTTATGGAACTAGTATGTTTCTCATGTTTAGTATAAATAGTTATATTATGTGCTTCTCACTTTTCTATATAGGTATACTATTATATATCAGCAATGCAAAATATATGAATTGCATGGAAGAGTTCTATTTACACCTTGGTTGATAAATTTATTTACTTGTAAAAAAAAACTTAAAAGACATAGCTAACATGATTTTTAATTAGATATAACTAAGTTTACTGGACACAAATAATTAATATATTAAAGTTAAAATTGAATATTCATTGAATTTGATCCTTAATTAAAATAATTTTGATCAAATTTTATTTATCTTCCAATTCCAATCAAACTCTGCATTAATGAAGGATCTTTTTTTCTGATGAATCAGAAGATTAAAAAAAAAATATCAAACTAGAAAAAAATTAAAGGGCAAACAATTAACATATGTAACTGTTGAAGCATGGCAACCAAAATTAATACCGCTCTGTCACTTGCAATGTTTAGCATTACTAAGGGCAAGAGGCCTTTGGTGTTCAAAAGCGCTCCAAGGGCCACTCCATCCCGAAAAGGCATACGATAGAAGCCAGTGGCTATCACAGTGCTTACTATCTTTGTGCAGCATGACAGGAGCGTGATTATCATCACATTAAGCAACTTTGTCTTTTCGAAAGTTGAGAATTTGAATCTTATACCACATCCAATGAAGAACAATGGTGCCAGATACATAGAGACAAGATCATCTGACCTTTCCATCAACATGTCCGCGAATTTTCCCCTAGGAAGAATCAACCCGAACAACAATGCCCCAACAATGGAGTGAGTGCCAAGCATTTCAGTAACATGTGCACAAAACAAAACTCCTACGAGCACATACGACAACTTGTAGTTGTCCCATTCATTCTTGTCCGTTATTTTCTCTATCAAACGGTTAAGTGAAGGGCGCAACATGTAGTAGCAAAAGAGGACAAAGATCATGGTCAACATCACTGACACAAAGGGTTTTTCACTATGAGTGGCAAATGGAATCAGAATCACAAACATTGCCCAATTGTAGAAGTCATTAATTGTGGCTGCGGTTACAGCCACTCTACCAAGACCCGTGTAGAGGATCTTAAGATCAGCAAGAATGTGAGCTAGAACAGGATAATTTGTGACACTAAGAACCAAAGCCCAGAATAAATATGCACTAGGTGTGTTGAAAGTTGACTTATCAGCTGGGTAGAGAGCTTGACCTAAATAATATATGGCTGTCCCTAACGTCATTGGAATGATGGTGGCGGCAATAGCAATGGTGGTCGCCTTTTTTCGTGCTAGTAGGACAGCGTCTAGGTTCATCTCCAAGCCGGTTAGGAAGACATTGTAGATGAGACCCACATGCGCCACTGTCTCTATACCAAGGAGTGCTTTTGGAGGTATCACATATGTCGTAATTTCTGATTTTCCAAGTATTTCTGGACATAGTAGTAAACCTGCCTACATTGCCAAAATAAACGTGAAAACAAGAACACATTTAGGACACCCACAAACTATTAATTATGAAAAGAGTTTCTCAATGTGTATGAGAAAGAAAAACCATACATTCAATCTCGGACTCGTTAATAACACTTTTTAACTTTATCTTTTTTAAGCACATATTTGAATTGTCATCACGACAATTTCAACCTACTTTCAAGAAACATATAACCTTCCTTGCTGAAGTATCATTAGGTTTTGTACTGTCACAAATTCACCCAAACACAAACATGTGCAAATACATTTTTTTTATTAGTTAAAATTTACTAAGAAGTATAAAATCACCTGTGAGAAACATTAATAGAAGAATCCTTGATTTAGATAATGTTTTAAGCTGGCATTTCCTTTTGCACAATTGACACTGGAAGATCAACAAGCCTTCCTTGGTATAGTACTAAAAGTTTTGCACCAAAAGTTGTAAATCAATGGTCCTACATGGTTTCCACCAAGTCTCTCTCTCTTTTTTTTCAACTAATAAGAAAGAAACAGCTTGTTTCTTACTTGATTTCTCTTAATGTTTCTCATACGGAAACAAGCAGGTAAATGCATGTATAACCAAAACAATATGATAGAGGGATAAAATTAATTTGTACGTAAAAATTTCGCGTGTGCATAGAATCAATTATAAAATAAAGGAACATGACAGACATAATTCGTGGTTAGTAATTTACTGTTCTCATCAAAACATTTGTCAAAACTATGTCTCACTATTTAACAATTTCAAAAATGAAAAAGAGAGAAAAGCGTGCACTTACTATAAATTCAGCAACAAAATGTGGTTGATTGAAAGGTCTGAGGATGTAGTGTATAAAACGGCTTATAGAGACAATGAAAAGCAATAGGAGGGTAAATTGGGGTAGAAAAAATCGTAATATGTTTTCACTTTTCCAAATCTCATTGGGATTATCTACAATAAGTTGGGAATGTAAGCTGTGGTTTTCTGGCTCTTCCATAGCTTATCTTGATATGTCACTTGTATCTTAAACCCTTGTAATAATATCAATTAGATTTTCTTCCAACTTTTGCTTTCTCCTTTTCCTCTCTTCTCGTTGCACAAAATATGAACATCTTTGTCGCCACCATTATCCATTTGATGAATCCATTAATGATGTGAATGAATAATAACAGAGGAAATCAGTGGGGAAAAAAACAAAAAACAAATGAATAATGATGTTTTCTTGTCTTCAATTACGTACAACTTAACTGATTTGCTATTTTTGTTCGAGGCAAGTAGTTCACAAATTTTTAATTGTTTCCGTTATAATCTCTTCTATTTTAGAACATTTTTTTCTTTAGAGATAGAACATCTTAATTAACATAATATCAACATTTCATTAAGACTATATTTTCTATTTTTAATATTAAAAAACCAATTATTATTTTGTTATAATTGTTATAACTACTTAAAACAAAAAAAATCTTTAAATATATAAATTTTATTATGTTCAAATTCTAAACTATTCTAAGAATATAGCAGCCGCTTGAGTCTTGATCATTCTTTACATGACACATAATAAAATGTAAAATGTTAATTCTAATAAGAATCGATACAAAATTAAGTGATTATATTTTGACAATAAAAAATTTTAAACATCTAATCAATAACTTTTTTACTCTTTGCAAATTATCAGTATATCATTAATCAAATTAATAATTTATCTATTTTCTCTTCCTGTCTCTCTCAAGTTGTAGATAATTTCCAAAAAATATTTTTCTAAAAAATTACCGTTTGTATTACAAGGGTTAACCGCTTGTATATAGCTGCGTCGACCCAAACTAGAAAAGGAATGATGCAGAAACGAATGCTTTTAAGTGAATATACTGTCAAGTCTTTTTATTATTAGATGAATGAAGTGTGTCTAATTAAACAAATGAAAAATAAAACATGATACTGGAAACGAATGCACGTCAAGGTTTAACTGTTTCAGATATTGCCAGCAAGTTACTCTTGCACAGGCTTTTTCTTGGAACTAACAAATTGGGAATGGGAAAGCTTCTTAATAAGAGCGCATGCTGTTATGGTTTCTCTTGCCAAATTATGCCTGAATGGTATGTTTTAGATATATTAGCTGTTAAATTAATACTAGTCAATAAGTGTTTATGTTTTAATTTGATAACTAAAAAAACTTAAATATTCTAATTGGAGTGTATTACTCACATACAAGAATAAATTAGAAGGCAAAAAGGTCCAGTAAAAATACTTCTGTTGGAAAAAAACCGTTAATTTGAGTTATATGGTAAAAAAATAAAAGCAACAGTAAATGCAATCAACATGACACGATTTCCTTGAATCATACCACACCACAATAACGAACCAATTATTTTAACGTCAATTTCACAGCTTTAATATCAGCATTTAGAGTCAAATTTGAAGCCAGTATTCTAGGTACAAAGTAAATCAAATGAATATTACCAGCGAGCAAGCTTTAAAACATAAACAAAACCACTTTTTATTTCAATAGCTTTATTAATATTCTGGATTCAAAATTATAATGTGCTAAACTACATATATCAAAATAGTACTCATGTTTCTCCCTATCAGCAGCACAGAGCCATAACTTTTGGTGGGTCAAGTTCCTAAAGCTTTGCCGTTAACCCACTCTGAATTGGTTTCGAAGAACCATTATCCTTAATGTCATTATCTTTAGAATCCATTTCACATGCATTTGGCGGAACATCTACTGCAGGGGAACAGTTGAAGAATCCATGAGGCTGCACAAAGAAAGAAGCTTCATAAGTCAGACATTAAATACGTAACATGACCGAAGTAATAAGACCGAATCATCCAAAAAGGAAAAAAAAAATCAGTAGTTAATTGATGGAAAAGATGTTGTCCACTGAACATCGAACAGAACAACAATACCAAATAAATTTTTTTATTAATATTCTAGTGTTGTTCAAAGCTCCTCGAGTTCAAGCATTAAAAAGGCATAAGCAACTAACCACCATATAAAGTAACCTAAAATGATAGGCAAACAGAAAATTACTCAAGAAAAGTCGACGAAAAAATCAACAAATAATTACCGTGAGCATAAAACCAATGTGCTCTACTGGCATAACAGGCCAGTCTTCCAAACGAGGAACGTGTGTGATTCCAAATATATACCTTTAGATAACACAACAGTTAGTCTGGAGAGGAAAAAATGAGAATGCATGACAATGGTGAAAAATAAAAAAGTTAATTGGAAAAAGAAAATGAACATTGAAGAAACTTATTTTGACAATAGTTGAATGAAACAATATATAAAAATCTCAATGGGCTATTGTTTGATGCAGTTACATACTTATATAATACTTTAATAGAGATCACTAATTTAGAATTAAAAATTTTGTAAACTATTAAGTATAAATCCTGAAGAATAATTTCATGAAGTCAGGTAGGTGCATGCGTCAGAGAGTGAGGAAAAAAGAGGGAGAAGGTTTACCAAAGAACTACATTAGTTTCTTCCAAAGATCGGTTCTGCTTAACCCATGTAGCTAGTCCTTCACCAACACGCGGATTTTGATTAGGAAATTCTCCTCCAGGAAACAATTCATCACGTGAATATGTTGTTACCCAAAAGTTATGCTTCAAGAAAGCAGCTCTTCTTAAAACCTTGGCTTTAGAGCCTGCCAATGGTAAGCAGTTTGAGCCAGGTACCAGCTTATAGCCTGTCAACTGTCCAGTTCTATTGCATGTTCTCGTGTTCCTTACCTGAAGGATTATTAAAACATTAGCAGGTCTCCATCAAAGAATTAACTCAAAAAGTCAAAAAAAAAAAAACTGTTGGAATCATGGTTTAACATAATATACAAAGCATATGTTTAAAGCAAACTTCAAAACAAGATACCAACCCACTGTAAGTATTTTCCTGGATATAAAATCAAGTACAAAATTTTCAGCACTAGGTTACAAAAGACACCTATTTGAAATTACTAAATAAAGTTCCATGGGAAAGTTTTCAAATTTTTAAAAGCATAACAGATTCTTGTCTGATCATTGCAAATAAGTATTCGACAGTTTGTCAAAATTCAAAATTACCAACTCCAATAGTTTGAAGTAGGCTGTAAAACCCACAAAAGACTTACAACCCAATGTCGAGCAGTCAAAGAATTACAATCACGCATGGCTTCCAATTCAGATCTGAGCAAAGTCTCTTCAGCATAGAATGCATTATTGTGAACATTCTTCTCACCTGGTTCCTCGACTTTCATATTGACCTCCACAACCTATAAAACATCTTGGGAGAGTAAGAATGTGCACTTAGAAAAGAATTACATACATATTTTATTGGAGAAGGAGGAAGCTGTTCACAAGTAAACTTGAAAACAAATCATGAAAGTAGCCAATTCTGGTATTTGAGTGTTAAAGTAACAAAGTGGTAAATTTGGCTTCTGAATACACAAGGGATTTCAACATTGTAATAGCATACAGCCCTGAATCACAAACTTGAAATTTACATGGAAAGAAAAAAGAAATAGAAAAATATGTGGTCTTCATTAATCAAATGAAAAAAATAATCCACTTAATTCAAGTTGACTGTAAAAATTATAAGATGAAAACTAAATATGAATATTTCAGCGGGAGGAAAACTCACTGCTACCAGGACATTTACAATCACCACTTTATTTGATTCATCTACCACTAAACTAGAACTAAGGGATGCCACAGAAATAATTCTTAATTATTTTTATTAATAGAGATAGAAACAGATAAAGCATAACCTATTAAGGTCACATTTAGTAATTCAATGCAAACTACCTGATTCAAAGCTTCACCAGGTTTAGAATCAACAGACATGTCCATGCGAGCAACAAAAAAGTGTTGATGAACTGGTGCATATAGACCAGGTGCAATCATGGTTCCATATTTTCGAAACTCTCCAGGCAGTAAGGCTCCTAGGCTGAGAATTCCAGTTAGCTTTACTTCAGCTTCAATCCTTCCATCCTGGAAAAACACACATTTTCCAGATTTAAATATCATATTCAAATAGTTTATGAGAAATTCACCAAAAAAAATCATGCTGAAGGTTCCTTCAACCAAAAATACAAGCTAACTTAATTCAAAGAGTAAAGAGATGCAGAGTCTAATAATAATTCAAAGGATCGGCAGATACTGGATATTTGTGAATTTTAAAATAATTAACATAAGAGTTTATTTAAAATGTCATTATCAGCATATTTGCCTCTTAAAAGGATGTGATACACTACTTGCCTGATAAAAATGCCAAAAAAATCCATACTCATAGTTGGCAACAGTACATATGAAAGAAACTGTAAGTCTTCTAGATCTTCGGACTTCTGCTAAGCCAGTTCTCCAGTCTTGATGTTTCCAGAGCATTCCATGATCCTCTTCATGCAAACATACACAATTCTCAATTGTTTCCACTCCACCAGTGAAATTTGTGAAGTGAGCATCAAAATACTTGATGTATCCCAAACAATCACATCCCTGTAACAACAAACATTAACCTCGGATAAAAAAGAATCCAATCAGAAAGAATACAGTGCAAATGATAAGCATACAAGAGGACAAATATTACTCTAATACCTTCTTGAGGGAATGTGCATTTTTTCCCAATCCATCTTCCCCAGCATCAAAAGCATTTTTTCTGTAATGTGGGTCATTTGGATCTCCATAGGGAACAACCATCTCCACAAAACTCAGCCTATGAGCAACAGGCCTTCGTCCATGACTACCATCAACATATGCAACAGAATATATAACCAAACCTTCTTTGGGTGTGAATCCAATACGGAAATTCCACTGTTAAAAGAGAAAGAAAAAAGACAAGTTATATATCAAGTTGCAAATTATCAACTAGTAGTTACAATGAATCAATTATCTTTGCACATGTCCAATGTCAAATAAACAATAAAGTAACTTAACATCTACCTTCTGCCATTCAACAAAATACCCATTGACACGGAAGCTTGGACCTTCAGGCTGAATAATTTGCAAGGGTTTTACATCACTTCTATCAGAGCCACCTCGGGTTTCACCAGGAGTATAGTTCCTCAAGGGATCAACTGGCGGGAGGGGAACAAGTTTACGATCTTCAAACTCTATCACCACAATGTTTTGCATATCAACAAGAACATAGATGCCCTCAACAGGTCGGGCATAGCCATTTTCCATAGGACAGTCACTCTCGGATCGACAAAATATGAGTGGTTTAGCAAGTCTTTTCCCAGGAGCATCTGCTTCACTGTGATAACCAACACACCTGCAACAGAGTTATGCAGAATAAAGACTCAATAAAGAAAATGCAAAGAGATAGAATAGCAATGTCTCTAGAAAAGAGATATATCCACAATGGTCATCCAACAAAAATTACCAGGGATCAACCATTACAAGGTCCATGTCTTCAATACCCCTTTTCTTCATAGCCTCTATAAATGGGGGAAAACTTTTGACAACAGCCTCGCATTCTGCATATTCCACAGCATCCTAAAGATAGAGAGATTATTAGGGAATTGAGGATTGCAGCAGCTTAGCAAAACTCCACATTTCTGATTATCTTTCATAACAAAGCTTGGGTATCCAATTTCAGATTTAGATTTTACCAATATACTAAACCAATCATTATTATTTCCCACTCATGGTGAAGGGTGACATGCAATTTTCTCCATTTACTTTGTAGGGTTGAAAAGGCAAATACATAAAATACAGACTGCCCATTAATATTTGAATTTGATTTGTTATTCAATATTCTTATATGAAGCTATCATTGTCTCATTCATAAACACATAAAGAGCAAGTCAACGAATTAGAGAGTCTGCTTCCATTTATACAGCATATTCTCCAACTGACATTAAGGGGTTAAATTAATTTAAAAACACTGCAGTATCACACAATGGTTAGAAAGGAAATCAGAAGTCACGAAGGAAAAGACCAACATACCATTGGAGGCTGAACATCAGGAACAACATGTGATGAAATTACTTTCCCTCGGTGATGACCACCTCGAGCTACCGCATGTACTTGCGACAACTCAACAATCCATATACTAGTCTCATTTGTTTTCCTACTGTAAACAACAAGCCTAGCACATCTTGGAGGGAGTTTAGCTGGAATCAGAGGTCCTCCTCTAGCTCTTGGAAGTAGCGATGGTTGGAAAGGTGGAAAGAAATATGCATCTGCCAGTGCTACAACATTTTTATCTGGCTCCAGTAAAACTACTTCAATGAAGCGCATACTATCTCTAAGCTGTAACATATAATACAACCAGGGAGGAGGAGAGATATCATAAGTAATCACTACTTCAACTCAAATTTAATTTTCTAAAACCATCCAAATCTACAAGTATATCCACTTAATTAAAAAAAATCATAGTTGACAACCTCAGGAGTAGCTCCAGCAGCCCGCACAGTTGCCACGGCCACAGAGATTTCAGCAGCAGATAAAGGGTCCAAAGGGTGGTTTGACTGTGCCCTTGGCATTGCAGCAACGACTCCTATGCAACATTACAACAAAAATAGAAACACAGTTAGCTAATATTAAAAAACGTGAAAACAAGCAAAACCTGCATTCAAGAACTTGCAAAAAAAAATTGAAAAGAAAATAGGATGTAGTATTTGACTTCCTTCTTACTTTTTGGTTCTAAAAAGTGCTTTCTAGTCAAATTCACACCACCCCTTACTCAACAATCAATATCTCATCCAAAATTTATTAAGATCTGGAACAGACAAGAGATATTCTCGCAGTGGCCCTAACTCTAGAGTGTGGTTATATCTATAAAAAAAATTACAATTTTTTGTTTGAAACATTATTTCCGCAAACCAAAGCATACGTCATACTATCAGCATACGCACATCAACATTACACATGAAGTCAACCATGTCTTTATTTTTTTTTATAAGCTCAATTAAAGGTGTTGTTGATGTTGAAGCTCAATTACTCTTTTTTGGGTAACTATGTTATTAGTACAAAGTATTTGCGGCTTTACTGATGAGTAATCTCCATCAGATAATCTAGCTGGCCACCTTTAGTTGTGTTCTTTACATCCACAACGCTCAAGTCCAATACCACTCAGTCCAAGGACTTGTTGGTGCTCAATTGCTTAAGGTGTTCATTTACTCACTTGATCATTATAGTTGTGTGTGTAAAGACTAAAGACGAGTTAGTAAAAACAAATGCTGGACTAAAATTAGAAATTTGTAATAAAATATAAAGATTGGATAAGTATAGCACGAAATAAGAAATTAAACTTGTATGCAATTGAGAGCATTTAATTTTATGCAACGTGAGAGAGAGAGAGTGAGAGAGAAGAGAGAAGAAAGATGTTAGGAAGCGTACCCTTGGCAGCAGATGCATTGGTGGAGGAAATGAGGGGGACGTCGGTGACGGCAGCAGTCCAGACTTGCGGCGCGACGGCGGCGGGGGAGGCGGCGGCAGCTACGAGGGAAATGGCGGCGGCTGCGTCGGTGGCGGAAGCGGAGGGTGGCGTCGTCTTTTGCGAAGCTGAGGCCATTGGAGAGGATTCGCTATTTCACGGATTCCGCCACCCCAATAAGTCTGGGCGCAGTACACTGACATACAGCAAGAAATTCACCCTCTTCTTCTGCGCAAAACGTGATTTCAAAGAAATTAAGAAAGAAACTACGCCAGACAGAGAGAAGTGAAAGAAAGAGGAATGAATAAATAGGAAGCAGAGGAGCCAGCTGTTATGAACACCAAAAGGAGAGAGAAGTATACGTAATATCTATTCATAAGTGGAAAAAGTCTTACACTCAAATAAGTAACCACAAACTATGTTAAGTATATTTTGTGTCAAAATAAACTGATTTTTTTTTTATGACATAAACATATTGTTTTG
The DNA here is from genome assembly GCA_013407115.1 of Glycine latifolia. Taxonomy (NCBI): domain Eukaryota; kingdom Viridiplantae; phylum Streptophyta; class Magnoliopsida; order Fabales; family Fabaceae; genus Glycine; species Glycine latifolia. Next base: position 17,162,511 of record CM023946.1, on the reverse strand, counting down.
GTCTCATTACTTAAAAAAACGATTGTTTTGGTCTGGACGAAAACATAAGCGCGCATGATGATATTTAATTATTTACAATTACAATATTAAAAGACCAACATTTTTGTACCTTTGTAGTTTCTATCTACATTTTTTATTTTTGGTATTATATTTTATTTGCACTTAGTGGAAATATTTTTTATACGGAATTGAAATATAATAACGGAGTAATTGTTATCAATTAAAGAGCATAAATAACAAATAATAATTTTAAAATATAAAACTAGCTAAAAACTTATAAGTTAAACTAAGAGCTAAAAGATTAAAAGTTTTATAAGTTAGTGGTTTTAATTGAAGAAAAAAATCCATTTATTTGTTATAATATTTATGAAATTATTATTATTATTAGTTGTTTTAATCAGAATTATTCTTTTGATAGTTTTTAATCAGGATTATTATCATTAGGATTAATTGTTTTTTATTTTTTTATTATTTTATTTTAGAATTAAATCCGATGTGATACTTTTATTATTATTATTATTATTATTATTATTATTATTATTATTATTATTATTATTATATAGATGAGTGTTGTTAATATAGAAAAACACAAAGGGATTATTGAGTTAAATCTGTGCGTTAAACTAAGAAGATATTTTATTTTCTCAAAATCAGATTTTATTTTTCGACAAATTTTACTTTCCTACTAATCATAAATATATATTATTTTATCCTTGTCTGACAAGTGTTAATAGTATTTTAATACATTTTTATTGTTAATTAATATTAAATAAAAGATATATAATTATGAGCATATCTAATAATGAATTAAATAATAAGAAATACATACATAAATTTATAATATTAAATAAAATAATAATAATAATAATAATAATAATATTTATTTAAAAATAAATAAATACAAAAATGTTACTGATATTTCACTTTTTGAAATTTCATATAAAAGACTTTTTGCTTAAAGGATAAAGACAAGGGTGACGTAAGAAAGAGGGTGCAAATAGTGGAAGAAACTAGAAAGTGTACGTTCAGAATTTAAAGAAAAAAATAAAGGTGATGAAAGGAAGAGGACTTATCAATGGGTCCAATACGATAAGTAGTTGAGGGGTTGATAGGACGATCGGCCCTTGCTTCTGTACATTTTCATAAAGTCCAAACAAATAATAATCTATTTTAACATCACATCTTAGTTCTGCTTCATGTCATCATAATAAGCGAAACACCTGTTTTTAGTGTCTATTGACATTAATATTAAGATAAGATTAAGATAAGTCCGTACTAAAAGATCAAATCTTATGATAAGTAGCTGAGTTTTATTGCATAAAAAATTATCTTTTCATGTATTAATTGTTATTCAATGATTTGAAAAAATTCAAATCTTATGATAATTTTGTTTGTATGGATAAAAGATTAATTTGTGTGGTAATAATCGATGATAAGGTGATTTTTTACTTTTAAAATAAATTTTATACTAAGTAGAGTTCATTTATAAAAAATGACAATGCAATTTGTTTAGGTGAATAAAATTAATCTACCCGTAAATTTAGATTTTTAAAATATTTATATTTATATTTTAAATATAATTTTATAATTTTATAATTTTTTGAATGATTTTTAAATATAATTCTCTTTATCCTCTTTAAAAAAAAGTCTCTTTACCCCTTCCAAAACAGTAAATTTATGTTTTCATTTTTTGTCTATTTTTATTTTATTTTATTGCACATATTTATTATTTTTTGAATTTAAATTTCGTTTCATTTCAATTTCCAAATTACTCAAAAGGTGTATCATTTGGATTTATGACTCCTCAAACTAAAATCAAAAGGTCAGCGGTGACATATGCTCCAACAATAATTATATATTTAAAATCATCTTGATTCTTGTACAATAAAGCCAAGGCAATATTTGTACACATTTTTTTTCCTTGTTTTCTTCGTTAAAGTTGTCTTTGAATTAGAGAAAAATATTAATTTTCCTTACTAGTGTAATAACTTGTGTCATGCATGGGTTTTCGGTGTATAATTTACAAATTTTTATATTATTATAATTTTTAATATATTTGAAATGTCTTTTATTTTAAATTTATATATATATATATATATATATATATATATATATATATGTTTATGTGTCCGTGCATGTGCGTGAATGTGTGTATGTTTGCATATATATTCATAAGTATGCATTAAAAAATTAAAACAAAACAATAAATTAAATAAAAAAACAAACAAATTTAAAATATATTATCATACTAAAACAAATACTTTATATATATATATATATATATATATATATATATATATATATATCTGTGCTGTCCATATATACTATAAAAAATATATAATAACACATGCTGTTAAACTATTATTAGTGAAACCTTTGAAAAATAAAATTTGATTTCATACGTTAGAAGTTAAGTGTCTTATGTATCTTATAATTTGAAGAAAAAAATTCAAACACATACAACATAGAATCCTACTCATTATGCTTTATTTTACTATATTTAATATACATTTATACTTATTAAATTTTAAAATAAAAGAAAGTTACATATAAAAAAATACACTTTACATAAAAAAGAATTATACTGTTATAAACTTATATATTTAATAAGATTTATAAATATCCTTATATACAACATACATGCATAAAAAGTTCTAAAAATATATAATTACTTTAAATAACCAAATCATCAATAATTACTTAACCAAAAAAAGTTAGCAAAACTAATTTGTAATCATTAGAAAATAAAAACACACTCAAATTTAATTACTTAAATTTTAAATACTTTTTAAACATATACTTTTTCATACTTTTAAATTCATAATTGAATTTCATTAATATATATTTATTATATTTTTCACTGTGATACTCATAATAGTTTAGTAAATTACATACTAGAATTAAAAAATAATTTTAATTTAATTAATAATTAAAAACTTAATACAAAAATCAATGATTAAGAACTAAATTTCTTTAATTAAATTTATTAATTACACTTAATTTTATTATTTATTTAAATACTAAATTACTATTTTATCCTTAATTTGTGCCCGTGCAATTTGTTGCATACTACACTTTTTATTTTTTAAATTAATTTTTCAAATAAAAGATTTTAAGAATGTAAAAAGAATATTATAATTATTCTAGTTGATTACCTGAACATATATTTGTTTTTGAATAATTCATGTTAAATTTAAGGTTTAAAAAGTTCTCTATATTTAATTCTAATCAACAAAAAATAATTAAAACTTTATAAATTAAAAAATTTGAATGATATTTTTGAATGATGACATACTATGAATAAAATAAGATTTTAAATGCTTTAAAATAATTTTCTATATTTTATATATATTTTTCAAACTTAAATTAAATAATTAGAAAATTATAAATCACATTTAACAATAAATTAGTATCATTCAATTATATATTAAATATTAATTATATGGGTATGGGTATTTCTAATTAAAAAAATTATTTTCACTTAATTACTATCAATTGATTGTCCAAATAAAAATTTTAAATTTCAAAATATTATATTAAAATTAATTGATTATTTATTTTTGTAACTATTTTAATTAAGTATAAAATTTTATAATTAATGTTAAATATAAAGATATATAATCACACACATTTAGTACTAACATCTAATAAAATTAGTTTTTATGAATTTATAAAATACAAAATTTATATATTTTTAAAATGTTTTAAATATATATTTTTTTCATATTTATAAATTAAAAAATTAATTTCACAAATATATACTATAAACACAATTTTTTTTTTATGCATACACAATTTTAATTTTTTTTATTTTCATTCTCTCTCTTTCTTTTGTCACAATAAAACAACATCATTTATGGTGATCTCAACCAATAATTATGTGACACCTAGATAACTTAATTTAAAGGATCTTAACAAATTTAAAATATTAATTTATATATGTGTCTCATAATTATTAGCTGGGAGATCTAGGAAATTGTAGAAGGAGGGGATAGATTTTTTATTTTTATTTTTATTCTTATACTTTAGGTGGGTTTGGTTTGAAAGAATGAAAGAGGTGTGAAAATTAATTAAGATAAAAATAGATGAAATATGTGAATTAAAATAGAGTATAGATGTATGTGACCCATACTAATCTTTAAATTTTTCATCTCAAATGCGGATAAGTGTAAATCAACCAAACACTATCTTAATTAATTACTTAAATATTTAACTTCTAATAAATAAATATTAAAAAATAATGAATGTTATAAAATTATTTATTAGTTTTACACATAAAACTAAAATTGATTTTTATTCAAATCACATAAGAAGAAAACACATGTACTTATAATTCATACTAATTTTTTATTTCAAGTTTTAAAATACTTTTTGTCTCACAAACACATTAACAGTTCAATATACAATAATTTTAGCCTCACAATAAAAAAAAGTCATTAAACATAATAATAACTAAAAATTTATCAAATTTTATAACAAGTATATATAATATAATCTTAATAATAATTAAATTTAATAATTAGATGTATAGATAGATAAATGAGACCTATAATTATACACAAAACATAATTAGCCAAAGTAATAGTAATTAATAAAAAAAGTCATAGAAATGTCATTATTATTATATCTATTAATTAAAATACATATCTCTTTGGGTTATATTATAATTAGTGGTAACAAAAATTATTAAAAAGATACTATTCAAAAAATTAGTATAAAATCAATGGTAACATATATTATTAAATTTATTAATTAATGTTTTTATTAATATTATAAATAGTTTATTATTATAATTATACACTTGAAAAAAATTGGAAGGTGAGTCCCCAATCCCATAAATCTAGTATTGATTATTGGTCATGATCATGATTGTCATGTATCATATAATAATTTCTTGCGTTGAGAAGTTATTCTCTTTTAAATAAGAGTGACAAATTGATAGATAAGATAATTTTTTATTTAAATTATAATGAATGGATTAAAAATAATAAATTAAACCATTTATATTCATTAAATTATAATTCCTCCATGATCCATTAAATAAAATTAAATAATTGATCAAATTCATCCAATTCATCTAATCTGTCCATAATTTTTTAAAACATATAAAAAGTTATGATTATTTAATTTTTATTGCCTATAAATAAAACATTTTCAGCTTTCATCAAAGTAATTTCAACACAACCTTAGTGATAATATATTCAACTGATATTCGACTTAAGCAATATATCTTCCACTCAATTTCAAACAAAATATATGTAAACAATAGTCACATCAATAATATGAATAAAATTTTTAAAAAATTATGAGTTTCAATTCTTGATGGCAAAAACTCTTATTACGGAATAGTTTTTAATTTTATTACAGAATAGTTTTTCTCAATCTCTTATTATGGAATAATTTTTCTCAATCTCTTCACCCTCTAAGTCCCTATTCAATTCTTGATGGCAAAAACTCTCTCAATCTCTTCACTCTTTAGATCCATCTTCTAACTTTTAATGACAAAAACTCATAACATTTTCTTAACTGAACAGAGATAAAAAGTTTTACCTTAATCATTTTATAACTACTTTCATCTAACAAGTTATTATCTAATCCCTTAGTAACTTTTATAACTACTTTCATTAACAACTTCTCACTCATCACAAGTTAAATATAAGAAAATCTGAGAAATAATTATCTTCACCTAGACTTCAAATAAAACACCTTTGGTTCTAAAAAAGAAGATCTTTAATTCAACACCAATCAAAGTATTTTTAACTAGTCTCAATTACAATAATTTCACCTTGTTCCTAGCCGCAACAACTAATTACATAACCTATTTTATCCGTATCACGGCCTGAGCCACTGACAGGCATTATGTGGTCGCACGGTTTATATTTACTTTTGAAACAAACGAAGATTGAAGGACAGGTAGGAATAGATTACCAACTTCAATTAGGCATGAGGTCTTCAATTAATTTGTACGAAATTATTCAAATTCACCAGTTAGTTTGATTTGAATTTAAGATTATAAAATATAAATGTATTATATTTAATTTAGTTTTTATTCTTTTAATCAATTTAAACCAAATTAGTCCAATTAAAGTTGATTTGGTTTGATTTATTTGATGTACAAATATTTCAAAATTAAAGTAAAGAATCACTTAAATATTATCTTATCATATTAGACTTGTTGCCCATGAAAAAAAAAAACAAGCACTAATAACATCAAAAATAACATCAATTTAATTTGTAAAAGAGTGACACGGTATTGAGTGAATAAAGAGAATGCAAATTTCACTCTTCAAATTATATATTCTAATTTATAACATAATTAGATATTCTTACAATACATCAAGTAATTTTATTTGTTTAATGGAAAACGAATTAAGATTGTCCACTATTTAAAAAAACACCATTTTTTGCATCATGAGTATTTTGAACTTTAAGCAAAGTAAAATATATGATTAAAAATATAAACATATAATTAAAATATCATCATACTACTTAATAATAATTAAATCAAGTACTAAAAAGAAATTATATTTTAAAAATGAATACTTAAATTTAATTATTAAGGTTGATCGTAGACAATCTCTGCATCCATGGTAAACTGGAAAAGGTTATCCTATAATAACTTAAAAATAAAACATTAAAATGATGATGAGAATAAATTTTTTGATGCAAAAGAGGGGATAAAAGCCCGAAAAGTAAAAATAGTTTGAACGGTTGTGGGAATAGATGGCCCATAGCATCACGCAAACATAAAAATGAAATTATAGAAGTTATTGTGACTTGTGAGAATATGCAGTTCACTGTCTAACTATTAATGAATTTTATTAGAGGTTGAGCCCCACTTCGCCCCTGCTAGGTCCGTCTCTGGTTATAATCGTGACCTATGTTTTTCATATTATGACACCCACAAAATTCTAAATTAATCAATAAGAAGACAACTAAGAAAATAAATAAATAAGCATAAAGTATAATTTGTAGGAAATAATAAATAATAATATTTAACATAGAAAATAAAAAATATATAAATGTATTTAGACACATATAAATATAATACTAAATAATTAAAATACAATAAAAGACATTCATAATGAAAATTATTTTATACTATTATATAATCAAACATTATTATATATGATAAAATTATTTATTTAAAAAATATTTTAAATCCATATTTTAAGTGATTTATAATTAATTAATAATGAAAATGTCACTAATAATATATATAAATAATATTTAATATAGAAAATAATAATATAAAATTATAAATGTATATACATCACCTATAGATGAGTTATAATGTGAATTCACATGCAAATATAAGTTTTTTTTATCACACGTGTAGTCTCCGAAGACAAATATATTAATGTATGGCGGAATATTAAATATGAAACAGTTTTCATCATGAGAATTTGAATCTTGATTCACTGTATATGAAAAAAATAGTGTTTTTACTAATCTAGGATTATGTTTATAAAATTATTTTATTAAATCAAAAATATTTCTTAAAATTATCTATTGAAATAATTAAAAAATGTAAAATGATAAAAAAAATTATGATTTATTTTTAAAAAAAGGTAATAAGAAAAATGAATAAATATATCAAGAATAAAAATTAAAAGTTAATATTTTAAAAAATATTAGTTTAAGTAATATTTCAAAAAACATTAAAAACTAATAAAAAATTATTTATTAAACGATCAAATGTGTTTTTTAAATTAATAAAAAAATTATAAATTAACTAAAATATATTGCACAACATACTTTAACTCATATTTGTTGTAAATATAATAATAATAAAATATATTTTTTATCTCTCTAAAATATGCAAGTTAGTTCGATTTTAGTTCATCTAAAACTTTTGTCAGTTTTGGGTTCATCTAATTTTAAAATATACCACTTGTTTTCCTTCAACAACTATTTAATAATTATTTTTACCTTTAAAAACAAACATAAAATGAATTATGAATGGGCAGTGGTACAGCATGAATCACACTACGCCACACAATATTAACATGTGATAGTACGCATGCAACACGACAATTCAACAAACAAGAGAAGAACAATGCAAAAGAACCTACATAGGATTTTTTTGAAAAAAAAAGTATCAATTTGGGACTGTTTTGAAACATATTACCAATTTGGTGTAGTTGGTTTGGGCGTGACTTAATCCGTCTCTAAATCGGTCTCTAATTTAGTCGCTAACAGTTTTTGTGATAGAATTTTTTTTTATATTTGCGACGAAATACTCCGTCGCAAAAACCGTTAGCGACTAAGATGGCTAATAATTGCTAAATGCACCCCCGTTTTGATAAGTTTATCAGTCGCTAACAGTTTTTGCGACGGAATTTTTCGTCGCAAACAAAAAAATTCTAAAAAATATTAGCGACCGAATTAGAGACCGATTTAGAGACGGATTAGGTCACGCCCATTGGTAATATGTTTCAAAACAGCCCCAAATTGGTAATTTTTTTCCAAAAAAATCCTATGTAGGTTCTTTTGCCCTTGACAATGCCAGGCTCTTGTTTCCACTTTTTCTTGGTATAGTTAATAGAGACGGTTTATGATAATCGTTGTTGGTTAGAAACTCTTTGTTGTAATTATTATTTTCATAGTATTTTTTTAAAATAGATCCTGTGACTTTTACCTCCCACATTGAGGGAGTTTTTCTTGTTAAAAATTCAACACCCTTTTACCAATATTTATCTTTTGTTTGGGTTACTTGAATATTTTTATGATTGTTTATTACGCTCCTTATAAATTCTCTCCAAGAGGAGAAAGTTAATTTTCTCTTCTTCTTTTTTCAATATTTCGTTGCATATGCCCACCTATTCCAACAGGTTATTCACTTGCTTCTGAAAAGTCTTTAGGTAATTACACTTTTAAAATGATGAGATTTTTTTTAATGATAAGAATCGAACACAACACAGATATTTAAAGATTTACCATAATTTATGTACGAATATTGTTTAATCAATTTAGATATATTGGTGATGAGAATTTAATCTGCTAGGATAATTAAGATAGAATAAGTTAAACTATCCCAAAATCTCAATATAATGGAACATCTATGACCAAGTAACTAGCATCAGTTGACGGTCCTAGTAAAAGAGAACATGACTTATCAAAGGATAGTTTCAGGCTTTCAGCTTTCTATTATTCCTCTATTTAGGATCGGCTGGACTCAGACTCACCATAACCACTTTAATAAGCATTTCAAAACAACTTCATAAGTTTAAGGGCCTTTGCTTCCTACAGCCTACATTTTCTAATTACATCCCCATAATTTTTTTAATTCCAAAATTGCCCTTACCTTAAGTCGAGCTTCTTCCCCCATTCCCATCCACCATTGGTTTCGAGCTTCTCCAACCGTCATTCCGCTACGACGAAGACCTGGCTTGAGATAAGTTCGTAGATTTTTTTTCATATATACTTATATTATTGAATTAACAAATTCAGAATAGTCCAAATTATTTGTGCCCTTACGGAACACCCAATCCGGAGCACAAGTTGTTGCTAAATAACAATCCAAAATTATGCAATCAGAATTATGTTTTCATAATTTCAGATACGGTGTTCCGAAAGGGTGTGTTTCATATTTTCGGATTAGGTGTTCTGTAATTCATATTTTTAATTGCATTCTGGATCATCTAATTCATAATGCTTTTTTAACACATTCAGATTAAGTGATTCGGTAAAAAATACATCGTTGAGTGTTGGTATTATAAGTCAACCCCAACATAGATGGTTTTCTCTAGCACCTGTTGTCGGGTTCCTCTTTCTTGGTGGTGGTGGGTTTGGTGCAACATGGTTTTAGGTGGTTGGGTGGACGTGGAACACGATGGTGGGTTTGGTGTGGCAGAGGTGTTGGATGGAGGTGGATGCAGTGGTTATGGGGACAGAATTCCTATGGGTTTGCTTGATAGAGTAGAGTGCCTGGTGAGAGCTAACGGCCATTTTTTTCCCGCCAATCTCTGTCTTTAATTTTCATAGGGTGCGGGAAGCCATTGCCTATTTGCCCAGTTTAAGTATCCTTCTTATTGAACCCTCCTAAATTTGTGTCTGGCACTCGAGTTCACCTTAAACATTAGGATTCAAATAATTTCATAATCAGTGTTGGAGCTTATTGGTCAGTTTCGAATTAATCAGTGTTATTACTTTTCTTGTTGAAGACGTGGGCTTATGTTGAAGACTAGAAAATTTTATGCAAACCTGGGCTCAAGTTTTTCATGTGCCTCGTAATTTATTCCTGCACCCTAAAAACTCAAGCAATACCCCAAGCTACACATTTCAGATTACCCTTTCGGTAATGAATCCATAATACCCCAAGCTACACATTTCAAATTACCCTTTCTGTAATGAATCCATAATGAAAGATGCTGTGGCTTGAGTTTTTTTGGGTGCAGAAAGTTGCAGTCGCACCACAAAAACTCACCCTGCGTTCTAAGTCCCATGTATTAAAAACAAGTTTCCAAAAGAGTAAAACACATCCTTACTCTAATCACTTGTTTCCGTTGTCATTTACGGAATGTAAAATGAATCACACGAAAAAAACAAAACTCCTAGGCGAAGTTCAATCCATAGCATAAAACCTAATTTCAAATGTCATAGGTCCAATAATACGAAAGCCAACAAGCGCAATTTTAACAATTTCGATAGATTATAATATCATCAGGCTGCCATAGTTAAACGCGATCAAAATTCAACCTAAATATGCCAAACTCTAAAACGCGCAAATTAAAATAATAAAACCTTAAATTAAATCCCGAAATATAACAGAGACTAAACAACAACAATGTCATCCAAAACGAAATGTATCGGAACAAAAAAAAAAAAAAAAACCAAAACGTTCAAAAAAGCGATACCGTCAAATTCAAGCGGTGAGAACAACGGCGCCGCCAGCCTCCTTGATCTTCTTCTCAGCGATCTTGGAAATAAGTTTGGCCTTGACAACAACGGGCTGGTTCTGCGGCAAAACGCCCTTTCCGAGAACCTTAAAATACCCGAACTGCGTGACGTCGATGAGCGGCGCCTTATTCTCCTTGGAGGCCTTGTCCTTCACTTCTTGAGGGACCAGGGACCACAGCTTATCGATGTTGAGGATTGGAGAGTAGAATTTGTTGCGAAGCTTGTGAAAATAGCGCATTCCGACCTTGCCGAAGAACCCAGGGTGGTACTTGTCGAAGAGGATCCTGTGGTGGTGCATGCCTCCGGCGTTACCGCGTCCTCCAGGGTGCTTCCTGTGCTTTCCGATTCTGCCGTGGCCGGCGCTGACGTGGCCCCTCTTCTTCCTGTTCTTCTTGAAGCGTGTCGTCATCTTCCCTTCTCTTCTCTCTCCCCCTCCTCCTGCGTGCGTTGAGCCCTTGCAGCGGCGAGAGGAGAATTAGGGTTTCGAGATTTATAATATGTGAGACTGCTGCTGCTAGTTTTACTGTTTTAACCCTCGCGTGTGCGTGTTAAGCCTTTTTTTTCTTTTCGGGCCCCGGCCCGTGAACGAAAGGCATTTTACGTTGTGTAGTTTAGACTTTAGACCATCAAATTCTGTATTTGTTTTTATCTCTAATTTTACACAAAAGGAAGTTGTTATTGATTCCTACAAACTTTTAAAGTTTGGGAAAAGACCATTTTAATCCTTCATTCAAACCCATGATATTTCTCTTTCTTTTTTAAGTCGAAAAAAATATAGAACAGAAACGTGATTGTGTCTTTTCAGCCTAAACAAATACATGATAGAAACATGTATATGTCTACAAAATCTAAAACATAATCATGTTTTAGATTTTGTATGCCAAATCATGTTTTCATTGTACTCCAAGGGGTGCAAACAAAGTATGAAATGAAAACATATTTCTGCATATAAAATTTAAAATGAAAACTTTTAGTGTTTTATATTTTATTCACACTCATGCACTCCAATGGAAATATGATTTCATGGAAATAGTATTTTTGAAAGAAAAAAAAAAAGTTCCATCCACTTAGTAAGGACCAATAGCAATAGAGTTTGGGCCAAAAACAACTCCCATTTTACATACATCTTACTCACTGTTTAAACAATAGGATCAATCACTAATTTACACAATAGGATCAATCACTAATTTACTTGATTGAATCGCATAAATGTGTAACCAATAAAATAATATATACAAAGAGAGAATACAACTCTTATGAGAATATTTTCTTACTTGAGAGTATTAGAACAATTATTAACAATCATCAAATTAATATTAAGAAATAGTAGACAGTTGAGATTAAAATATTTCAAATTTAAATTTAAATCTAATATAATCATCAAATCTCTAAAAGATTTATCAAACAAAAAGTAAATATATATATAAGACATCAATTATTACGTCCTAAAATATCTCAAATATCATTAACTCATCATCATAACCATGACTGTTGTCATTGTTATTGTCAACAATGGTGACGACAATGATGACTACACATATATCACGAGCATTAGACTTATTCTTTCTTCTTTATATGTTTTGTTATTGTAATATACATGTTATAACAACATATATGTTGCTTTTATATAAATGAGTTGGTTGATCATTCTTCTCTTCACTCATATATGTATGCATGTCTATTCTAATCTTATATGTTTTCATTTGCATGCATAATATATAGAGAGAGGAATAATCAAATTACATCGATTTGTGGAGTAATTAACCATATGCATGTGCGGGTTTATTGTTGTAACTAGTTAATTACAACACAAACTTTTTGAGTTTTCATTATAATTATTATATTTGATTAAGACTAAAATATATTTTTCGTCTATGTAAATATCGAATGTCCAGAATTCATCCATGCAAAATTTTTGGTCTGTTTTTTGTTCTTGCAAAATTGAAATGTGTTATTTTTTGGTTCGAAATTAGGCTTGGACGGAGGATTTCGCATAATAAGTTTTTTTATATTCAACAATTTTTGTTAAAAAAATAATCCTAATCTACGTGACATTTTTTAGTTTAAATTGAAAATACAATTTCTATGAGTTAAAAAACACCACAAAAATATATACTTTTTAAAAGAAATTAAATAACAATTTGTGACAATTAAAAACAACCACAAATTATAAGGATTTTTTTTTATACTGAAACCCCTTTTTTAAAAGATGAGCACGTCACAACCTCGATCCCACCACCTTAAAGGCACGCACGTTCCTCTTTACCTCAGATCTCCATCCTCGACGTCGTTGCACGTCTCCACCACCATCATATACCATATTCAACCAGATATGCCACCACCCAGGCCTCCTAACACCTCCACCACAACCTCAACCCCCATCAACCACTATCACTAGCATATTTGCATCCGTGTTGAAGAGAAAGAAAGAATGGGGGTTTGGCTTGGGATACAAAGAATGGAGAAAGAGGATTAGAGTTTGAACACATGTCAATGTTCAATTGGTTAATGGACCAACTTATTTGCATGATCATTAAACACCTATGTTCGGATTTATCAAACCTGCATCTGGTACAAAAAATCACATTATGAATTTGTGAGAACGAAAAACAAATCAAAAAATTTACGGTAAAGAATTACAAACATTTCCATATTATAAAGACAAAAATATATTTTATCATTTAATTAATAAAGCAAAAGAGGAGAGTGATGCATGCATTATGTAGCACCTTGGGCTGTCATGTGTTCACCTTAATCGACTGGATTGGACCAATTTTTTAAACTATAACTTATTTCTTTCTTTTTCTTATTTTTTATACTGGAAAGGATCATAGAAACAACCAAAATTACTTATTTCTTTCTGATTATTTTATATCTTTTTGGTCTTTGCATGGATAGACTAACACTGAAGATTCATGAACTGTGTGAAAATTAATGCATGGAGACCTATATCCCTATGTGATGGTGGGACTTATTCTTTCTTACCTATTTTTTGCAAACGACATATTACTTTTCTGTAAAGCTATGGAGAAGCAAGTGTAGATAGTAACATCCACCTTGGACCAATTGTGGGCGGTGTCTAGCCTAAAAGTAAACTTTGACAAATCAAAATCATTTGCTCCAAAGGTGTTAGTGATTGATTCCACTAAAGCAACCCTAATGACTCTTGGTATAAAGCACTCACCAAATATTTAGGGATTAATGTTTTCATGAGAATGACTTTAATCATATCATTGAAAAAAAAATCATACAAGTTATTCTCACTTTATAAGAAAGGCTTATATCATGAATTTGATCTAAGAAATTTAGGGTTTGTTTGGTAAAATAATTTGACAAGTTGGAAATGAATTGGAAACACTTATTTTATAGTATAAGAAATACTTAATGAAATTAATATTCTAAAATGGAAAAGCAAATAATAAGTTTAGACACTATTTCAACTAACGTCTAAAAGAAAGTTATAACTTGTAAAAAATGAGAAATTATTTCATTAAATATTCTCATCCTCAATTAAATATTATGCAAGTTTCCTAGCCAAATAGTTGCAAATATTCATAACAAGTTAAAAAAAATGGTCTCAATTGTCAACTATACATTGGGAGGTAATCAATTCCCAACCATTTCTTTCATAAACAGCCAAAATATCAACTAATCAACAAAATCCTAGTTGATAGAAAATGAACATCATCCATTCAATTCCTTGGTTGAGGAAAGTTAAACAAGGAATTAGCCTCAACAAATGACCAATGGATATCACTATATACAAGGGTTTCTAGTTTCTGGAACCCTGAATGATGATTTGCAATATCTTGGTGACTGTTATGAATACAATAAGCATGATCTAATGTAGAAGACCCATCTTCTAAGTGGAGCTCTTACTATCCACTGCTTCCTTGAGCTTTCTCCCCAATGCTGATGCCAGAGGAGGAGGCACAGCATTACCAATCTGCCGGTGCTTGTGTATGATATTGCCAGCAAATTCATAGCTATCTGGGAAGCCCTGCATTCACAATAGATGAAAATATGCTTAGGTATAAAAAATTAGACCAAACTATATGATATATTCCTATTTTTTAGGCAGAGGATAAGGACAATAGTTTTCTAATTATTAATAATAGTTTGAAATATTAGTGATTCCAACTTGTTAGGATTTCATTTCTTATCAAAGCATTTAGGCAGACAACTAGAGTTATGGACTTACTTGAGACCGAGCACATTCACGAACAGTAAGAATCCTATCTTGGTCAGGGTGGAAGCACATTCCAACCTTCCCCATTGGCTGAGGATCTGTAATGGAAGTTGGGAAATTTCCTTGCCAATCCAACCTGCCAAACAGTCCCTTCCATTGATTGTGCCGCTTAGCCGTGTTAGGCAAGCACCATGGTATCAAATCAACAACTTGTCCACTAGACAGTTTTATCTGCATTTCATTAGATTTCACATATTAGATAGATCACAAAATGTCATGCTAAAATTCACAAATATTTAACATCACCTTTTCTTCTGGAAGGTCACGCCAATCAGCACCTGGTCTCTTGGGGATTTTCTGGCAGCGAATCAAGTTCAATTCATTCATCTCCTTTGATATATGATCAGTCAAGACAACCATATCACCTCGAATCTTCTTTTGAAACCATGAGACTGGATCGTTTTGATACTATGCAACATAAAACCCAGTTAAGTTAGTGAGTGTAGAGAAAACTCACATTATGAAGAATATAAGACATGTATCTTTCCTATTTTACATACCTCCATGTTTCCTTTTGAGGCTCCATTGCCAACAGCTGGGAGATCACCAATAGTATCTCGAACAGTTATTGCACGTAAAGGAGCACCATTTGCAGTACTGCGGACAGCAGCATACTGGACATTTTCTGATAATGTGATCTTCAACTCGGGGGCCGAAAAGACATGCACTGGTTCTGGCCATTCAGGAAGCACATCCTCAGGAGAAGCAGCCCATATGAATGCCCTTTTTCTTGACTGGGAAACCCCAAATGCTCCAGCCTCAAGGATACCAAACCTCACCTTTTAGACAAGAAGGAATGCATTCATTAGTTCCTTCCTTGAGGTTCTATTCCATTCATCGATTCTGAGTGCAATTACTCGGGAAGAAAGATGCAGTAGCATAATCTTACCTGATAACCCATCTCAAGAAGTGAAGCCAAAGTTAAACGGAATGTCTGTCCTTTATTGAAAGACACAAAGTTCCTCACATTCTCCAACAAGAAATACCTTGGCCGGAAATAATCAGCAAAGGATAAGAATGCCAATATCATCTCACACTGGACTTTACTCCAACTGCTCTGGTTAAACCTATTCATCCCAGAGAAACCCTGAAAGCAAAACAACAGTGTTAAACAATTACTCTATAATATATTCATCAGCACAATAAATAAAAAGCCAACAGCTAGAGAGACCTGGCATGGAGGACCACCATTAATGAAATCAACTTGTCCAGGCATTGGTAAACTACTTAATTCCTTCTCATCAAGCTTTGCGGCCAATTCTGCAGCCTCAGATGTTGAGATACAATCATCTGGGTCCCCACACTTCTCCATTACAGCCCTACATAACAAGAATAATTTAACAGTCCCTTAAATAAGTTCCATTCGTGTCAACCTTAGGGCCTGGAATATGTTATCTAAATGGGATTGTTTACCTAAGAATAACATTGCAATTGTTAATGAACACCAATGCCTCAGGATGATTAGCTTTAAATGCATCCCCAGCTGGTTCTTCATACTCAATAGCCCATTTAGTTGATGAAACACCTGAAGCATTTTAGCAATAAAACAAAAGTTATATTATGCATCGGTAGCAGATACAGTTGGGTTTCTTGCTATAATTATGTGGTTAAAATTACCTGACTGCTGCAACCCCTCTGATAAGCCACCACAGCCTGCAAAAATGTCCAAGGTTGCTAAACGTTTATCATTTAATGTTTTTCCTTCCTTTGCAGACTCTGAAACATCATCTCCCTCTATACATTTTCCTTTCCTCTTTCTAGCTGCAGCATCAGATGTTTGTCCACTTGAATATTTTACTTTTATATGAGCCGGCAACTGTCAAGCAATTGAAAAGGAAAATAGTTAATTATTGAAAAACCATACCTTGTACTTCCACCTGTTGTTGAATTGATATCATGAAGAATAATAATGATGATGGTCTGTTATCTTAAGCTAAACTAAAATACTTAATTTAAGTCTAATTATTACAAAAATAATGGCAGATAGGATATTAATATAGAACATTTACAATGATTTTAAATTGGATTGAATTGAATATTGATCTACTAACAAGGTAGAGTTTTTCACAATACCAGTGAACAATGTCATTATGGCAACTGTTTGAGTTGATCTTAGTACATGTAAAAAACCTCAGTCGCTACAATGTGACACTTTCCAATAACATAAACTTAAGCTCCTGGATATTATTTTTACTGAAAGTATGTATAATGTGAAACCAGCCAACAAGATCAAGCTTTAGAAAGATTCTATCACACAGCAACACACCACCAAGCAATCATTGTTAATCAGCACTACAGAAAGGTTGTGGACAGTAATTAATGAAATCAGAACAGAACACAGCATACAGTAATTGAACTTAACCATACAATGAGTTCAATAACATGAGTCGTAATAGGCCATTTTGTAAAGCAGAAAATTCTATAAACCATAAAATTCCAATACTTTTGCAGATTTATCTGCTGGATTAACATGCACATTACACACTTGTCTAACAGGGCCAAGTACACAATACCTTCTTCAGTGACCCAGTGGAAGGATCATACAAGAGCTCGCAGAAAAAAACATTTTGGAAGATTCCACCAAGGGCATTGCATTCGGGAATATCACTCTTTTTTCTGACTTGACATTTCCCTTCTATGGATTCTACAGAGATTATATATGTTTCATCACTGTAATACACCTAAAATATAAATTATCAAATACAAGTCAGTATGAAAACTTCTAGAGAAGATAAACAAAGTAGAACCAATACTCAAATTATAAGAGCAATATGCACAAATAGCAGCTCACTTATCAGTCAGATCAAGCACCAATGAGTTAGGAAAAATAATATTATAAAATCCACACAATCATGCTATCTAAGTTTTACTTGCTCTTTCAGTAAAATCATTTGTGATGCCTCTCCTATGGCCATGTGTGCATGGGTTGATTCAAGTTCAAGTATTAACTTTAAGTAGCTTATACCTCTTGTATATCAGAGCAATATGCCTTCTCATCTGATACATCTTCTGGTCGGAAGAACCTCCTGATTTTGACTTGTGTAGATTTTATTTCAGCTTGTTTTATTTCCTTTTTGACAACAATCTCAAGCACTTGGCACACAACATAAGCTTTCAACCCCACATTCCTCCCACTTTTATGAGTTCCTTGCTCTATCTTTTCCTCAAATTCAAAGGGACTTACGTAAACATAATCATCAAGAGAATACTCAGTTCCTTTAAATAGGAAACCAGACTTGGAGGAATTTACTTTGAAAACATCCTTCTCCTTTTCAGCATCCTGTATTTTGCAAGATGGGCAAACACCAGACCCTAGACCCAATGTATCATGCGGAAGGCTAAAGAAAGCACCTCTTTCAGGCCAGTACAGGCTTTTACAGTAATATTCAGTAGGTAGTCCTTTCTTCTTCCTTTCTTCTGCTTGAGTCCTGTCAACTCTATCTGCAATGATATTATCCTTTCGATGCTGATGCCCCCAAGGCCTATTTTGAATATTTACAACAACTGTCTGCTTGACATCATGCAGTCCCAAATCCCTGCACTCATTAGTCAAAAACACCTCTCTCTCATTAGCAGCATTGCCAAGAACAGTCTGACAACCACACTGCATCATCCTACCGTGGAACATTTTTCTTCCAATCTTTGATTCAAACATATATTCAACATAATATATGTCTGGAAATTCATCTGATTCGTCAACTTCCACCAACACAGATCTTCCTACAGAAATAATTTCACCACGAATAATTGCCTGTTTATAAACAGGATATCCAGAACTAGTCTTCCCTTCAGGTTCCCCTTCCCATCTTATTTCTGTGTCAGCAGAAAATTTTTTGGTTTGCTTTGAAGCTGAATGTGCCTTTGGGGTTCCCTCCAAAAGTATTGTCTCCTCATAATCATCATCTTCATTTTCCTCTTGTTCCTCCACTTCATCCTCATCCTTTAACTCACTAGCAATTCCCTCTTTTGAATCCTCTGGCAAGTGGTTTGAGTAATACTCTCCCCATATTCTATTGATCAGCCTTGTCGTTGTAGCTTGCATAGCTTTCCTCTTGGATACAACAGGACCCACTGCTGCTCTAGGATTTAAATTTGGTTCACTCCTTGGCACAACTTTCTTTTTCTTCACTAACCATTTGGTATGGTGGCGCTCTTCCATTTTATTTGTAAGACCAGTCACAAATGAAGACTTTCTGATCTTATCATCTGGAAATTCTGCAAACAGTTGCAGAATTATCTGTCCATGGACAACAACATATCTCTCAACAGTCAATGGATCAGAAGAAATGTAAGAACCATCTTTCTGATTAAACTCAGATACTTTCCTGATGACATCTCCAAAGGAAAGTCGTGATACTCGGCTCTGCTCCTTCAGCAAGGTGATAATGCTTATAGCAAGCCTTGCAGTTTTCAATACTGTGTCATACCAAGGAGCATACTGCTTTGCTGGTTTGCCAAGTCTATACCTGAAAGGAATGAAGTAAGAATAAGCCTGGTTTTCATTTTGTGACATATAGAACCAAATTATTCTAAGATGAATTTACAAACAATATGCACAGATGTTTCATTCACATAAAAAAAAAACTATGTACCCCATTGTCCAAAGACTCCTCGTTATGCAAAGGTAAGGGGGAGGGATATTATACACAGCCTTATCCTTGCATGGATATTGTACACAATCTTATCCTTATATATGCAAAGAGACTGTTTCCGAATTTAAACTCATGACCAACATGTCACCAAGGCACAGCTTTACCACTGTGTCAGGACTCACCCTCAAGTGTTTCATTCACATGATATGACAAATTCATCCATAACAGTTAACCCAATTTTCTTGCAACAATTTGGTTACAAATAGCTTATATTGACATTTGGCAGTTTGATGCCCAGGTAATCAAATGGATTTTCTGATTCTATATTATTTGAAATATATAAAAAAAAATATAGCATTTATTTTAGACAAGAGGCATCATACCAGGCCAAATCAGTTCGGATGGATATGAAAATCATAGATGATCCAAATTCAATCATCCATTCCTTTATGGCACTCAGATAAATTGGCATTCCATCAGCAACCTGGGCTCCGGAACCAACAGAAGAAGATTGGCCAGCCTCAGTATCAAGATGAAACCCACTCCCATCATCTGAAGTCATTATACCTGATCCAAAGATTGCAACATCGATATCTGAACAAGGTTTCATAGGCAGAAGTTCCAAGGAAACCAATCTTGCATCTGAGTTGTATAAAGACCAATGATGCAGCATGCTTCGAGGGAGATCTTGAGTGTCATATATGTCATAGTCATTATCAAAGACTATAAACTCGTCTGTTTCTTGAAGGGAGGTTTTATAGTAAGCAGGTAGAGGATAATCATTGGCAATCTCATCTTCATTAATTTTGATATAGTATTTGTTTGATACAAAGGCTGATCTGGAGTTTTTCTTCTGCTTCATAGATTGCCAATACTCTTCTTCCTGCAACAGTCGAGCCAGCTTTGCATCCTCATCTTCCTCATTTACAGAAGCTACTGAATCCATCTGATTCTTGTTTTCTTCATCTCCAACTCCTGAATCAATCCTTAAACTCCCATTTGAGGGCATTACTTGTACATGTACATAGTTTGCTTGTTTCTTACTCTCATCTCTAAGAGCAATAAGAGCAGGGATATCTGCAAACGTCCTGTCATTGGCCTTGGATGTCATGTCCAAACCAATTAGTTGCTTATAAATGAACTCACCATGAGAAATAACAAAATCCCTTATAGATGCAGTTCCAGAAAAGCATTTGCTACCACTCATAGACCGCACCATGCCAGCGAGTAACTCATCAAGACTGATATCAGGGTCACCACCAGAGGACTTTGCAAGTTTCTGGTATACTTCTATACATGCACGGGCCTTTTCAAGGAAAAGATCATAAACTTTTTTGTAACTAGCAGCAGGTTTCTGGCAATCATAATCAGCAATATCAGTAGAAAGCCATATCACTGGAGAGCCATCTTCATAGCCAGATATATCCCATGATTCAATTCGACCAAAACCTTCACACTTAACACCTTTCTCTTTTTTCTTGCCAGTGCTGACTTCAAGCGGCAATATAAGTCCAGTGATAAATAATTCATTAACCTCCAGCACCTCAAGGGGCTGGGCTTTACCAGTTACATCATGAAGAATAAACTCTGTGATGCGCCTATTTGGACGACCATCATCCTGTCCAGCTGTCATGCGGACAGCTAGACTTTCTTCTTCTACAATCTGATCCTTCTCCATTTCAATGAGACAAGACTTTTCAGATATCGAAAAGGATTTCTCCTTCAAATTTTTACACGCTGCAGCACGTTTTGGCATTTTGCGTGTAGCAGCAGGCTGCTCACTTGTTTCCAACAAACTCCGCTTCTTTTGTTTATCTTTAACCATAACTTCCCCTTCAGTTTTGGAAACAACAGATTTCTGTTTGCTCTTGCTGTTCTTCTTAATGCCTATTTAGCAACAAAAAAAAAGACATAAATACAAAAATTGTTAACAAAAATAAGGTAAGCAGCATAGAGGACACAACAAATGACAATTGGGACAGGCTTGATCACACAAGAGCATATACATAAAGATTATACTTATCTAGCATCAAATAGATTTCCAAAATATTTTCCATCATTTGGGTCTACCTTCTCTTCTCATGTTAAAAACAAAATCACAGAGATTTAAAATCTATTTGTCCTTCATCACAATGCATTACTAACAGGAGATATAAGGTTGGTCTAGTGGTGAATAGGAGAAAGGAAGAGGGGAGAGGTCACGAGTTTGAATCCCCCCACTAACAATACTAACAACTAACAATTGTGGATCCAAAAAACAACAATTCAATACTAACATACTAAAATAATCCAGAAGAGAGGGGATGGATTTCATTATAACCTGGTTGAGAAGGATTCAGAAGAGAAGCGGAACCCATGTCTTCCACGATCTACCGCGCTCGCTCGATAGTGAGATCGGCGATCCCCTGCGAGTCGAAAGAAACGGAAATGAAAATAGAGGCAGTCGCAGCTGTCGCGCTACCTCGACGGCGTTTTCCGGGCTTTGCGGCTACTCCTCAGTTTGCGTCTCCGGGAAAAGCCTCTGTGACCACCCTCTTGCTACCGCTCCATTTGCCAGAACGAATTAGGGCTAGCACCGAGCAAAGAAGCTTAGTTTAGGGTTTCAGAGGATATGGGTTGCACGGGCATATTTTGAATTTAGGGTTACCTCTACACACCTATTTAAGATTGGACCATTTTCTTTGGCGGGAGGGACGCAAATTTTGGGAGGGAGGGTTTTTTGTTTGTTTGCCGCTCATGAACCCTCAAACTGAAATTTTAGAAATTTAAAAATTAGAAAAGGAAAAAACGCAAAAGCTTTGGTTACAAAACATACATGGAAATCAAAAAGGTCATTGCATTTTGGAATTTCTCTTCCACCTTCGTAGGATTTTGGATTACTTAGTGCATATTAAAGTTCATGATGTTAAATTTGAATTAAAAGTTTGTTCATAACTTAAGTTTATTAAAAAAATGAAACTTATGTTGGATAATACTAATCAAAGTACTTTTAAATATGTAATTACTGGAACTTTGTTTCAAAGGGTCTATCTGAAATATCAAGTTGACTTTACGAAAAAAATTAACAATCTTTATATGGACACAATTGCTAAATCACGCATCAAAACTATGCAGCATCCACATCTTATGCAGGGTAAAGTTCTAAAACATGCTTTGGGATAAAATCATGATTGGTTAGAATCGCAACAAAGCCATGTCTCTATAATATGTAGAGATTATCAACATATTTTGCATCCGGTGAATCAAAAACAAGTTGTAATGTAATACTATTAGGGACACAGCCCAATAAACTCTTATTAAATGAGAATTTATTTATAAGCTTGATGGTGAAGTTTATTGAAAAGAGCTTATTATAATAAGTTTCTTCACGATTCTTATTAAAATAAGACAAAAAATGCTCACAAGAGATCACTTTTATAAATTCAATTAAGTTTTTCTAAATGCCCCTTGGACCTATTTTGGAATGGGTAAATCATTAATTTTGTCCTCAAACTATTACCTTTTCTATTGAATGATCCCTAATGTAAAAAAAAAAAAAAAAACACTCGAGTAGTTCCAAAAATATTAAAAATAAGTAATCCTCCAAACATTAAAAATCCTTCAAATTGGTTCCTTAACTCTACTCAAATACATCAACTTAAGGATTAAAGTGATGAAATTTCAACACTTTTATTACTTTGGGGACAATTTATGAGAAAGGTCCTACCTATATGACAAACTTGATGGTTTTTCTATTTTGGAATCTTTAAATAAACTATAGAGAAAGAGATGAAAAACTGAAATGTTTACATGTCAAATAATGCAAATGACAGATTACAGTGAATGGTATATAATAACATATTTTGGGAGGAAAAATATATAAAAAAATATCATGCTCCTTGACTCTTTGGAACAACACACATATGCCTAAGTCCATGTTACCATAAAAGAATAGCAACTTTGGCTAGTGACATTTTTTCGACCGGGTAAGGGGATGGATTGGTTAGGTAATAGAGATCAACATATGTTCTTATCAAATTTAGCAAGACCTGCTCATGGTGGTGTTCATTCGCAAGTCTTTCTACGAACTATGATGAGATACTTGCAAAGATACTCTGACGCTCAAGTTAGAGATACAAAGATATGCAAGCAATAGTACATGAGTTAGAATCATAATGTTTTATTGAGTCTCGATGGTCTCTTATATAGGGAGAGATTGGATTATCTAATATCAATATTCTCCTTTCAGATAATGTAAATAGGGAAATATAAGGTAATTATATTATATTATATTTCCTGTAATAAATGATAATTTCTCGTATTAGTATTATATATTTATCATATGGCTAAGAGATAAATTTTTCCTCTTGCCTTATTTAAATCTCCTAGATATTTGGAATTTGAGTAGTCTACTCGGTCGACCACAGAATACAAGGGTTACTGAGTCCAAGTAGAACATCATACATATCCATCTATTCCTCTTAAATACCAACATCATCTAGTGTGATCCCTTTTCTTAATCCTACATTTCCAAAATCTAAAGTATAAATTCTTGGTTAAATTACTATTTAGGTCCTTTAATTTATTTTTAATGTTCAATTAGGTTCTCTAATTATTAAGTCATTCAATTGGGTCCTTTAATTATTTAAAATGGTTCAATTTGGTCCTTTTTGTCAATTAAGTGTTAACGTTAACAGTGCAATCTCTGATGTGGCATATTTAATTCACGTTGCTAATATTAATATAGTTCACCAACAACAACTATCACGTAGTTGATTTGTTAACGACATTTATAATTAATTGACGAAAATGACCCAATTGAACCATTTTAAATAATTAGATGACCCGATTGAACTGTTTTAAATAATTAGATGACTTAATTGAACCATTTAATAATTAAAGGACCTAATTGAACATTGAAAATAAATTAGAGAACCCAAACAGTAATTTAACCTAAATTCTTTAGGAAATACTTTGATCTATGAAATCCATGGTTCTTGGAAAAATTATTTTCCTTTAGTAACACTAGTAAATGAGACCTCAGTTCAAGCCAACATAATTTTGGTGCTTCTATTAAAGGTGGTTCATCAATGATAGGAAACCCATCATGCGTTGTAGCACTCAAAGAATGCAATATATTCCCAATCTTTTTAATGCTAGAAAAGCTTGTTAATGGACCAAAAATAACATCATGGGTAATTAAATTCCTCGTGAGCCTCCAAATAAGGAGGTCATTTGATCTTAAGTATTAGGTCATAAACACCCTTGTTGAAGCTATCAACCACAAGTTTGGAGACTAATAAGACCAACATCACAAATGGAAGTAACAAGAGATCATTAGTGAGCCCAAGCAATGTGACAAATAGAAATTATCATCCGTAATAAGCGTTTCTAGGAGTCCAACTTTATTCATACGATTGTTAGAGGGGCGATGCATAGTGGATTAGATTGGTGACTTTAACTTATGTCTTTATGACCATGACCTCGTAGCAGGAATTGACCTCAATTTGGTTAAAGGAGTAAAGGATTTTAAGAGCATATTTAGTGAGAGATTCCAAATTAGGATCTTAGACCACATTTTGGTGGATCTCATAATGTCACCTAGGATAGAAGATATTTTTTAATTTTTTTCTTTAGTGGTAGATTTCATTTTGGGATCTTAGATAATTTTTAGTAGGTCTCGTATGAACCTTACTTTTAAATATTTTAGTCCTCTCTCTCGTCCCATCTCACCCACCCACCCCCTTGTTTTCCCCACTTTTCTTCTTCTCTCCTCGACACCACGCATCACACGTTGCTTCCACTTCCCTTCAACTTTCTTTCAATTTTCCCAAATCACACTCTTCTTCTTCCAACCCAAATCACTCTACTTCTTATTCCTCTGTTGCTATCGCGACCCTCATTTGCAACCTCTCCATCTTCTACTCTTCCATTTCCCTTTCCTTTCGGCCGCACCTTCCTTCTCCGCCCTCCCACTATGTTTTAGATCGGCGCCGCCACGCAAACCTTCCTCTGCCATGCCTCCCTGTTATTGTTCTTGGTTGCTTCTTCTATTGTTCTGTTTCCTTCTTGCCCTTCTTTGTTCTTCTCCTTCATTGTTGATTTGTTTGTTGGTTCCCTTGGAATGTCATTAGGGAAAGAGAGATTAAAAAATATTTTTTTTAAAATGTGTAGATCTTTTTTTATTGTCACTTGATTAATGGTGGATTCGTGGGTACAATTACTGATTTGTCTCTCTATAAATCTGTTGGGATACCGTGGGGGGTCAACACTTGCGGGACTCGCTGCCTGGGATCATCCACCAGGATACCAATTGTTGGGATACCAATGGGGGTAAATATCTGGGAGATTTACACCTGAGTAACCATATAAGTGAATTAGACACCACACCTTAACCCAAAACCTTAAGGCTCAGGTTTATGGGTTTTCTCCTCACTTATATGGTGTTCAACTTTTCTATTTCTATCCGATGTGGGACTTTAACTCACACTTGTACTCCAACAAAATCTAATAATTGTACTTTGTTATTAAATCTTACTAGACAAATTGCCCGAAACAAAGGGAGGAGGCCTTTCAGGTTCTTACGGCTTGGCTAACCCATAATTTTTTTCTCCAATTTTCTTTCATCATCTTGGTCCAATGCTGTTGAGTGGAATCAAAATCTCATTTATTTGAAATAGATTCCGAAAGCTTGAAACAAGGATGTCTTTGGCAACGTATTCCAACATAAAAGAGGTCACATTCATTGACTAAAGAGTTCTCAAGGAAACATGCTATTGGTCCTAACAGGTTCCTCAAATATCTTCCAATGGTTTGTTATTAGATGTCATAGTTTTTTTATATATAGAATAATCGCTTTGACATTTGTACTTAGTACCTCATGTATATTAATTCAAATCTCCCACCCCTAGACGATCTTAATGGTTATTGGGTGCCATATTAAATAAATATCTTTACACTTTAAGTCTATTTAATCTTTACTATTTTTTGTTTTATTTTTTCCCGCTTTTAACATTTTTGTTTTATTTCTACCTCTCTCTTGGTCCAGATGATTTTTTCCTCTTAAATGATAGTGCTGTTATTTGGGCCTTGACAGTAGATTCACTGATTGAAAGTTATTGGGCATCCATGTGACATTTTATAACCCACCGAACGATAACGAATGAGTTTGTACTGCTACTTCGTGATACGACCTTCTTCTCTTCGCACTACTTGAAGAGAGTTATATGAGAATAATCTTTTTCAATTTTCTCGGAGACAAAAATAAATAAACTTTTCTCCATGTCCGCTGTGACAAATAAATAATAATAATAATAAAAAGACAATAAATGTCCACTCAAAAGCATTGACAGGTGAAATCTTGAGCTGTGACTAAAGCACATGAGAGGATAAGATTAAATATCTAAATTCAGAACCAAAATAATGCAGATTAGAAGAGTTGAGTTTGATTTGCGTCTTGAATTAGAATATCCAAACACGAGAGCATTACTTTCCTCTAAATAGCGCTAATCTTATCTTATCTTAGTATAAACAAATGACAGGCAAGGTAATAAGAATGTCTTTTTCTTATAAAATATTTGAACATAAAGACAACAAGAAATTTAGCAACGACTTAGGATACGTTGGGATTTCAAGTGGGAGTCTACAAAATATGTTTGAGAGCGAGATTATGTTTGGTTATCTCAAATATATGTTTGAGAGAAAAAAAAACCTCCAAACTTAATTTTGAAGAAATAAGATTTGAAATACTTTTGCTTAAGTTTGATCCAAATTTAAGTTTCATACATTTAGCCAATTAGGTGTCTTTGAATTTCGGATGAGAGGATTTTAAAAGTACATTTAAAATCAGTTTAAAATTATATTTGATTATTCCTCAAAAGTATCTTTTTGAGAGGAAAATTTTGTCTTCAAATTCAGTCTAGGAGAAGTAAGACTTGAGATATTTTTTAAACTTTAATCTAAATATGCACTTAATGTATGCCAACTTATTTTAGATGATATTATTTGTAAAATTAATTTTAGTTAATAGTAAATAAAAATAAAGCAAATTATATTTATAAATTTAAGTAAGTTTATGGTAAATTTTAATATAAAATTCATACTTATAACTTAAAACAATAAACTCAAGTCACGCTGTAGCCTATAATCAAATTTGGAGTTTAAATCCGGTTAGAAGTAAGATTTAAATATAAACCTGAACAACTTGAGAAATAGTGAGCACATTTGAGACATACAAATGTGAACCCAAACATGATAAAAAATAATTAAATTATTACAATTGTTGGTCTGATTTACGTTTAATTAATGTCTAAAGAAAATTAGATGTACGAGCTTATACTGAATTGGTATCACCTATTTATGGATTCAAAACATAATCCAGAAAGCAATAATCTTGAACAAATATTTATCATTATATTGTAGGTATTATGGATGAATTTGCTTAAATTTAAAATAAATGCTTTAAAAACAAATTTTTTTTAAGAATTAAATATGATTTATTTATTAAAATAATTTAATTTTTTTGCTTATTTTAAATAAAAACAGTTTAAACAAACATATTAAAAAATAAAAATTTATTTATTTTATTAAAAAACACTTATTTTAAAAAATAAATTTAAATAAACTAACATATAAAGCAAATCCTCCATAGAACGGTGGACCATACTATTAGCAATATAGCCAATTCTCTCCCCTTATTAAAAAAGAAAAGAAAAAAGGATAATGACATAATGTTTTTGGATAAGAAAGTAGAACATATTGCGACAGCAACATAACAACCTTAGCCTTCCAGTGAGGGAAGTATGTAGCCCACAGGACAGTGTGACAGTGTCCCTCCAACAGGAAGATATGGTATTGCGGTCAGCACTTTATGAAAATTTGAGAAAAGATGCTGCTGATTACTTTATTCATCCTTTTCATTTGTCTGGAATGCATAAAAAGGGTACCACAGAATTGTAAAGGATAGATAACATTAGGAGCACAAAGAGATTTGTTTTTTTAACAAAGATATCTTAATCGTCAAAAACTATTTAATTTTTACATAGACATTATTTAAATGAATTTTTCCTCTCTTAACTAAAATTTCTATATTCATATGACTAACTATCTGTGCGTTTTGTATACCTCGCACTTCTTGGGCACCATAATATTAATATCTTGATTTTGCTGATAAAAAAAAACTATCTATCAATTATAATAGACTTTGTTGATAAGAACAAAAGGACAGTCTAACCTATTTCATAAGCCGTCCGAATGTAAAAATTAAAAGAATATAGAAGAAAAGCTTGTTTAAATAATAAAAAGACCTGAGTATCTTTATTAAAAATGTATATAATCTATACATTTATTCTATTCCCAACACAATCAAATAAGATGGAATGAAAGTTTTTAAAATCATATTTGTTTTTTCTTCTTCTTTACTTTTATTTGATATATTAAACCAAAAATAGAGTTATGTGCATGAAGTGCCACTCGTATTATGAATTAGGTTGCTTAGTGGTTACGAACACTGTGAAATGAAAACTATTTAAAATGTGTTTTTGTTTTTTAAGTTTGGTTTGTGAAAACCTCAGGTTTAGCAAATTTTGTTTACAGGTTAATGCGTTATAAAGGGGAGTATTTTTTATATAGAAAAAAAAACATTGATTTTTATATTTTAGGTTATTTCATTGACTAACATTTGGTTGATGTGTATTGGAGATTGTTAGGATATCAATATTTGATTATACTGTTAAATTACCATAACTGTACATAGCAGATTCGTTTGGTTGATGTATTTCATTTGCCTATTAAAAGGCTGCATACTTGAATAATAAAAGAGGTGGCATTACCAAGTTTATTTTGGTATCAAAGCGAATAGTGCGAAAGCTTGCCCTATGTGAGATGGCCAGCAGCATGATGAAACCCTCAGATCCTGGATCGCCATTTCACCTGGCGGGTTCGGATAATCCACGAATTTTGCTTACAAATGTAATGCTGCGTGGAGAAGCCAACTATGAGAATTGGGCGAAGCTCATGAAAAACGCACTTAAAGCCAAAAACAAGTTGGGTTTCATTACTGGAACCGTAAAGAAACCACAGAAAGATGACAGCGAAGAATGGCGTGCGTTGGAGATGTGCAATTCGATGATCAATGGCTGGATACATAATACCATTGATGCGAAATTGCAGCCATTCATCAAGTGTTTTGATGAAGTAAAAGATTTGTGGGATGATTTGAAGGAGAGATATGCCGTGGAAAATTCCCACGTCAATATCAACTCAAGACCAGTTTAGCTAATATAAAACAACTTGGAAATAGGGTGGGTGAATACTATACCAAGTTGAGAGCTGTGTGGGACGAACTTGAAGGGAGTAAAACTCGCAAGGCATGTGAGTGTGCAGACAAGTGTGTTTACCCAAAAGAGATCGAAGAAGAAAAGGAACATGACCGTGTTTATCAATTTCTCATGGGGCTTGATGAGGCTGTCTTTGGCAATTTACGTTCACAGATTTTGAACACCTCACCTTTGCCAAATGTCAATAAAGTGTATGCAATTGTTACGCAAGAAGAAACTCATCGTAACATTGCCCGTCATCAGGTAGAATGAGACAATGTGGTGGGATATGTAGCTCAGGTTGGATCGAAAGACAAGATGGAAAGTCAAGAGCAACGCATGTTCTCTGGAAAACAAGCCGAGAGAGTAGCGTGTCCTCATTGTGGGAAAACCAACCATGACCCCTCACGTTGCTGGAACATTATTGGATTTCCAGCAAACAGAAATGGTGGACGGGGACGTGGAAGGGGACGATCAGGAAGACGATATATACAAGGACAAGCTCATGCCATGCAGACTTGGGAGAACTATCAACAAGCCACAACGCCCTATCAAAGTGGTGCACTTCAACAAGCCACTGCAGTTGCATCCTACTAGAATAATGCACCTCAACAGGTCGCAACAAATTCGGTATTGACACCTGAAATTGTGA
This sequence comes from Glycine latifolia, assembly GCA_013407115.1. Classification (NCBI taxonomy): domain Eukaryota; kingdom Viridiplantae; phylum Streptophyta; class Magnoliopsida; order Fabales; family Fabaceae; genus Glycine; species Glycine latifolia. Next base: position 17,131,821 of record CM023946.1, on the reverse strand, counting down.
ACAAGCTCATCGCCGTAGTTGATCAGCCACAACCATCCAATGATAAATTATCTGGTAAGACTACTCACTCTCAATGGCTTATTGATAGCGGAGCCTCTCGACACATGACGGGGTTCTTGAATTTGTTGACTGAAATCAGAAAGATTAAGTCTCTGTTCGTCACTTTACCAAACGGATCCATTACTCATGCAAAAAAACAAGGAACAATGGTGTTTAACGCACAATTCAAACTATCCAATGTGTTATATGTTCCCCAATTGAGATGCAATCTGATTTCTGTTTCACAGCTATTGCGAAATAATAGCAAGATGGTAACCTTTACTGATAAAAATTGCCTTTTGCAGGACCAAATACTGAAGAGGGAGATTGGTTTGGGTGAACTCAATGAATGAGTGTATGTGTTTCAGCCCATGCATGCTTTGGCTTCAGCAGTTCGGGCAGAAGAACCTATGGAGTTGTGGCATACCAGGCTAGGCCATGCATCTTATGATATGTTGTCTTTGATTCCAGAAATTAGTATTTCGTTGAATAAAAATGTATCTCGTACAACATGTGATGTTTGCCAACATGCCAAACAAACTCGATCTATGTTTCCTTTAAGTACTTCACGCAGTAAAGAAAGTTTCCATTTGGTTCATTCTGATACTTGGGGACCCTACAAGTCTCCTTCTTCTTTGGGTGCTCACTATTTCTTAACTGTTGTATATGACTTTAGTAGAAGTGTGTGGGTATATATGATGGCCGAGAAAAGTGAAACTCATGATCGAATATGTAAATTTCTGGCTATGGTGAATAACCAATTTGGGAAAAAACGTAAAAATAATTCGTTCTGATAATGGAACTGAATTTAAGTCTAATAAAATGATGCAACTCTTGAGTGAAAAAGGCATTTTGCAGCAAACGACGTGTGTGCATACGCCAGAACAAAATGGACGCGTGGAAAGGAGACATAGGCACATTCTTAATGTTTCGCGTGCTTTACTATTTCGTGCAGGTATGACAGCTGAATTATGGGAAGAAAGCGTTCTAACGGCTGTACATCTGATCAACAGAACACCTACAAAGGTCCTTGAAGGAAAGTCACCACATGAGATATTGCATGGAGTCCCACCAGAATACACTTACTTGAAAACATTTGGATGTTTGTGCTTTGCTAACTTCAGACCCAAACCCAATGATAAATTTGCTCCACGATCTCGACGATGTATTTTAATTGGATATCCAACAGGACAAAAGGGTTGGAGATTGTTAGATATCAAGACTGGACAGCGTTTTGTATCAAGAGATGTTAAGTTTCAAGAAGAAGTATTTCCATTTCGAGCAAAAATGAATGAACCTAATGTCCCTCAGCTGCCTACATCATTCCCTGATGACACTGAAGGAGTTGTAGTTGCAGAAAACGTTGAAGAGCAGTCATGTGAAACTACTACGATCGTACAACCCGTTTTAGATGATGGGGGAGTTTACCTCCGTTAGACACAAGTTCCAACACAGTTGCTGTTCCACTGCCATATTCCTCTCAAGACGTTGTGCCTACAAGACACCAGAGAGCACGTAAGCTTCTAATCCAAGCGTTGGAGGATAATAATACTTGGTACATTACAGATTTGCCTCCACACAAACATGCTATTCCAAGCAAATGGGTTTTTAAAATCAAATATCGCTTTGATGGTACGGTGGAACGATACAAGGCAAGATTGGTGATAGCTGGAAATCATCAAATCGTTGGGGAGGATTATAGTGAGACATATGCACTAGTGGCCAAAATGGTGAGTGTTCGTACACTACTTGCCGTAGCAGCTGCCAAGAATTAGGAGCTACACCAACTCGACGTCCACAATGTCTTCTTGAACGGAGATCTAAGAGAAGAAGTTTACATGCGGTTTCCTCCCGGATTCAGCAATGGCTCCGATAACAAAGTATGTCGTCTTACTAAATCCTTGTATGGACTGAGGCAATCACCACGAAATTGGTTCTCCAAACTGAGCTCTTCCTTGACACGTTATGGTTTTGTACAATCAAGGGCAGATTATACGCTCTTTACTCTCTAAAAAAGGGACGTTTTCCTGACACTCCTAGTGTACGTTGATGATATAATAGTGGCAGGGAATGATTCTAATGCATGTAAAGCAGTCAAGGAGTATCTGAACCAATGCTTTAAAATCAAAGACTTAGGCCCGATGAAGTATTTCTTGGGTATCGAAATTGCTCGTAGCAAGCAAGGCATATTCCTTTGTCAACGTAAGTATACTTTAGACCTCCTATCTGAATCAGGTCTGAGTGGGAGTAAGCCTGCTAACTCTCCCATCGAACAGAATCATCGCCTCGCCTTGGGTGATGGCCCAGATTTTGACAACCCTGAACGGTATCGAAGACTTATAGGTAAACTGATTTACCTTACAATCACTCGACCTGATTTGAGTTATGTCATCCATATTTTATCGCAGTTTATGCAACAACCCAAACAAACTCACTTTGAAGTTGTAGTCCGTGTACTTCGCTATATAAAAGGAACCCTGGCCAAGGCTTACTTCTCAAGTCCGATTGTGACTTAAAGATTCATGCTTACTGCGACTCGGATTGGGCATCTTGTCCTCTCACTCGCAAATCACTTACTGGTTTTTTTATTATGATAGGGTCATCACCAATTTCTTGGAAGACTAAGAAACAAGCAACGGTTTCCCGCTCTTCGGCAGAAGCAGAATACAGATCCATGGCAACAGCTACCTCGATGTTAGTTTGGCTCAAATCGTTTCTTACCTCCCTCGGTGTCACACATTCAGGTTCTATGGAGTTATTTTGTGACAACCAAGCAGCTTTACACATAGCTGCCAATCCCGTATTTCACGAACGGACGAAACACATTGAATTAGATTGCCACTTCATGCGAGAACATATTGTTGCCAACAACATTGTCACTGCTCATGTCCATTCGAGATCCCAACTTGCAGACTTATTTACTAAAGCATTGGGACAACGTCCGTTCTTAGAATTCCTTCCCAAGTTAGGCATTTCATCCTTACATGCTCCAACTTGAGGGGGAGTATTGGAGATTGTTAGGATATCAAGAGATTGTTAGGATATCAATATTTGATTATACTATTAGATTACCGTAACTAACTGTAAATAGCATATTCGTTTGACTATTGAGTTTATTTAGGAGTTTGTTACTAGAGCCTAGTTTGTTTTTATTCGCAAAGCATGTATTTCATTTGCCAATTAAAAGGCTGTATACTTGAATAATAAAAGAGGTGGCATTACCAAGTTTATTTATGTGTTAGAGATTTTTGTAATGTTATTTATTAGTCACTTTTTTTTATTCTCCCATATTAGTTATTGGGAATTTTATTTTAATTTCTTTTTTTTGTTTTATTTCTTCTTTTTTCTTTTTTATCATTTTCGATTTATCATTGAGTTTATCTATCATCGACCTTAATTAACTTGTGTTAAGGTGATATTAATGTTGAAACTTAATAATTTAGAAAATATAAATAAAAAATCACAATTTCTATTTCAAGATTTTTTAGTTAATTATTATTTTATATTATACCAGACTTTTATTTTATTTTTAATCTTTAGTCCTCAGTCCGTTTAACCGATTTAGTGAAACGAATGCAAATTAAAAGGAAAAAAAACCTTCATTTAGAAAGATGAAAATAAAAGAAAAATGATCGGTTTATAGAATATATAATATGAATATATGATAGCAAAAAAGAAATAGAAAGAAAAAATGTCAAATAAGTTATGTTTATTAGAAAAACATGTCTAAATATAAAATATCATTATCTGTTCTTATCCAATAAAATACTTTTATTTGTTAAAAATATTTTAAAACATTTGTGATTCATATTTTATATTATATTTATATTCTAAAGTATTGGTATACATTTTGTAAAAGACATTTTAAATGAAGCGATCAATATCTTATATAATTTAATAGTATTCTGTATATTTTAATACAAGTGATAACGAACAATTGAACCAAACATCTCACATATATTATCTAAATTTTTAAACCACTAGACTAACTCCAGTGGTTAATATTATCCTGTAAATAAAATCATTTTTTTTATGATAATGACTCTCATATATATATAATAAAAATCAATATATTTATTCTAATCATGCTTTGGGATGTGGATCCGTTGTAGTTATGACTTATGAGCCTGAACTGAAGCATGTGAGGTGCTGTCTTGAAAGGGTACCTAATAATGGCTAATGAAACTAGATGATTACACGCGTTGCGATCAGAAAAGAAGAAGAAAGAAGCATCCTACTTCCTACTAAGTACTAAATCCTATGTTATCCTTTGTCAAGTCAAGACGTGTTGGTGATGCGCCTACACGGAGGAGACGTGGAAGGTCGGGCCAAACCCCGTTGTCTGCTGATTGCTGCGTGGTTAGATTAATTATGATTAATCTGGTTACTATCATAGGCCCATATTAAGGCGGAGAAGTATTATTTCTTGTGTAGAATACATAAAAACTAACTACGTTTAGAATCATCTCATTGTATAGTATTATGGTATATCTTTCATATTTTATTACTACTTTTCTTTTTCTTTCCATCTACACTGCCATTATTTGTCATCATTGAAGATAATTTTCAATAACAATAAACCCTTCGACACCATTATTGTCCTCTCCATCCTACTAAAGTTTTGACCAAGCACATAACAATAGGAAAGTCATTGGTTACACAAAATTTACATGCTTATTCAATACAAAAGCCGTTGGTTACACATAATTTACATGCTTATTCAATACAAAAGCCGTTGCCTATTCAAATAAATGTTAGATAACCAATGCTAATTGTTTTTACCAATATCTACGTCTCCCAATTTGTTTGATGTGTGTCTCTCTCTATGGATGAGCTCTTTCTCCGGTGATAGGAGTAAATACCTGAAAATAGACTTCGACGCTCAAGTCAGTATATAGGTCAGGAGTGTAGTAGAGATAAAATGTTACTTACTTTTTTCTGACATTCATTCCTCTATTGGTAACAAAGCCGATCATGGACTTGGTAACCAACCATGATGCCCACTAAGGGCATTACAAAGTCATGGAGGTTGGTTACTCCAATTCAATCTCCTATGGGTCTTTTACAGTACACTGATCCTTTAAACTATAGCATATTAGTATGCATCCACCACCCACCTCCTACATGTATCGAATACCAAAAGAAACATATTCTAAATAAAAATTGGAAGGCCCCAATAATTAAACACTATGTTTATGACCACCGAAATAGATCCCTACTAGTGAAAATCATGACACCCAACATCGAAATTGATGTTGAAAGAACCAACTATGTCACCATTCCATGACACCACAAACTCCAAAGATCAGCTTCCTTGTCAGCGAATCCACTGAGCTCACCTACCATACCACCAACCAATCAAGCCCAAAATTGAGATGATTGACCTAATAATAGATTCACAAACCATAACTAGATATATCATAATGATGATGCAGGTAACTTAGTTTCCAAATTTGTTAAGATTGTGGTGCGGAGGGTGCATCGTTGTAAAAAATCGTCTTTGATGGCCGTGGCAGAGAAGATGAGGAGAAGAAGGGAGTGGTGGTAAGGTGTGGAGGGTGCATCATAATACCATGAAATGAGATAAATTTAGAGGCAATTTTTGTGTGTGCACCATACACAAGAAATTTACTTCTCCATTGTAGCTTGCACCTACTATCATATCATAACATTATTGGATTCAATATAATCATCATGTTTAAAAGTGGATCTTACGTATAGTAATTATAACAAGCCTTATTTTAAAAAATGATTGCTTATTTTTTAAAAGTTAATAAAAACAACTAGTAATGGATTTTTTTAAGTTTAAATTGTAATTTTGGTCCCCCCCTAATTTTCCAAAGGAAGGGCTACGGCTAGAAGTAGAAGGTCTAACTTCCATTATCCATGCATTAGCCACAAGGCACCCGTAAAAGTTGAAATCAACATTTAAGTTTAATCCCCTAAACAGGAAAGGCGTCGTCATCCATGATTTTGGCCCCCCTAATTTTTAGTTGTAACATTTGATCCCCCTAATTTTATAAATTAGCGATTTTTGTCCCTTTGGTAGCTTATTAACAAAATTATTATTCATAGAGTTATTAAGTTAATTATAAATTAATTAAAAAATTTGAATGATTAATAACCTTAAATAATCATAATTATTAGTTAATAATCTGTCACGAGATCAAAATGGCAACTTTATAAAATAGGGGGACCAAATGTTACAATTAAAAATTAGAGGGGCCAAAATCATGAATTTTAAAAAATTAGAGGGACCAAAATTATAATTTAACATTTTTATGAAGATTTAATAGAAAGACACATCTAGAGACTTTAGTTGAAAGAAAAATTATACGAGGGAAAGGAAGAAAAATAGAAGGATTTTTTTATATATTTTCATTTAGTTTAGAAAATTGAAAAAAAAGTATGAGAGGAAACTAAATTCTTTAGTATGTGTGAGTCCGAAAGAGTTAGGGGGGTTACTTGCAAAAAGACACTTCAACACTTAAGTAAGGGTTCGACTCAGAGCTGCAGATGATATATAGTCAATATTCAAGAATGAATCAGTCCTCTTATCTGGGGGGTTCACCCCTCTTTATACTAACTTTACTAGGCCTGGGGTCTATAGGCATAAACGTTCTGATTACCAGTTAAATAATACACCTCTTAATCTTGCTTAGGTACTTCTAATCAAGTAATTACTCTTAAGTGGGTTTATTGGTGATAATCATGGCCGAATGATACTCGTTATTTGCATATGTTGAAGGCCAAGATGTGTTGTATAAGATATGTGGGTACGTGGCCGAGAAGGTAATCAATTTGGATGCATTACGTGTCTTCTCGGCCTGACCGAGTACTTTATCCGGTATACTCCTTTTTTGGCCTCGGCCAAAAAGAAAGACTTTATGCTGTCAGAATGGTTACCATTAACTTATTTGACAGTTACGCACGTTAATTTGCAAGATGTAATGGTTACATCGTGGATATAAGAGTTACTTCCCACATATATTCATATTCCCATGTTGGGTACCGAAACGTCTTGTGATCTCATCCTAGATATTTTATGATTGAACGGTGGTGAGAGGTCATTGGATGGGTCTCTTCGTGCCCAACTCCTACAAAATGGAGGGGGGACCCTCTTCACTTTTTACCTCTGATATTTACTTCTTTACCCTGAGAAGAATAGTGTAGCAAGTCAAATCTTTTTGAGGTACATAATAATGGTGTCGGTCGAAGGTTCGTCGTTAGAGGAGTTGGTTGGAAGCAGGTCCGAGGTTCGGGGTACAATTGCAAAGTGTTTAAAGTGTCATTTGACTCTCACTCTTCAGGGTTGGACTTTTCTAGTTCAATTGACCGCTAGCAAATCGAGGGTTCTAGTGACCTTTTGGCATTTTTGAGCCAGGTGCCAAAAAAGGTGGGTCAAAAGGTGGGTGAAAGCGTTGCGGCTCCAGTGGTGGCTGCTACTGCCGAGACGAGGACCTCCATGAGAGCTTTGCCTCGACCTAAGAAGCGTTTGATATTGAAGGAAAAATGCTTGCCTCCCCCCGTCACGCTTCCTGGGTGCATGTGGGTTGACAGGGAGGTAGGCATGTACTTCTCCAAATATAACGAGGAGTCAAACTTACTCAACCTTTTGAGCTGGCTTCCAATTAGTACCATAACGAAGCCGAAGCTCTGTCTGGTGACTCTTCGCACCATTCAGTCTAAGGCCACTCTGTCTGCTAAAATATTTCTATACAAATGGACCAGACACTTACCCTTACGCTAAAGGGTCTTCTGTTGTGCCGAAAAGTCTTATCGGGTGGTTCCTTGCCAAAGTATCTAGTGCGTGTGAGTCTGAAAGAGCGAGGGGAGGGGATTACTTGTAAAAGACACTCCAACGCTCAAGTAAGAGCTCGACTCAGAGCTGTAGATGATATATAGTCAATATTCAAGAATGAATTGGTCTTATTATCTGGGTGTTTACCCTTCTTTATACTAACCCTAATGGGCACTGGGGTCTATGGGCTTGAACGTCTTGATTACCAGTTAAGTAATACACTTCTTAATCTTGCTTAGGTATTTCTAATCAAGTAATTACCCTTACGTGGGTTTATTGACGATAATCATGGCCAAATAGTACTCGTTCTTTGAATATGTTGAAGACCAAGACATGTTGTATGAGATATGTCGGTACGTGGTTGAGATGGTACCCAGTTTGGATACATTAAGTATTTTCTCAACCTGACCGAGTACTTTATCTAATATAATATTAAATGACCAAGCTTATCATCGAAATTGTTTGATATAATAATTACTGCTCCTATGATTATTCTTTCCCCAAGCTTAATAGACTTTGATACCTCTTGTTAGAGAATTAGAAGGAACTCTCGAAAGAGTTAATGGCCATAACTACCAAGAGAATTAGACACCACATAATATAGGGGAGTTGAAAATTAAGAAGCGACTAAACAAAAGTATATAAAATATATGACTCAATGAATCATATAACAAATGTCTTAAGATTTTGATTGGAAATGTGATATATAATTATCGTATTACTTTGGGTTAATTAACATGTTGACTTTTTTGGATTCTTATTGTAACTTCCCAATATTAATATTTGTGTCATGTTGTCTTGTGATATATAATGTAAATTTGTTTACATTGTCTCAATCAATTACAAAGTGAGTCATATCGTAATTATTTTGAAATCACACATATAAAAACTTATGTTTAGTTGATAACTTATAAAAAGCTTGCCCTTGTGAACAGCTTGATGCACTATTTCCCTTCAATCCTTTGAGCGAAATGTGACAAAAGGAAAAAGAATCCATTATACTGATAGTATATAATAATTAAATACATTTAATTAAAATCCAAGTATTTAAACTATTTTTTTATCGGTAGAAATTGAATACGGTACTAGAAGATTTATAACAATCACACTCTCCTCAACTAACTGAGTTAGACTTATTTGGTAAGTATTTAAACTATTACTTATTCAATAAGGCTATGCTCAGTAAAATTAGTTGAAAGATGAAAAATTAGTTAGTAACTAAAAGTTGAAGCTTTTAAGTTAGATTATTAAATCATAGGTGTTCGATAAAACTATATGTTGAAATAACAGAAAAATATAAAAGACATAAACAAAAATATTTATATGACATTTTTATATAAATTTCAATTTTATTTTATGGATAAAAATACTTTTTGAGGTATTATAAATTTTTAATTAATTTTAAACTCTTGCAAAAGTAATTTATAGATAAATTATTTTTATTATATTTTTAGTTTAAATTATTAAATTTATTCATATTATGTGTATTCTATATTAATTTTATACTATATTTTGAAATATTTTTACCAAGTTTAAAATAAATTAAAACTTAAGTGGACATTATAATTTTATTATGTTAATTAGCATAATAGTTTAAATAAAATTTCTAATATAAAATTGTTCAAAAAATAAAAAATAAATATTTATCATTGTCAATTTTATAAAGTATAATGTTGAAACATTAAATTAAATATTATAAATAGGACAATGGTGTGATATAAAAAATCTTTAAGATGAATGAGTGATATTTTATTTCCTTTTATGCTTAAAATATTTATTATTTTTCACATTAAATTTTTTAAAATAAAATATAATAAAAAATTAGAAACTAACATTTTAAAAACATTAATTATATTAAGTATTTTTAAAAAAATATTAAAAATACTAAAAAAAATTATTTATCAAAATGTCAAATAAACTATTAAACTAGTAAAAAAATTAAAAACTAAGGGATGATTTATCCATAGGCTAACTATTTATTTGTTTATGAATAAAGCATGGAACATTTTTTTTTATAGGAAAGCCTGAAATTGAATAGGAATGGCAAATGGGCCGACCCACAAAAAATGGGGCGCGCTGGTCTGACCCACAAAAAATGTGGGACGGGCTAGCCGGGCCCGCTTTAATGCGGGCCAGCCCGCCTAAAATATAAAAAAATAAAAAAGTTAATTTAAAAAAAATTATAAAAAAATACAAATATGATAATTAAAAAAACACAAAGTTAAATAAAAGTAAATAATTTAAAATTAATGTTAAATAAATGATGTCATGTGATAATTCACAAAATTACACCATTTACAAATGAAATTTATGGATGTAAACTGTTCAAAGTGTAATATGCTAGTAATGAAAGACTATTTGAAAATATCATTATCATAAACATTTTAATATTAAACCTTAGAAGTTAATTATGAGAGTGCAAAAGAGTATAAATTAAAAGAATATACCTATTTCAAAATATGTTAAATATATATATATATATATATTTAATTTTCATATTTAATATTTTAAATAATATTGGCCCAGCGGGCTGACCCGCTCCGCCCCGCCCCGCCCCGCATTTGGCCCGCAATTTTGCAGGCCAGGATGGCCCGCCCCGCTTTTGATTAGCGGGTTGATATTATCAACCCAGCCCGCGTTTTTTTGCAGACTAAGCGGGCTGGTCTGACGGACTAGACCCATTTTACCAACCCTAAAATTGAATCATATTAAATTTAACAATGATTTGGTTTTTTCTTGTGAATTTGAAACCATGATCTGTTTTATTTTTAAGGGATATTTATTCGTTTGTAGTTTTAATTAAATGTTGTTTGATTCAGTTATTTGAAAAAACCACGTTTTTATTAACTTAATAAGACTTTTTTTTTTAAAAATAATATGTTATCAAGCACGTGAAAAATTATGTAGTGACTATCAACACTTTTGATAGCTACACATTTGTTCAAAGCACGTATTTGAAGATTTATTCCTATTGTATAAGTAACTCTAAAATCACTTTTTAATGGGGCACCTAAAATAAAGTGCCTTGTGTGATCAAATTTGGTATAATCCAAATTAGTATTTAATTTAAAAATATAAATGAACAACGTTGTGTATAACAAATGTCTAGGAATTCTAATTGTAAAACCTTTGTAATTTAATTGTGTAATGTGAAACTCTAGCTATCTAATCTGAACGAATTTGTTGTGCGTTTGACATGATTTTTGTATCAGTTTCTTAGATCTGAGAAAAATGAAATAGCCCGAATAAGGTTACAAACTTGAGGAGGAAGAGAAGCTGAAAGCATCTGGAGGTTCCAATTCCCGAGTCAGTAACAAAATCTTTAACAAGCCGTAAACAATGATCAGGTTCAACTGAGATAGTGGCATGTTGGAGCAAGTTCACAAAAACCCATCTCCAATATTCCAAGTCAGATTTGTTTTGAATTTATCCTAACTATGGCAAACACCTCTCCACAAGTTGGATACTGGTATAGAATTATCAATCAAAGGAATCATCTCCATCCAACATTTATCTGTATCTCTATTATGACATAAAAATCAGTCCATCTTCATCATGAAATCAGTATTATACTTCCTCGCTTGTCTCACTCCCAACCCACCAAATTCCTTAGGCTGACAATTTCTGCCCCAAGTAATAGTGTGGATTTTTCTCTCAAAATCAGTCTCCCCATAAAAATGGAAGAAGATGAAGGATGGCAGTTTAAACGGAACAATGACAATGTTAACATAAATTTCGAAAACTTAAACGATTATAATGAATGTTTAAAATTTAATGTATCAAAAATAAAATAACACTATAATATAATGGACAAAAATAACATTTAGACTTTTAATTTTTTATAAAAAGTTTCTAAAGCTTCCAAACCAAATTAAAGTCCAGAAACAAAAACTGAAATTGTATATTAAAGCACCAATTCAAATCACTAATAATAATAGATTTAAAAGTTATTAAAAACTCAACATAAACATAAATATCAACAACACTCTTAATTCAAACTAATTAGCTAGAATCGATGATAAATAAACCAAATGATAAATAGAGTAGGTTAAAAAAAGGAGAGAGAGAAAAGAAAATAAGATAAAAGAAAAAAAAGAGAGGGAAAAGATAAAAAGAAAAAAACTAAAAATACATTATCTACAACATAGAGATAACCATCCACAAAATTTATAATTTTTCTCTATTTCATTATAAGACATAAAGTTTGTTAATCTATATCTCATCTATTAAATCTTATTTGATTATATTTTCTCAATTAAATTTCTATATATCTTTATTTCTCTTTGTGTATAACCATAAATTTACCTTAATATTCTCATTTGTACTACTATATTTTATATTTTATGTTTATATTGTCTATACATGTAGACCAATATTTGAATTTCGTATAACATGAGATTACTGTTACAAAATATTAAAGCCTTTTCAATGTTAAATACTTTTAAACCAAATTAAACCATTTAGTTAAAAATGGAAGCATAAACTTGTAATTCAGTTTAAAATAGTTTAATAAATCATTTAACAGAACAAGTATTTTGTAAGTCTTCCATTCCTATGTATTTCCTTTCATCAAACTTTAAAAAAACTTATTAAGCCAAACATCCCAGTATCATTCACTGAAATAAAATACGAAAAGCGTTAAAAAGAAGAAGAAAGATAACATTTATTATCATAAAAATAAAAGGCCGTGTTAAAAGAAAACACATCCAAGATATTCGCATTGTCTCTTTCCATAAGCAAATATTTGTGGTTCCCGCTTGTACAAAAATAATCCGCACTATATTTTTTTATTTATTGTGGTGCAATGTTTTTTATATATATATTGTGGTTTCTGCTTGTAACAAGTCATATATATCTTGAACAAAACTACACATTATTTATTTATTTTATGGATCCTTTTCCAACCGACGAGCTAGCAGAATATTGTTTAATAGTAGACCAAATTACCAAAACCAAAAAGAAAAAAAGAACGATTGCTTAACATGATATCTTCATATATATATATATATATCTTTATAAAGAATCTGTCGTCAGTCATAAGTCTTCACGTGTTGTCCCAATTGAATGGATTGGGTTTTCAAATCCGCAAGAAAGTAAAAAAAGAAACCAATGGAAGAAGCTAAATGTTACAAAGTAAACAAATGAGAAAAAGTGGCAGCGTGATTTCTATTTATTGGTTACCTATGTCATCCCAGAATAAACTGAAATTAGGCAATACTTTTTTTGTATATTCTTGTGTATCTCCGATGTGAGTCTTTATATGAATTACTTAACTTATTTAACTATAAGTAATATTGTTTATTTTTTTTAAAAGAAATCAGAGTAAATAATATGAAATTATTTATACAAATAGCATTGTCTTTTTTAACCAAATTTATAATAAATAATATATTTTTAAATATGTTAGAATTCATAAAATTATGTTAAATAATCTATTTAATTTAAGTAAGAAATAGTGTATTATAGATGTTTTTGTTAGCAAACAATGCACTTAATATTTATGTATTTTTTTTGTAACCATCATATTTAGCACCTGTGACTTTTTGATAGGATTCTAAATTTGAAGAGTTTCAATTTTTTTCATGAGACTAATTCTTGATTTAAAATTTAATCACATTTAAAGTTCATCAATCCATATTTAATGGAACAAATTACGATTATGTTTGCTATGTCAAATAAATTAATTTTAATTAAATTAAAATATTTAATAAATAAATTTATTTTATTATTGTACATTTTATAAAATTATTTTACCTATTTTATAACTTCCTTAATAATAAGAGAATCAAAATAAATCAAAAGATTAAAATAGTAATTAAACTGACGATCAAAGATGCGTCAATAATAAGGTGATATAAGAGTTTTATTGTTGTTTTGTGTGCGATGATAATGCTTTGCTCAAATGAGAAGGGTTAGAGAGATTCACAAGTGATAAGTGGATGTGTTAGCAATAAGGTGATGGCCGATGGGGAACTCCATAAATGTTTAGTGTACATTAAGATGCCAACAAACATTCAGACGATTAAGTAAGCATGTGTTTATTATTGATAAAACATCGAGGCTCATAGAAGATTGCATATCTAAAGGGAGAAGACCCCTTGAGTCTCTAGATAGGATTTTTAAAAAATACTAAAGTTCGTTTGAGTGTAAAAAACATGACTATAGAAGAACATAATTGAGGTACTTCTTAGTGTGCAATTATTTCATATGCAAAGAGAGTTTATCTTTTTAAAGTAGGTTGCTTATACGAAGAATGATATGATTGAAATACTAATTGGAAGTATGCACTCAATTATTATGATCGCCAATGATGAGTGATATGATTTTATGAATTTGAGTCTAAAATTGCCAACTGAAGTTTCATTGACAGAGAAAATATACAGCCCTTGAAGCAACTAATACTATGTAACTTGATTAAGTCAATGGAGTTTCAAAATTGATGATACATGATACTCCATGTTAAAAATGCAAATATTTTTTGTAAAGAAAATACAAATAATTTATACAGCTTAAACAAATTAATCACAAACCTGATTTACTACACTGTTAAAACATAAATTTTATACATATTAAATAAAACACATATTTTAATATAATTTCTCTAAAAAATAATTGTATGCACGATACTCCACACTTTTAACAATAGGTTAGTATTCGTTCCAATATTTAGAATCTTCTCGGTCACGAAGCGTGGCTCTTCACCATACCAGAATGGGCCACCCATTCTCATTTCATTGGGTATCCACACTCCTATTCTATTTTTTTAATGTTTTTCCGAATATAAGTAAACGACCTGATTTCCTTGTTTTTTCTTTTCAATCTGAACTTGGACTTTCCTTCTCGGAAAGCAAAAAGAAAGGAATATCCGCATATATGGGAATAGTCTGAACTGAACGTCATTATTACTCACTTAACAAACACTCCAAGTAGGTTCCCAGATTTATTTTTATTTTTCTTTTATACTAATTGTTATTAATTGTTAATATTTAATTAACTAACATTCAACAAAATTAGTTTAGAAAACAAACATGAAAAATACTTAATAAAGAAATATTCTATTAAATGCAAAAGTTATTCAATATTTATTTTTAAATAGTTAACAATATTCATTTAATAAATAGTATAAATTTATTAAATATATCTTAAATCTTTGTTTAACTGCAAAGGTCTCTTAAACCCTTATAATCTTTTTTTTATGTCAAATCTTTATAATCCAACGGTTAACTTTATTGAAAAATAGAATAGTCAACAGTTCTATTATTACGTCATTAAGAAAAAAGATAGTGGTAAAGTTAATAACGCGTGGGCTTGTTCTTCAATTTGCGCCTATAAATAAACCCCAAATGCACAGCCCAGGGTTTTCAAGCCCTAAGTCTCCAACGGCGGAGGAGCAGAAAGAAAAAAACTTCCTGAGTTCCTTCCTCAGTTCTCTCTCTTTCTAGAATCTTCCAATTCCAACCTTCTTTTTCTTCAACAACACAATTAACTTACTGAGTAGCGAGAACGAGTCATGGTGTCTAAACCGGGTCAAACTATCAAGCTCCTCTGCAGCTACGGCGGCAAGATTCTCCCTCGCGCCACCGACGGCGAACTCCGTTACGCTGGCGGCCACACCAGAGTCCTCACCGTCGAACGTTCTATTTCCTTTTCAGGTTCGTTCCGTTTTCCTCAGCCTTCGTTTTCACTCTCGCGTTTTTCACTTCCTTTGTTTCGTTAAATCGTTTTTGTTTTGTGAGTTTAACGTTTCGTTGCGTCGTTGTGCAGAATTGATGGTGAAGCTAAGCGAGTTCTGTGGTTCGTCTGTGATCTTGCGGTGTCAATTGCCCAAGGGAGACTTGGAGACCTTGATTTCCATCACCAGCGACGAAGATCTCGCTAGCATTATCGAAGAATACGACCGTGCCTCGTTGAAATTGGCGCATCCGTTGAAGATCAAATCCGTTCTATCGCCACCGAAATCGTCGAAGAAGACTCCTTCTGCTCCGTCGTCGGCGTCGTCCAGCGCCAGTCACTCTCCGTCCAGATCGCCGCACACCTCCACCGATTCGTTGCCGTACGCGGCGTACCACCGCATCGGCCGCCACAACCGGCAGCCTCCGGCGAAAGCTTCTTGCTACATGCAGTTCGATGGAAGTCCTAGGTTTCTGTACCGTGGACCTCACTGCAATTATTACTGCCACTGAGGCGAACGAACGAACCGATTTATTCACCGTAAATACAGTTGGAAGAGAATCGATATTACGAAGTTTGATTCCATACATATGATGATGATGTTAAATACAATTAATTCTTGAGTAAATTATACTCGTGTATTTCTCAAATTTTACTCGATTTTTTTTATATTTACATTATTTTTGCTTTTTTCGGTTAATGTTAATGTCCTTAATTCCATTTTAATTGTAAAACTAAAATCATCCTCTCTCAATTATTCTTAACAATTAAGATTCACGTTTTCTTCCATTTCATTGTTCCTTCATCTTAGAGTTTTTCATCTTAAGAGTTTTTTTTCACTGTTCCTCTCTTTCTCTTGTTGCAGTTGCAAAATTGCAAAATAATGTTGTGATGATTCTTGGAGCACCTCTTTCAAATTCAAGTCTAATGGAGATTTGGATTTTAATTTTTTGCCTCCTTATCCTGCCCTCTCTAAATCAGGTACCCTTCTTCTTTGTGGTGGTTAATTATTATTATTATTACTATTATTATTATTGTTATTACTATTAACCAATCCAAATGTAATTATGTTGTGTTGGGCTGTGTTTTTCGTGTTAGGGGCATGTAAATTGTGACTGACACGTGGATATTTTCTATTAAATTACTTGGGACTTCAAGAATTAGGATTCTGTTAAATGCGGTTTAAAACGGCAGACTACTATCGCCGTTTGACACATGAGACCACAATTCCTCTGACGTGTTATACATGTTGCTTTTGGTGGTATTTTTTGCGGGTTAATTGTGGCTACATCATTATTTTTCCGTAAGACTTCGATTATATTAAGCGGGTACGTATGTTTCTTCTTTGACATTATTTTTAAATTAATGAGATTATTCTTGTTGATTTGTATTATATTGTATATGTTATTAATTTTTCAATTTGCAGGTTAATAAAAGGGGACAATACATGGTACCGTGAATAGTGGGAAATTGAGAGGACAAAACCCTTGAACCTTCTTGAAATTGGGTAGCAGGCTAGTTGGATTGAGAAAATTGAATGTATTAGGAAAGAGACACGGCACGAATTTTTCGTTGATTGAATGTGGAGGCCCGCAAAGAGAACGAAATGCCATAAACTTAAAATTGAACCAAATATAATATTTTCGTATACTTATCCTAAAAAAGAGGTCCAATAATAAATAGAATAAAAAAATAATAATGGATGGAATAAAGACTCCAATAATGATATTGAGGACCAAAACTGAAAGATGGCTTTGGGTGGAGCAAGTCGACAAGTTGGTTGCTTGAAAATGACATCATTGAGGCATATTTCTGGTAGCCTTTTGATGGGTTCAACAGCTCAACTTTAAGGGATGGCTTTTGAATTTGGGCAGATAAAAGTTTGGTTGAGGTGAAATATAGCTAAAAGCATGATAATATTACATGGAGTTAAATTTGAACATCAAAAATAATTTTTTAACCTAAAATAATGTAAATTATTGACTTTGAAGATGATTATCTTCACTGAAAAATTTACTTGATTTAGCCGATAACCTTTAATAAAGTATCTATTTTTAATTATATTTTTTTTTCTATTTGTAAGATTTAAATTTGAATTTTAATTAAGAAATTTAATCGAATGTAAACATACCATCACATAGGTATATTTTATTGTTATGAAACATATAGTGTATAATTTTAATTAATTATGTGACCAAACAATTTAAATCAACATTAATTTATTCTAGATATTTACAGAATATTATATATTATTTATAATTTAAAATTTTTTAAATTCAACACAATTTATTTTAATATTGTAAACAAATATAAAAGGACAACTAATTGAAATCATGATTAATTGATTTATTAAATATATTTAATTTAAAAATTTATTTAATAAAAGACATACTATCCTAATTAATTGCACGCATGTTTTTTAGGTTTATCATTCTATTCTACTTGTGATTTTTCTCCTTTTTTATTTTTAAGTTCCAACAAAAAATTATCTATAAAAAATTGGATAGAGTTAAGAAAATTACCATGCTTATATATTTGGTTTAATTAAATTGTTAAATCATATAAGAATTTTTATTTTATATAATACCTTAATTAATTTATTATTTTTTTTTGGATTTTTTATGATTACAATAATTAATTATCATGTGATCAAAATAATAAATAAATATTTATTAATTGTGATATATTTAAAACATTTAAACTATGAAGTTAAAATATAAAAATATGCGTGCAAATCATAACAAATATATTTAATTAACAATGCACAAAATTCTATTATAAATTGTAATTAAATAATTTTACTAAATTTTTGTTATCCTAAATAAAGCATGCAAATAATTTTGTTAACTAAGTCAGCTTTTTCAAAAAAAGTAAAAAAAGAGCACCTAAGATATCACTAAAGTAAAGGGAATCTAAGACAAGACTCAAGGTAATAACAATTTTTTGGAATATATGTATATATAAAAACATATATAAATATTTATTGACATATTTATTAATATATATTTATTTATCAAAATTTAAACTAAATAATTAATAATATATTTAAAATTCAATTAATATAAAAACTACTCCTATAAACTATAAAATGTGAATTTAATATCATTTTCACTTATAACTAAAATAATTGATTAATATAAAAGTACAGGAACCTTAATTATGTTTGAACGAGAGTATAGGAAATAAAAACAAATTTTCTTCTTTTAAAATTTATTTATTTTTCATTAAAATATGTAAACATGAATATTTTTAAATAAGACACAATCTGTTAAAAATTATAATATTATTTAGTATCCCGCATTACATCCAATAGGATGGTTTCCAATATTGACTTGATCATCAATTTAGTAAATATTAACTTGTTAAGTCGGTCATAAGTGGAAGTTAGGAGAGGCTTGTCGAGTCGAATGGATATCATATATTCATCTTGAGGCTATTGTTTTTTCAGGGTGAGAGGATATCATTGTGCGGAGGTGAATTTTTAGAGTTGCATGTGAAAGGGAATGCTCTCAACTCAATCTAATTACGGAATAGCAAGTCTTTGAGAAGAACAACCTACTATTTAAGGAACTCTAAATTGCTTGATATAGAAGTTTACAAAATGTGTGTCCATATTAGTGTTCAGATTTCTCTTACAGACTAATGACACGTGTTTTGGCACACTCAATACGAATGGAGTCATGACTCATTTAGTCAAACTTGGCGGAAATGGAATTCATTTTTAGTTTACAATTTAATAATTTTCAAAATGCCAAGTCAATTGAGACTGTTTGATGGTTAGCCAATTTTATGGGAGGATTTATAGTTTTAAACAATAAGCTTGAAATTAATTTTCAAAAGAAAGTAAAAGAAAAGAAAATAATGTAGAATGTGGGACTAATTTTAGGTTATCTAAGTAGAAGAAAAAAGAAAAGATTGAAAGGTAAAAGTTGAGTTCTCTCTTATTTGATTGTGTAGAAAATAAAAAGAAAAATAAAGTATTATATATATGTATATTATATAAAATGATGTGAATATCCTAAATAAAAAACGTATAAAAATAAGGGCAATTTGATATTTTGATTTATAAGATTAGCTTTCCATTTATATTTCCCTCCAAAATAGAAAGATTAAAAAAAATACTAGGTCCCACATGCTTTTTTATGCTTTCCTCTTGCCTGTGATAACACCAAATCAAATGGGGGAAGGAGCTGATTTTGCATGTTTTTCCTTCCTTCCCTACCTGTTCCCACCACTATGTTTTTTTCATTCCAAATGATGCGCAAAGCACTGCATTCGACATTAGCAACCCCAACAAACTAGCAAAGAATGCCCAGTTTTCTACAAAGGTTGTCACCTCTCAGCGATAGCTCCTGTTACACAAATAATTCTCAATTTTCTTGGCCTCTTTAACCTTTTGGGTTAGAACAAAAGTGTAGAGACATGAAGATGGAATGAGTGAGCAAACTTATTCCTCTACGCAATGTGACACTAAAGCCTTTTCAAGGTTCTAAACAAATGTTTCTATAGATATATACTATTGAAAATAAGTGAAATCATGTAATTTGGCACAAAAACCTTTTGAGATACTCTAAAAATACAACTTGTTAGCATGAGAGACAGGACTGAAGGGATGTGACTACTAGTGGAATCGTGGGGATGCAGTTTGCTGCCAAGCCATGTCCCTAATACTGCAATACAAGATGCACACAAGCTTGCTGTGGCCAGCCAAGTATTTGTCGGGTTGGAGATAACCCTGTTAGAAGGGGTATCCTTGTTCTGTGATCAAGCAACTCTCGCAGTCTGGCCCAATCTTGGTTTTGTCGCCAAGTGAATAGTACTACATACACGACGTTGCTCATGAAATTAAGAAGGATATAAAAAAGGATCAAGTGGATGCTGACAAGGAAAAATTTAACAAGGCGAGGAAGGGATCATCAGTGCAGTTGAATTAGCAAGTTTGGACTAGTAAGTACTGCCACTTGAGTCACTTTTCCTCCAAAGAAAGGCAAAGTGACCAGTACTTTTCTTGTCTTTGTTTCAAATCGTCAACCGATTGAAGTTTTTAACTGCTCACTTCTTCATTTACATAGGCCAAAATGAAGTAATATCTCAGAAATGGGGAAGGTGGCGGACAATTAAGTTTTTATGTTCCTGCTCTACCTCATCTAAATTTAACTCATGCTAGTCTTTAAGTATTGGTTATGCCACTTAAAGGTTATAAATATTTTGTTAAGTATATTAAAAGAGCAGATATAATACAAAGGTTGACATGATGACAAGTCAATACTCAATACTAGGTCCAAAATATGAATAGAAGAAAAACTCGACACAAAGATCTAGCCTAGCAGTCCAAAAGTATAGTAACAGTTTGTTGATGATGTGCAGCTACCTCAACTAGTTTCTTGCTCAAATTCTTCACCCTCAGATTCCTCTGCATTGTCAGCATCATCGTCATCTGCCTCATTGTCAAAGTCTTCCTTATCATTTTCATTAATGGTTTTCCCTATCACAATCAGGTTGCTGTTCATCTTCCTGATCTCGTTGCACTGCAATGATTCGTGTCAACATCGACAGGGATGAGTACGAGGCAAGGAATAATATGAAAGAGAGATTCAAAGAGCACTGAGTTGCACCTTGTAGCCTATTATCGTCTTAACTGAACAATACCTTATGTCATGGATAATCCAAGCATTTTCTTAATACTATGAACTATGAAGTATGTGTGAATGACTAGACTACTTTACATATCTGACTACTAGTTCAAAATCATCAGAGCCATGCAGCTAAGTTCAAGCAAACAGCTAGATGCTAATGTGGCAAAATGGCAGCTTTCCTTTGAGGAGATTTTGTTTGATTTGTGTGTGTATATTTACACCATGTTTGGAATAGTATTTTCACACCGCATCCATTACAAAAATCACTTCCACAGGCCTCAATGATTCAGAGGCTACTTGTTATTGCTTCAAATGAATGTAGAGAGAGAATGACAATCCACATTGCAAAATTCATTCCAAACATTGACTAAGTATTCACCAAGGATATCCCTTAGCTTGAAGTCCTTGATTAATTCCTTTAAGACATAGAGATCATTAAAGTAGACTTTGCCTCTCTCCACAAAGCTTTTTTCATATACACAACTAAGAATCAAACTGTGGTCAGGTCAACATGTCTAAGGGATCCAACATTCCAACTATCTCTATGCTAAACTTTGTTGGTAGATTTTATCCTTATATGATGACCGGACTTTGATTTTCCCAAAGGTATGAAATTTTAAGACAGAGATGCTAACAACATAAATTTGTGCACATAGGAAAAAAAGAAGGAAATATTCAGATATGTGTGTTTAGCTTAGCATATTTGCAGAAAATCATGTGCAATATTTCTCATTCGTGAATTCCCAGTTAGGACCATTCATACTAATGTTTCATATCATTGTTATTTGTTCATCATCTTCATATTGTCTGACAGAAATTCATGGAAGGCAAAATTGAAATGTTTAACCATCATATCACCGAATCCGTAAATGCTTCTGTACATCCCAAATAACCAAACATTTGATACATTACAAACCTAATCAAATAAATGCCTGCCACAATGGGTAGAAAAAGGATCCGGCTTTAATTTAATTCAATTTGCTAAATCAAAATAAGCTATAATAGACAGACTATGACCTAAACGACAACGTTTAAAATGAATAATTGTGCGTCAGAATGTAATGAGCAAAGCTAACAGAAGAAGAAAGGGTGGAGCGTAGAGGAGAGCACCTTTTCTTCGAAATCGGACTCTTCCATGGCGAGAAGGAGTTCTTCGTTTTGGGGCTGAGGCCACTGAGAGGGTAGCAGAAACGACGTCGGAATAGTCCTCGTCGACAATGGATACTGAGTCATATACGCCGGGAACTGTAACATCTTTTCTTTCCTTTGTTTTGCTGTTTCTTCGCCTTTTATTTTTTTCTCAGACACTGACACTCACCTGAGTCACCTCACGCTCCACTCCAACGCAGTACAGCTTTGGTAGCTCTCATTTATGAATAGTTAATATACACATTTGTTGTATAAAAAAAATAGATATATATTTTTTCTTTCTAATGGTGTAGTTACCGTGTTACTTTTCGTTAGGAGACGTATTATTATCACTTCCACTTATTCCAAGTATTATTGGTATAAAAAATAAAAATCTACACATTTTTCACCTTTTGTATTGGATTAATAATATGTTAAGATGTATTGAATTAAGATTTTAATTTATTTTATAAAAAAGTATAGTGCTATTTAATTAGAATAGAATTTTTAAATGATATAAATTAATTTTATGATATTTAATTAAGACTTTTAAGATTTTTTTAAAAATGTAACAAAATTTATTGATATTTAATTAGGATTTTTTATAATTTAAAAAAAGTATTTTGATATTCAAAAATAAATAAATTTTGATTGATTGTCTTTTAGATAAATTTTGATAAATTCTATATGACTTTTTAATGTAAAACACTTATCAAACATCCTAACTTAATTGAAATTTTGTTAGATTTTTTTTTTTATTGGTTATCAGATTTTTTTTTCTCCCATCACATATACCCTATTCTCTCTTTAATATCTAACATAAAAATGAGATCTACTCAATTGAAAGAGGTATCAAACAACTTCAAAAAATAATATTCTTCTCATATATATTTCTTTTATTCTTTTGGAAAAAGCATGTCAAATATACTTTTTCCCTTTGTAAATTTCTGTTTGCTTTCAAAATTAAATTAATGTTTACTTGATGTGTCAAGGCTAATCATGTTTTTCTTATACTAATTAACTATGTTCATCATCTGCTAGATATAATTTTCCGTGAGTGTCATGCTTAATTTTATCCTTCCCATAACTCAATAAACCTCCTACAAAATCTTCACCCTCTTCACTCCCTTATAGTATATATTTATTATTGCATCTCATTTTAATATGTAATTAAATTTATCATGAAATAATTATAGTAATTAAAAAAATAAAAAATCAACGTATAATTTTAAATCTATTGTTTAAATCCAAAATAGAAAATGAGATGTTATTGCAAAAAATGTTACTATAAAAGGACTTAAAGTTAGAATCAATTTAACTATTAAAAGATTAAAACAATTATATTAGTTTTACTTTTTTTTTTATCCAAACCTCATTATTTCTTATTACTTTTTTTCACAAACTCTTGTAATTTTGAATGTATTTTAAAAATTCACAAAGTCCTTTTAAATCTTATAAATTTATAAAATCTTTATAAAGCCTTTAAATTTTATGATATAAATTCATTAAAATTCAAACTATAATAAAAATCTTAAAAAAAATGTGATAAGTCATAATATTTTTACATAATCATTAAAATTCACAAGATTTTTTTATGATAAAATAATTTTTTAAAATTCTAATCCAAAACACCCCTAACATTATAAAATTTGTTACATTAGTATCTGATTATAAATGATCATAAATTAATTGTTTTTAATAATTATATTAAACATAATTTTCTTACGACTCTAAAATTCTTTATTGATATATTTTTAAATATATATCTACTTTAGGTTTTGGTTAAGTTATTTAATTTTTGAGTATAATGATCATACATCCTAATGCTTGAAAAAAGGCAACCAGTCGAACATTCTTAATACCTACACTAATTATGTGTTTGGTTATGCGTTTTATTTATCTGGACTCACGTTAGATTTAACGCTATTAGGAGTAATTTTCATCTTTTTTTTCAATTAGATGTGAAAAACAATCTATGTTGATCTTAAGGATGCTAAATCAAACATGCTGCTATAAGTATATCATTCAATTAATTTACAACTATCAAGTGCGGTGTGAACTTTCATCACATTTTTAAATTTTTTTAGAATAAATACCTAAATTCATCTCAAGAATTATAATTTATTGATATATAATATATGAGTCCCTAAAAGATTAAGAAAAACTATATTTTGTCCCATACTTTGATCCTAAAAGTTGATTTCACATTAATTTTGCATGTTTTCTACCACCGAATCGAATATATTATAAAAAATTTGCGGATAGAAAAATACTACATTATAAATAATTTAACGGTCTCTCTTCCTTTCTACCTTATTGCCAAGAGTCACTTAAAATTCTTATTTAAGAGGTTCATTTGGCTCAAGATGAGTCCTGAAATGAGAAAACGTTCACAACCCTCATTCTTCAAATAATGTGTTCCTCGCCTGCAAAAGTTATCACCCACCGCCAACATCGTATACTTTAGTAAGGAAAATGATTAGAATCGATCCCACGCCAATACTTATCCCATATTACGCGCTACTGCTACCGAAATCTTTCCCATTCCCTCTCAAAACCGTTTTGGCACCGCTACCACAAATACACAGACAAAAACCACACGACAACAAAATTTTAAGGAAACTTCGACCTCGTAATAACAACCACCACCAAAATCTGACAAGTAACGTTATGAATTCTGAGGAAACCATCTTCGATAAGCAATGACTAATAACTAACGAGTTTCCATTTGCAAGCATACCTCGTGTCATTTCCCTCCAATGTCCACGTGTTCCTCTGACACGTGACTTCCCCCTCTTCATTCCACCGAATAAAACAAAACAAAAAAAGAAAAAAACCATTCTTTTCCTTAACATTAACATGCCAGCCTGCTTTTAATTTGCTTTATGCGTTATTACGAGTTGTAAAGAGCTAGTTTTATTATTAAGCTATGTTGAGGCTTTACGTGTGTGTATTGGAAGCCAAGGACCTACCCGTGAAGGACACCTACGTGAAGCTAAGGCTCGGAAAGTTGAAGTGCAAGACAAGGATACTGAGGAACACGTGCAACCCCGTTTGGAACGAGGAGTTTGGTTTCAAGGTGCATGGTGCTGAAGACGTGCTTGTTGTCTCTGTTGTTGTTAATCATGATAATAATAATGAGTGCAGATCAGTGACCAATGGTTCTGTAGTGGAGTTTGTGGGTGAGGTACGGATTCCGGTTGGTTCGGTTGCTTTTGAGGATAAGCAAACGTTGCTGCCCACGTGGTTCTCTCTTGAAAGCCCCAAGAGTGGGAGGTTTTTCAATAAATATTGTGGTTTGTTTCCCTCATCACTATGTTAATTACTTGCATACATACACTAACACTGTTTTGGTATATATTCTCTTGTATTTGTTTCACCAAACTTTGGCACTTCTTATGTCATTTGGCTTTTATTAATGTATTTCTTTTGCCTATTAAAAAAAAACTAACACTGTTCTGTTACCTTCCTTTCAGTTTCATCAATTATGTTTCTGGGTTACTTCTATTGGTACCATAAGAAAATTAATTATTATGAAAAAATGCAAATTGTGAAGTGCATAAGTTAGTTGTATGTTTCATCTATGTACGAGAGGAGACCTAGACATTATGTGATATTTCCTGCACTTGGTTTCTGATGATAACTATTTTACATTTTTTGAGGCTAAAATGTTTTATTTGTATTAATTCTTTGAGAAATGGCAAGAATACACTTTCAATATACTTCTTGATGTCGGCTGAAATGATTAGCAATTACAAAATTTTGTAGGTCTAAACATCTTATATAATGAGCTTCATTCATGATTTCGTAGTTTACAAAAAATTTTAATCCATAATAATGAGTGTGTTAGAGACTATATTGTTAACACATTTAATGTTTTTTCTAGTAACATAGTTGCATTATGCAGAAACTTCACTATAGGGGTTAACTGGTAGATAGCATTAGAGTGCATTTTAACATTTAATGATGCGGTTCCTATACATATATAGAATTTATGTATCTGGAGGGTAATACTTGCTATGGAATTCAATTGGAAAAGTGATAATAAAAATGAGTCCACTGGACAAAATCTTGAGCCAATGTTGCATTTTGTGTTCTAATCATTTCTACTTGTTTACCTTATATATACACAGTTTTGTTTCTCACAGGTTAAACCACTCTTTTATTTGTTTTGTAAATTTGAAACTGTTGTCCAACATATGGAACTGATTTTTAGTTCAATGTGTTGTATGATCAGGGAAAATTCTCCTTACCGTGTCTGTTCATGGTAAAGGCCGCTCTTCTTTTATGAATCATAAGCATTCTCCAAATTCAACTATTGCAGTTGAGGACTCAAGAGACTTGGAAGGTCTGCACTTTTTATGTCAGTCACCTTGTGATAAAATGGGTGTAGGCAAACAATTGTTGAAGGTTATTGCTAATGGTCTGCATAGGATTTTCAAAAAGAAGGAGGGAAACTCAAATTTTGGGGATTCTTCAGAACTATCCACTTCATTATCTGATTATGAAGATAGTGTACACGAAAATACGTTTCCTTGTAGCTTTGAAGAAGGCATTGCACTAATGGAATCAAGAGATGACAACAAACCAGAAATGCCTGAAAATTTGCCCGGGGGTATTCTAGTAGATCAGATTTATTTAGTCTCTCCGAACGACCTTAATGTGTTTCTTTTTGCACCCAATTCACAGTTTAGTAAAGATATGGCTGAACTGCAGGGAACAACAAATGTGCAAGAGGGGCCTTGGACATGGAAAAATGGAGACACATCATGTTTAACACGAGTGGTTACCTATACGAAAGCGGCTACGAAATTGATTAAGGCAGTTAATGCCATTGAGGAGCAAACCTACATTAGAGTGAGCAGAAAGGAATTTGCTATACTTGTTAGTGTAAGCACACCTGAGGTCCCATATGGGAATTCCTTTAGGATTGAATTGCTTTACAAGATAATGCCAGGGGAGGTATCTTCTGGAGAGGAATCCTCCCATCTAGTTGTGTCTTGGGGAATTGTCTTCCTCCAAAGCACAATGATGAAAGGCATGATAGAAGGTGGGGCAAGACAAGGATTGAAGGAGAGTTTTAGCCAGTTCTTGGACCAACTTGCTCGGAATTTTAAGGTGATAGATAAGGCAGATTTACCAGACAAGGAACATTTGTTGGCAACTTTGCACACAGAAAACCAGTGGTATTGGTGGCAGACAATTACATACTTTTGGAATTTCACTGTGGCTTCCACCATTTTCATGTTTTTGTATGTGTTGGTGCATATTTTAAGGTGTGGTCCAAATGTGCTTCAGGGCTTGGAATTTAGTGGGCTTGAATTGCCAGATAGTTTTGGAGAGCTCATTACAAGTGGAATTTTAATCATCCAGTTGCAGCGTGTTTATAATATGGTGTCTCATTTTGTGCAGGCTAGATTTCAAATGGGTAAGTAAGCATATCATTTGAACATACTATTATGCTTGCTATCACATTCAAGTGACTTCATCTGAGGATTCACTTTTCGCATCCTTTTCCTCTAATAGGCACTGACCATGGCCTCAAAGCTCATGGTGATGGATGGGTTCTTACTGTGGCTTTAATTGAGGGGGTTGACCTAGCCTCCTTGGAGTCAGAAGGATTGTCAGATCCCTATGTAGTTTTCACTTGTAATGGACAAACAAGGTCAAGCTCTGTGAAGCTTCAAACGTCCGATCCTCAATGGAATGGTTTGGCCTTCTAACTTCTAACTTGTTAGTTGTTAATCTTATCTGCAATAACTTTGCTTTGATATGAAATTATTATGAATATATCTTTACTAGTATCTTCTATTGGTATTTATACTAATATGCAGAGATATTAGAGTTTGATGCTATGGAAGAACCACCATCAGTTTTACATGTCGAAGTTTTTGATTTTGATGGTCCATTTGACCAGGATGTTTCACTTGGACATGCTGAGATCAATTTTCTAAAACACACATCAACTGAGTTGGCAGACATGTGGGTCATGCTTGAAGGAAAGCTTGCCCAATCTTCTCAGTCAAAGTTGCACTTGAGAATTTTCTTGGATAACAATAATGGAGTTGAAACAATCAAGGAATATTTGGAGAAGATGGAAAAGGAAGTAGGCAAAAAAGTAAGCATTTGGAAACTGACATGCTTTGGTAATTGGTATTATGTAGTTCAACCAATTTTATTAATTTATTTATTTTCTGTTTGTATCATAGAACATTTAGAACTATTTATTATATATGACTGAATAGCTGAATGGCAGTTGAATCTTAGATCACCTCAAAGGAATTCTACATTCCAGAAATTGTTTGCCTTGCCTCCCGAAGAATTTCTCATCAAAGATTTCACTTGTTACCTCAAGAGAAAAATGCCTTTGCAGGTACAACATGTGGTTGACAACTTGATATATTTAAACACATTTTTTGATAATATTGGTTGACTATATAAGACATCAAAGTGGAGAATTGTTTGAAAATATGCAATGTTGAATTAATATATAATAATTTACCTGGTGATTTTTAAGTGATAGACTGCATAATTTAAATAAAGGATGCCTTCCCGTTGTAGGGTCGGCTGTTTCTTTCAGCAAGGATTCTGGGGTTTCATGCCAATTTGTTTGGACACAAAACCAAGTTTTTCTTTCTTTGGGAAGATATTGAAGAGATACAAGTGCTTCCTCCATCATTGGCAACATTAGGAAGCCCTACATTGGTCATAATTCTGCGAAGAGGCCGAGGTCTTGATGCAAGGCATGGTGCAAAGACTCAAGATGAAGAAGGGAGACTTAGATTTCATTTCCAATCTTTTGTTTCATTTAGTGCTGCCTCCAGGTATGAATCAAGCATACTTATATGCCTAATCTTATAAATTGATTCCATGTTTCAGATTCAGCTAACATCATATTTTTGTTTCCATAAAAGAACAATAAAGGCCTTGTGGAGAACAAGAATACTGAACCCCTATCAGAAAGAACAAATTTCAGAAGAGCATGAAGATCAAGAAAGCTTTGTAATTCCGGAAGACTCTGCATCTATCTTAGAGAATGAAGAAAAAATGTCCAGAATTTTCTCTGCAGAACTTCCAATCAAGGTAAGCAATCAACTACTAGTACCTGAATATAACTAAAGATAGAATTAGCCTCTTTGAAAGTCTGTGTAGTATAAGTTTGTCTGGCTTTAATGTGTGTAGTATTACTCTTTATCAGATGAAATCAGTGATGGGAGTTTTTGATGGAGGAAACCTGGAGCATAAAATTATGCAGAGAACAGGATGTATGAACTATGAAACAACATCATGGGAACAAGTAAAGCCTGATGTCTTCGAGAGGCGTGTTTCTTACCAATTCAATCGACACGTGTCAGCTTTTGGTGGTGAAGTCACATGCACACAACAGAAGTTTCCAAATGCAGACACTGGAGGTTGGACTGTGATTGAAGTTATGGCTCTTCACGGTGTCCCATTTGCCGATTACTTCCATGTAAGCTAAAGTGGAAAGTCAAACTTACTTTTTTTGTGACAAGTTAATTTAGTTCATCTTGTTCTACTGAAGGAAATCTGATTCTGATCTTCTGTGTCTGCAGATTCATTTTAGGTATGAAATTGAGAAATCCTCTCTTGGTGACTGTGCTTGCAAGTGTGATGCTTACATTGGTATTATGTGGCTTAAGAGCTCGAAGTTTCAGCAGAGGATCAACAGGAACATAACTGCCAAGTTTAACCTTCGATTGAAGGAAATATTTGAACTGGTTCAGAAAGAGATTTTGTTAATGTCTCAGAACTCTCATGGATAAGGATATGTTAGGCAGATAGAATAAACTATATCACGCCATAGAAGTGTTTGGAGATCTCTAAGTTTATGACTCGTTTAGTATGTGGATTTAACGGCGGGCAAACCTGGTAAATTAAGAAATTATTAAGGATTATCATGATCTCCAAAATTCCCAAGAGGTAGTTAAACCTCTAATATATCATTCACCAAAAAAATAATCATGATCTCCAAAAATCTTCTATAACTGAATTTTATTAACCCTTTTCTTGTAAATTGAAACACTTAGTTAAGCCAAGTCAATTGAAAAATTTAGTTAAGCAAAGTCAATGGATATATGTGGTGGCATTAATTGGATCATTTAGTAAGTTCTTTATTTTTTTGAGAGAAATGTAGTAAGTTCTTATAGCTGCTGGTTATAGCACAAATGTTGATCTATATCTATGATCTAATCTATAATAATACCAAAGAATTTTGTAAAAAAAACAACAAAGAAAATGACTTTTTCTTTGGGTAATAAGGAACAAAATCATTTAATTCCTACATTCTTTTTGTCCAATTTAGTTCTAGTAAATTGCACATGACTAAAAAAATACACTTAAAATATTTTTTTTTTATTTTTCACAATTTTATCAGGATTGCATCTTACTTCATGTCAACCATTGATAATTACTTTTTTTTTACATAGTAATAGTAAATTCATATTTAAATGAATAAAAAGAGAATTCAATAATTTATTAATGTATTTAGTGTACATTAAAATAAATATTGGTCATTAAAAATACTAATATTTTATTTTTCTAAATTTTCATTAAGCATATAAGTTTAATATTAGTATATTCATTTTTTTTATTAGAGAGTGTAAACATATGGGATGCAATCAATTCATTTAATTTAATCCAACTCAATTAAATTTTTGTGAGTTGGATTGAATCATTTGATTATATTGATTTTAATTTACTAAATTCAATTAAATTAGATTACGTGGTTTGAACTTTGAAGTTTTGGATTTGATCAAAATTCAACCTAATCCTTATATAATTAAATTATTAATACAAAAATCCTAAATTAAGCACATCTAATTCTTAAGATAATATGTTATTTTGGATTTTACCTTTTTTCTATTTATTTAAAAAAATCATTATTTTGAATTTTATCTTTTTTATTTATTTTAAGAAAATATATTATTTTATAAATGATACTCTAAATATATATTTATGATTTTTTTTATATTTTTTTTGTTTATTGTATGAATAGTATAATATTCAATTAAATACTAATTTTTTAAAATATCCTTCCTATTATGTCAAAAATATATATTATTTTTTAGATTTCAGATTTCTTTTTTAATTTTTTTCAAAACTTAAAAGAAGTGATGATTTTTTTAAGTTAGATTGGATTAGAAAAAATATAAATTTAACTCAATTAAATTTAATTATAAAAATAAATAAATAAAATTCAATCCAATCCAAAATCAATTATTATCTTACTTTCTTGTAATATTTTTTTTTAAAAAAAAAATTAAACTAATAAAATATTACTTACTAGTGAGTACATTATATGTAATTAGTCCCTATAATTACTAGTGAGTAGTGACCACCTTATTAGTTAATTACTTAGTACTAGTGTACTAGAGTCATAGATCTCTACCAAATCCACTTTCCACTCTGACTTCCACACTGCATCAGGTTACCATCTGTACCTTAACGTCACTATCCATTATAAATCTTCCTTGTAACTAAAGCCAAACTTGATATTCTCCACGCTCCATTGAATCAGAATCGAATCGATTCGATATTATTCCATTTTCACAAATCCCAACCCTCACTTTCTCTTTCGCCATCCAATCCACCGCCATGGCCATGGATCCCAACCCCCGAACCTTCCCTTTCCTCTCTTATATCCTATATCATGTCGTGCCTCCCTTCCCTCACTCCTAGTCCCGCTGTTGTCTCACCCTCCGATTCCCACAAATTCGATATAGAACAGCCACAGGAGATCGTGGCCCAAATGTCGCACCTAGTAGACCCAAAGCTCGTGGCCTCGATTGGGCCAGGTGGCACAGGCCCGGTCGATCCTCACCCTGGTCGGGGAGTGACCGATGCACGAGGAGGTCGACAATGCCCGGGCAAAGCTAGCCGAAATTGAGGCCCAGATGTCTCGAGAATTGGAAAAGATCGTGCTGCAGGCCCGGCTTGTGGAGATGGAGATCCAGGGTTGGCGGGTTGAGTAGGCCGAGAGGGAGAGGGAGTGCAGGGAGCAGACAGAGATGGAGAGGCAGGTGTGGAGATCGATGCTATAGCTTGACGAGATGCACAAGACCTACAGAAGCTTCTCAAGGACGCCGAAAAGCGGTTGGTGAAAATGTACGAGTCCAAGAAGATGGCAGTGATGCTGACGTGGCTTGTGGTGAGGAAGTGAATGAAGAGGTTGTGGGAATAATACAGGAGGCTTATGGGAAAGGAATGGAAAAAGTCAATCTTTCTGGACGACAGTTGAAGCTCCTGCATGAGGCTTTTGGTCGCATTTCTGGCTTGCTCTCTAGAAGCACCGATACTACATTTTTGATATGTTTTTAATACGGCGTTATTTCAAAAATACTAATATTTTTAATACATCTTAGTATTAAATAATATTTTTTTATATAGAATATATTTCATATTAATAACACCCAAACTAATTAAGGATGCATACATAAATAATAGAATAATATAAATAGCGATGTGTAGTTATGAATATGGAGAGTGTAAATAACAGGGGCAAAATAAGCAATTTTGTGGATCGTTCGAATAAAAAAAAATCTAATACCAACTATATATATTGCTTCTATGCTTCGTTCAAAACTTAAAATATTATTATAACTTACAATGCTGAAAAGTTTAAGTAACGCTTCAACTTTTTTCCTCTCCCAGACATAAGTAATAATTGGGCTTTTTTATCAAATGGGGGTAAAAATTTAAAGTAATTACATTATGAGGGTAAAAGATTTTTTTTTTTCCCATTTAGGGGTAAGTCGTGCGACCTATCACAATTTTGCACTCAGAAGTCGTGACAAATGTTACGACTTTAATTTTTTTTAACTATTTTAAATTAAATTAGAACGGAAGTCGTATGAAACCATCCGACTTAAATTTTTTTTTCAAATTAATTAAATAATATATTTGAAGTAATTATTTATTTAATTTAATATAATTTAAAAAGATATAATTTTAAAAACGTTGTTATTAATTTAATATATTTTTTTATTATTTGAGTAATTTGAAAAGGCAAATAAATTTGTTTATATATTGAGTAGGAAATTCCAAATTTTTATTACTTAAACATAATTTAAAATTGTTAGTTAAATTATTTTAAAAAATATGCAAGTTTAAACTAAAAAATAAAAAAAATTAACGTTGTTTAAAAAAGAAATAATTAAATAATTAAATTTTAAAAACAATAAAAAAGGAAGTCGTGGAGCATCACACGACTTCAAAGTCGTGTAGCTCCACACGACTTCTAAGCAAAAAAGAAAAAAAAAGAAAAAAAGAAAAAAGAAAAAATGAAAAAAAAATGAAAAAAAGGAATTTAAGTAATTTGAAAAGGCAAATAAATTAACAATATATTTTTTTATTATTTGAGTAATTTAAAAATAATTTAAATTTTGTAGTTTAATATAATTTAATTAATTTTAAAAATAGATAAAAGTAGTTTAACTTTATTATTTAAAAATGCAAGCAATTTTTTTAATATGATTTAATATATTTTGTAAATATTTTAAATTATTTGATTAAGTATTTTAGTAATTTATATTATAATTACTTTGAATTACAGTTAATATTTCAATTAATTTTGTAGTAATGTTAAAATTTAAATTTTGATAGATTGATTGTTGGATGAAAATATTTTGGTAGTAATTTTAACTTGTAAAACATGACATAACATATATTTATTTTGATTTTGATAATTAAATATATTGATTTTGTTGATAAATTTTTACAAATATAATTATTTTTACTTTTGTTAACACAATGTGATAATTATTTGTGGTATATTTTAAAAATATTACCATTTAAAATTTAAGATTTAAAAGAAATGATTGAACTATACTTAATAAAAAATGGGGTGTAATTAGTCATTTTCAATTTTTATGGATAAACTTATCAAATACTGGGATGCATTTAGCAATTTTTTACTGTACAAGTCATGAGCAATCTCAGGACTTTAAAGTCGTGGGAGGGGGAGTGCGGATAGCAAAATAAAATAAAAAAAACAAAACGCTATATGATTTTAAAGTCGTAAATATATATACGACTTTAATGTCGTATATATGTTTACGACTTTTAAACATTTGAGAAAAAAAATAAAAATATATAAATTAATAATTAAAATTATATATTTATTAAAATATTTAACTATCCAATTTATTAATTTTCAAACAACCTAAAATTTAAATTTTATTTTTCAAATTAAATTTACATGTTATTAAAAAAAAATATAAATTTATTTGCCTTTTCAAATTACTCAAATAATAAAAAAATATATTAAATTAATAACAACATTTTTTAAATTATATTAAATTAAATAAATAATTACTTCAAATATATTATTTAATTAATTTTAAAAAAAATTGTAGTCGAATGATTTCATATGACTTTAAAGTCGTAAATATATTTACGATTTCCCTTCTAATTTAATTTAAAATAGTTATAAAAAAATTAAAGTCATAACATTTATCACGAAATACAAAGTCGTGACAGATGACACGATTTACCCTTAAATAAAAAATAAAAAATCTTTTGCCCTCAAAACATAATTCCTTAAATTTTTACCCCCATTTGATAAAAAAAGCCGTAATAATTGCTACCTACATCTAGGCACTTACTCCACTCACGGTTTCCTTCTTTCTTCTTTCACCATCCATTTTCCTCTTCTTTTTGGTACAGCTACCTACGGCTTCAACTTATTCTCATCTCAATCTCAATATCTTCTCTCACTCTCTTTCAGTTCTACAAGGTTGTTTTAACGTGGGTGTGTATCTCTCTTTCTCAATCTTTCACCTTTCTTCTTTTTGTTTTCTGGAAGAGTTCAGGTGCTGAGGCCATTCACACCACCAACAACGAGGAGTCCAGCCACGTACATAAGGAACTCTCAATGTCGACTTGAACCAGTATGATCTTTTGCGAGGACTGGAGGAAGAACAAACTTCCTTATTTGCAGCTTTTTTTATATTACAAAAGTGCCCTTTGAATTGGATACGTAAAATCGCGTATCAGGAACGTATCTGTATCGGACACATGTCTGATACGTTGAAAAAAGAATTTCACATGTATCCGTGCTTCATAGCTTGCTCGTTCTTGATCTTTCAACCAATCAACTCTCAGTAACCTCCACTTTTTCTTGCTCATTTCTACGATTTTGATCCACATTAGCCCTCGTTTTCTTGTAAAAAATTGGAAGAGGCAGAAGCAAGGCATTTGTTGATTCCACTGATCCACATCCAAAGTGTCTGACATGTTACCAAACCTGCTCTTAGTTGAGACATGTATCCGAACACGCATTAAATCATTCAAAATCACGGTTGAAACACTAACCAACGTGATTCTAGGTAAATATTTTCATGTTTGGTCTAATATTAAAGAATCGATTTTGGGTCTTCAATTTTAAGTCAAAGCAATTTTAGGTAATTTTTAAGTTTCATAAAATAATTTATACTGGGTTTTAGTACTAAATTTTAATAAAAACACTTCAACATTGATGATCAGGATGATCACTTCACTTCAGAAAACTATTTTGCAAAATCAATTCCATGTATGCTTGGTTTCATGTTATATTGTCCAGAATCAGATTAAAATATTAGTTAACGTGATTTTAAGTAATCAACATTAAGTTCATTCAAAATCAATATTGCCAATACTCACCCAAACATGCATGAATAATTCAAAATAAATGTTGTAGAAGCTTGCTGCACATGAAATTTGTGATAGGATTTTAGATGATGTCAGCTTTTATTTTGAATGTGTGTGTATGCTTCTTGGTGCTCAATTGGCATTTAAAATCTTGTTGCACGTACTAGTTTGCTATTTTGCTTCAATGATTTAGCATTTATTTTAATGTTTTACATGTATAGTAATTTACTCTGTGCATTGCTATGAGCAATTCCTGATTCAATAGCTGGATTGCAAAACCTTGAGGAGCTTAATCTGTCTTCAAATCTTTTGGAATCACTGCCAGATTCAGTTGGGTTGTTACAAAAGTTGAAATTGCTCAATGTCTCTGGAAACAAGCTGACTGCACTTCCTGATCCCATCTGTCAGTGCAGGTATGTGAGAAATTCGTAAGAGCACTTACTTGTAATTAGTAATTACTGTGCCTTGTGATTTGGGATCCCTTTTGGACACTAGCATCAATGTGTTTTAAGAATAAATGGTTAACTTTGGTGGAGAGCTGCATGAGTATTTTGTAAGCCATACTTGTAGACTACTAGTTAGTGAAAAATGGGAGCAGTTCTAATGCTTGGTGGAGAACTATTTTTTGTTCCCTTCAAATTTGTCGAAGTATATATCAAGCTTATGTCGGATTTTGTCATTTTGTTTGTGTCTTTCACCATTCTAAAGTTCTATGTAAGTGTTCAAACACTGTTAAAGTATCTCATTAAGAATTCTATGTTCTGTTTGTGCAAATATCAACTCATTTTTCAAACCATGACAGGAAAATCATACTCAAGTCATTTAGGAATTTATTCAAACTATGAATGCTTTAATTATGATTGATTGAACTCCTATTATATTGAATGATCAGGTCATTGGTGGAGTTGGATGTAGGTTTTAACAATCTCTCATATTTGCCAACAAACATTGGATATGAATTAACGAACTTGCAGAAACTCATGATTCATTTGAACAAGATTCGATCTTTTCCCTCATCTATCTGTGAGTTGAAGTCCTTGCGCTACTTTAATGAGCTTCATGGACTTCCAATTGCCATTGGGAGATTGACTAATCTTGAAGTTCTCAACCTGAGCAGTAACTTCAGTGACCTCAAAGAACTTCCCGAGACATTTGGTGATTTGACTAACCTCGGGGAATTGGATCTCAGCAATAATCAGATACATGCTCTCCCGTACACATTTGGTGGCCTTGATAATTTGACCAAGCTCAACTTGGAGCAAAATCCTCTTGAATTGCCACCAATGGAGATTGTAAATCAAGGGGTTGAAGCCATAAAGACTTTTATGGCCAAGAGGTGGCTTGATATATTGTTGGAGGAAGAAAGGAAAAGCAGCCAAGAAATGCAAGAACAAGAACAGGGTGGTTGGTTAACACGAAGCACCTCCTGGTTGAAGAATGTTTCTGGAAATGTAATTGGGTATATTGGAGCCGTTGGATCTCGTGTGCACCTAAATCTCCCAGAGATGCATATCTTCATCAGCAGCTGTGAGGTGAAGGTCCAAGACATTGGGACTGTCATAATGTAGATACTAATTGCTGTTAAGCAACAATTTTCTGTCACTCCCTCTTTTGGTTATCTGCCCCACCCTAAATAGCGTGGGTTGATTTGCTTACAGTTACAGAAATTTTGGTTTTGCTCTGGCAATATCTGGATGAGAAATGCCACTAATACACTTTCTTTCCCACACATTTTTGTATGATTTGAAATTCATTTAGATTTTACTAAATCTGTGTATCCCATTCTTGAATTAGTGAAGATTATATAAATTTCAATTAATAGAAGAGGATGTTATGAAGCGGGTTAGTAATACTCCTGTTTGAATTGATAGGAAGAGATGGAATAAAGTAAAATGAAATGATATTAGATTCCATTATTCCAATTGTTTCAGATAAAATGAAGTTAAATGAAGTTTATAATGCATTTTTGTCTGGTAAAGGAGGTGTTCTTAAATGAGATTTAAATTCCAATTCAAGTGCGAATTAGGTAATAAATAATAGTTTTAAATGAGATCAGTTGAATTATGCAAAAATTGTTGGGTATTTCGGACCCTCAAATCAATTTGCGGAAGCGGAAATAAAATCAAAAGGGAGAGAGAGAGAGACAATCAGAATTTGTTTTACGTGAGAAAACCTTCCTCAATGTGAGAAAAGAAAAACTCACGGGACCTAGTCCAGTATCAAAATCCACTATAACAATAATCGGTTACAATGAATCAAAAACACACCAATGTGGTGATACACTCAACCTCTCCAACAATGGTGGTCACTCAAATGCTCACAGTGTTTCACTCTAAGCTCTCAAATATGCAGGCACGGTGGCTTGCTCAAATATATCACTCAAGACTGTCACTTGAGGCTCTCAAATTTCTGTGTGTCTTGCCTCCACCCTTATTCATCTATTTATAGGATGAAATGGGCTGGGCCTAAGCTATCAAATATTATTTGATTTATATCTTATCAAATAATAACAAGATTATATCTTATCAAATAAAAGCAAGATTATATCTTATCAAATAAAAGCAAGATTATATCTTATCAAATAAAA
>CM023946.1:17067042-17093302 GCA_013407115.1 Glycine latifolia | reverse complement strand
ACCAAGATTATATCTTATCAACTAAAAACGGAAATTATCCAACAAAAATTTCTACGAATATACATGATCTATATCTTTACATGTATTACACTTTTGTTTTTTTAGAGATATATACATGGCCCTGGTGCAATAATGAAGTATCCCTCTCTTCAACACAGTTTCTGTAGATTTATATTTCCTGAGGGCACCTGTCATACTTGTGTAATAATGAAGTATCCCTCTCTTCACAGCTGGTGCTAGCTCAAAAAATGATATGCCTAAGGAACCTGTCACTGATCAGGGAATAGTTCAATAGTTTACAAGTATGGTATCTATTGGATATTTGTTGAATCTTTTATACATAAAAAGATTTATAAAGTTTTGATGATAACAAACAATGAATGTCACATTATTAGATTTATTGCACTGATGATAATTATTTGATATTTTGAAGTTACTAATATTTTGAATTTGATATTTTGAAGTTACTGATATTTTGGATTTATGAAGACCAACATAATTGATAAGATTATTTGAAGAATCCTGAAAATTAATATCTTTCAAGATGACATAGAATTAAGAAGATTTGTTTCTATTTATTTATTAGATTTTATGTAAGGAGATTAGAAGATTGATCTTGCCAATATAATTATCTTTAAGATTGCATTCAAAAATAGGATAAAATATTTTTAAGACTACATTGCATAATATAATAGAATATCTTTAAGATTGCATTGCATGATAAGATAAATTTTTTTAAGATTAAATTCAAAATTTAGATAAAATCATATCTTTAAATTAGTGTAAATAGAAACATATGTTTGTGTTTTATGCATGCATTCCATTCCAAATAATATCAGAGTTTAGAGAGTTTATATTTGCATCATTGAGAGAATTGTTGTGAGATCATATAGAAGCGTTGACAAGTCTGATTCTTCAACTCTCCATCAGGATTTAAAGGTACCTATTTGCTTAAGGAATAGAAGCGTAAAGGTAATTATTTTATTGTATTCTTCTTCTTGACTTTGGGAAATGTCGCAATTGGGAAACTAGGATAGCAGTTCTGTCTCTATTCTTGGTGAATTGAGATGTGCGACTCCTGACTGGGAAACTAGGATACCAGTCTGGCTGGGAAACAAGGATACTAGTCTGTCTTTATTCGTGGTGAATTGAGACGAGA
Source organism: Glycine latifolia (assembly GCA_013407115.1). Lineage (NCBI taxonomy): Eukaryota > Viridiplantae > Streptophyta > Magnoliopsida > Fabales > Fabaceae > Glycine > Glycine latifolia. Next base: position 17,092,143 of record CM023946.1, on the reverse strand, counting down.
GCTTTTTGCTGGGAAACAAGGATACCAGCTCGGATAATTGTTGTGTAAGGGTAAGTTAGAAAACTAGGATACTAGGAACTCTTGTACACAAAATTATCATAGTGGAGTTGTCCATTGGATTGATTATCCAATTTGGACGTCGTGATTTTTTACCCAATTGGGTTTTCCACGTTAAAATTGATTGTGTCTTATTTATCTCTTATCTTCATATTATTGCTTTGAGTTTGATTTTAAATTGTGAATTATTTTATAAAACTCAATTCACCCCCCCTCTTGAGTTCATCTGGGACCAACAGTATCAAAATTCCAACGTTGGAGGATAAGTTTAGTTGAACCAAAGGTTTAGTTGAAGTACAAATGAGTTTCACTATCTTTATCCTTCACCCTCACATGAACCAAAAATCAAATAAGAGCAAGATAATTTTGTTTGCAAATTTTCTCCTTTCTAGTTTTTTATCTGCCTATTTTAAGCTCAACTATACATATCAGATATTTTATTTGCCTATTTTATACACTAGTCACACTTAGGAACAAGAGCTCCCATGCCGCTCAATGACCTTGAACACACAAAACATCTTTTATAAATGCATCAAGGTTCACATTGGAGGATCCACCTTCTGCAACTCCTCGGTCACTTCTAGTGCTTTGTCTCGGATTTCTTTACCCTTTTCAAGATCCGTAAACTCTCTAATTACTCCCACTATTTCTTCTTGTCTTATTATTTCTGCACTTCCCAAATCTGATCTTTTTAACTCCCACCCATTCTTCCACTCTTCCAAAATCTGCCTACTATTTGGGACTTGGTCAAAGTAAAGAGGGAATGTCAGCATTGGAACACCAGCAAAAACAGCTTCTAGAGTTGAATTCCACCCACAATGGTTACTTAGAAATTAGCTTCTCCTGAGCTTTTATCCAATAGATGTTAAGTTTAGTTGATTCATGAGGTGTTAGTTGTGTTTTTGTAGAAATTTCACTGCAAGGAAATGAAAGGAGACTCAAGGGTTTGAAGCTGTTCGCTCAGCACGACAGGCCCGCTCAGCACAACCAGCTAGATTAGCGCAATGTCACTTGTCCAGTTGGACAATGAAGGTGTGTTGAGCGCGGACCACGATTCTGAGATGCTGTTAAAAGGAAAATTAGGACACGGAAAAGGGGATCTCTAGAGCTGAGGAGATCTAGACTCATAGAGAGCCAGAGGCATAGCTGGAAGCATGAATGAAGGGAGAAATCCCACTCATTTGGGGATCTCTTCATCCATTACCTTCCATTCCCTTCCATTCTTCTTGCTTTCCTTCATATTTGTAAGCCCTCTCATGGAAATGGAAGGCTAACTCATCTATTGTTGGGGTTCCAACAGCCAAGCATCTTGATGTAATGATTCTAACTATTTATTTAATGCTATTTTTGTATCATTGTTGTTTCTCTGAGCTTTATTCATGTTTGTGGTGTTTTCCCATATGCATGCTTTGTTATAGGGTTTTAATGCACTAGAAAGTGGTTAACTCCTTAGAACTGAGAAACGCTTCTAAACGATATCATGTCTAGGGATAGAGTGGTGTTATTTAGCCTAGGTAACGTATCATCTCGAATCGAAATGCAAAACGGTTAATGTAGCTTGCTGAGAGATTAGGAGTGAACTTAGGTGATTTAGGGTCTAGCACTTGAAGAATCAATGTTAGAATACATTAGTAGATGAGAGTGAGCGATTTTAATGTTGAATAGAGAAATATCTGTAATATTGCATCAAGAGTAGTTTCGATGAATTGGGCCCAACACGTAACAATCCTCTGCATCAACTAACATTCACCCCCAAGTGTTTGTATCCTATCTCTTTATTGTGCTCTTCTTAGCTATCTTTTATTCATGTTGAAATTTACATTTCCGCAATAGGATTAGAAATCATCAATTTCAATTTGTGTTCGCTTAAAATTTAGAAATATATTAACTTTAAGTACAAACAAAGTCCATGTGAAATTCGACACTCGAACTTATCATTTTATTATTATTTGGACAATCGATGCGCTTGCCGTCCGTTTAAACAAAAGGATGTGACAAAACCTTCAATTGGTCACACCAAGGCACCACTAAACCCCTATCCCCACATTTCTCTTTTAACCATGAAACTTCTCCACGAACCACCCACAAGTAACAAACACCACTCGTGTCCAAAGCTGTAACAATTTCATTCATTTGGGCACATGACACAGAAAGGAAACTACTGAGAGAAATGTACAATGCAGACATGGCTGGCTGGGAATCTAGCCAATTTAGGTAATCAACGTTGTAATCAGTTTTCGTCACTAAATGACTTGTTTCGGGTTTGAAGTAAGGAAAGGCAATGGGACAAATTGGAAAGTGGAACATGGCTCTCAAAGAATCAACTACTTCAGCTTCCAACTCTTGAACAGTGTTAACTATAAGACAATCTGCTTTTGGCACTACTGAAATGCATTCCAACTCAAGCTGCAAAAACCCGAGGTCGTTTTCGCAAAGCACTGTTCGAAGATCAGCTAATTATGCTACAGAAATTCCTGGTATATGCTCTTAATCATCTACAATACACCATAGAAAGCCACAAATTCAAACACAAACAAAAAAAATAAATTATATTTATAATAATTCACTATAAATCATCTGCTTCACTTCGACTACCTTTGAAAAGTTTATTTTAAACATTTACAATTTATAATTTTTATAACCAAATTTCATATAATTTTAGAGAATTAAAAAAATTATATTACCCATTGTTGGAAATTCTACATTGATTAATCATATGACTAAAATAATCTATACAAATTTAGAATAATTCTCATTAAAATAAGTTAGTTTTTAGGGTCTAATTAGGTTTAGACACAAAATCTAAGACGACACGGTATTAGTTTTTATCTTAGAGTGAAACTTCAAGTTGTGCTGACATTTTACTCTTCTACACTCTTATCATAGAGCTTTGATTCATGGCTCTGTTCTTTCTCCATCTTTTTTGGTCCCCACTTGAATAAATAAATTAATTAATTCCAATTTCATTTTTCTCTTTAACAATATAATTGTCTGCTTAAAATATATTTGTATTTGTAAAAAAATTCATATATTTTTGGTTCTAATATTTTTAAGCTTGGAGCAAAGTTTTGATCATTTTCAAATCATTATTGTATGTTCTAATTTACTTGAACCTACACCTAGACATAAAATTGATATATTTTAATTTTGTAAGCTAGGAGAAAAAAAAACATACTAAAAAAATTACAGAAATAAATTCCAAATATTTATATATTTACAAGAAAAAAAACATATTTTCACCTAATTATTTTACAATAAAATATCTACCGCTATAATTGTAATTATTATGTAGGAAAATTATTTCCATGAGCCTGTATAGTAATTTAATTTTTTGGATAGGCTATTGCAAGTATTAAATTTTTCGTCCCACGCTACGCTACAGGATAATTTTAGAATATCTCGACCACGGTTCGACCACTATTAACTCGACAAAAAAAAGAAAAAAAATATATTTTGTGCAGTCATGGGTCGCATTATCTTTGTGAAGCATTTCCTGCCTATGTTCTTCGTCACATGCCTCATGCACTTTCAGAATAAATTTATTTTATAGAGTAATTGTCATCCCGTGGACATGAAGACATTAGTTTAGTATTTGTAGTATATGATGAACTTAGAGTCAGCTGACCTTAGTGGTTGTGCTGGTTGTGGACTTGTGGTGATTGGGGATTTGAATGAAGTTTTAATTAATTAATTAATTCAACTCATGCCTCATATATAGCTACAACTACCTTATCTGTTCATAACAAAAAAAGGGAATATGATGGACTATTAAGTAGATTGTTCTATAATAAAATATGCAAAAGAAACAAATTGATGATCCGTCTTTAATTGAGTGCATTGTCCAAAGTGGTGGGACAAACTAACATTGCTGAAGGCATGAGGAAAGTGGAATTGGCACTGGCAGAATCATATTACTATCTGATGGACAAGATACATCCAGAAACTATATAGTAGGGATCTTTGTGTACAAGAAACTCTTAACATAAACTACCTTCTTAATTAATCACCATCCTCTAACGAAACACAATAGCGTAACTCCGTTAACCCATCATCCACACCTATAAATACCACCATGATAATACCCTCATGTACCTAAGTAGGTTTATTTCCTAAAACTAGTCATTACTCTACCAAATTAATTAACTTGAGTGTTAAGAGTATTTATAAATGACGATTCTACTCTTTTCCCAGAAATTTGTGGCTTCAAATTACAAAGTACAGCCTCATCTCCATCATCCTTGTAGAAACCTAAAGCTGCAGTTAGAGCTCAACAAGTAACTAGTCTTTGTTTTAGGTGACTCGTTTACATTAAGCAGCTTGGGATTTCATATAGCACCTATATATACATATATATGTATGTATCTAATCGATATTACATACACTATTATTGATTCAATTCAAGTAGCAGTCATGCACTTTATAATTTAAATACATATACCACTAGAAATTTCAGAGAGATTAAGGAGGGCAGAAGATAGGCCCATTGTTTCTTATTCACTTCCTTTTGTTGGACCTATGCTCTAAGTTCCTAGTTATTGGGCCCCATTGCGATAAACAAGCAGATAGTCATCAAAATAAATTCTTTTTGGGTGCTTTTACATTCCTTTTTATTAATTTAAATATATGTAATAATTACCTAATTAAAAATATATTTAAAAATATTTTTATAAATATATATATATATATATATATATATATATATATATATTTCAATTTTTTTATCTATTTTTGTTATAATTAAAATAATTTTATGTCAATCAAACTAATTTAATATGTTTTTATTTTTATTTTTATTTTTATAGATATATTCTTTCATTGGACAAGATGACTTATTTTAAATGGAATCAAAACATTTCAAATTTTATCAATTTTTTAAACTTTGACCAAACTTTAAATAAAAATAAATAAAAACTGTTAAACAGATTTTACTTTATTTTTTATTTTGAACTTTAACTTTTAAGTAAAAAAGAAAGGATCAAATGTAATGTTAGTTAATTTTTACATTGGATTTTATCTGTTATACAAAAAAAAAATACATTATTAAAACTTATAAGAAAAAATTTTATTGGCTGCTTTGCTAAATTAGTTAATGTGCAATAGATTAGTTCAGGTTCATTATATGCAATCAAACACAAATTCATTTAGAGTAATTAATTTTTCAAAATTGTGATAAATAGTATGGGCAAATTTTTTAGCACTTAACATTTTTTCTATGAGAACAAATTTGCTTATTGTTTATGATGAATTTTATGAAATTATTCTTAAATTTCTTATGAGCGCTTCTGTTGTTTATATTAGATACATAGACAATAAGATTTTACCGTTATAAAAATAACAAAAATATGGGTAAGAGGGTTGCCTATTAGATTTCGATAATAGTTTTTAATCATTATCTTTATATATTAAAAACACAAAATTTCCATTATTCATCCAACATTTTCAGTAATGATTGTCTATTTTCTTTAAAAATTTGTTATTTATTCTCTGTTTTAGAAACAATTTTACAATGATAGACAATAACAAATAATGTTCATACTTTATAACCGGTGATAAGAAAATTGCCAACTGTTAAAAAATAGTTGCACATCCTCTTTTTAAGAACCATTTTACAATAGTTTACAATTAAAAAAATCCACACCATCAAACGATTGTTTATTATATGTTTTGGAAATGGTTTCTCAATGTTGACAAGAAAATTATTGTTCAAAGATGAGCCATCTCAATTCACTAATGTGAATACTGCACAAGGGAAGAACATCTACTGGTGAGGGTGGTAGTAGATCACTAGTACGTAGTTGAACTTGCAGTGTTATGCGGATACTGATGAGTGATGACAACTTATTGACTTAACCTAGACTACTGCTATGAGTTATAGTTTAATTTTGGTGTTGAGTGCCATTTTCTGGGACATAAATTACTGATTCAACAGCACCCTCCAGTGGAAATGGTCTTCTTCATCCATTTAAAGAGCTGTAATCACCCTAAGGCCACGTAAATGGTACTTTTTTTTTAAGGAAGGCAAATAGTACTATATATATATGGTCTTTTTTATAAGAAAAATGTTTTGGTGATTGATCATTTTTATAGAAACAAGTTTTAGAAGAAAAAAATATGCTAAAACTTGGTTCTTATAAAAATGATCGGACAAAATATTGTACTAGTAATAGGTATGTTCTATAGGGGCATTCTTTGTGACAGTTGAGGTGTTTATCTAGATTCTAGCAACAGACAATTGTTTTAAATTCAAAGTATAGAATACCTTATTTTATTTTGATATTTTGAAATAGCTTTCAGGGTCTCAGGGGTGTGTTAATGACATAAATAATTATTGCTTCTCTTTCTGCAGGAAAAGAAAATTATGACCATTGACCACTGAAGCTTCTGTTTCAACGAAATGGGTAACAGGAGTTACAGGACTGATGATATCAAAGTGAGAATAAACTGTTGTTTTGTAATTTGAAGCCACACAATACTTCAAACGGGTAAACGAATACATATTTATCACCTCTTTTAATCACTGTCATCATCATCCCTTTTTGACCTTACATATTTGCTTTGACTTTTACGTACGGTGCAGCCTGTTAACAGTTGCTACTTTTAAGCATGCAAGGCTCTAGCCAACTAATAAATTCATTTCAGATATCATTGGAATGAATGGCACGATTATGTCACCATTTACTGTATTTAAAAGGATATGGCAAATCCAAAACAATGGCACTGTGTGGCCAAAAGGAACTCGTTTGGATTGGAAAAAACAGGCTTAGTGACTCTTAGTTGACAGCTTCAACATTTATGACTTTTTATGTAGATTAAGTTTTGCACGTTACAGAATATTGGTGTGCTAGGCTTTTGAAATTGAGTACTTTTTTTCTATTAAACATATCAGGTTCCCGAGGATAGTGTACAGGTAGACATGGAAATTGACATTGCAGTTGACCTTAGAGAATCTACTGCCTAAGCTAGTCAACAGATTGCATTATGAAGGATGGGTAAAAGAAATTGGCCAACATATGTTTGGGTACTTACCTAGGTAAATTTTGATGTTGCAGCCTTGCAGGTATTTCTTTTTATCTTTGGACATTTTTGGCACTGTTTTCAATGATTCAATAATATTCTTGCTCACTTGCATCATCATGCCATTGGCTCTAAATGGCCTCAGATATTAGATATCAATGTTCAAGGCTTCAAGCTACTGTGTACGTACGATGTCTATCTTGGAATAACCCGTTTAGTTATAGTGTATGATATTAATGTTCAAGCCACTGTGTATGATGTCTATCTTTGATCCTTTATGAAAAAGCTAAAAGACCCATTAATAATATAAACTATTTAACTCCTTTAAATTAAGAAAGAAAAAACTTGATCCCACCCACTCCAGATCTAAATAATGTCGTTTTTGTAGGCGACGAACATCAATTATCACAAGTCAGTTCATGGAACTACATTGTACCAAAGAGAGTCAAGAAGAAAGTGAACCAATTCAACAAGATAAGTTGTGGAATCGACAACTTTTGTATCTTGGAGGACAGATCCTGCTAAGTTTCAATGTTTTATCCAATACTGCTCCAAGATCAGTCAGCTCAGAGTGCCCCCACCAACACCTTCAAGCAAATTGATTAATTGGTGTGAAGTTGTTCCAACTTATTTAGATGTCTCAAATTTAAGTTTTAAGTATACAAATACTTTAGATACTCAGAAAAAGTTTTGTAATCCAAGTTGTTCCAACTTATTTAGTTGTGTCAAATTCAAGTTTTAAGTATACAATGCTTTAGATACTCAGTTTAAGTTTTACTTACCACAAAACATCTCCTGTAAAGAATACTTGTAATCCAGTGAAAAAAAAAAGGCCCAGTGCATTCATGTACCTATAATTCTTAAATGGTGCATGACATACTTATCTCTTTCATGTCCACACTCAACAAGAAAGTAGAATCAACAATAATTAATTTCTACAATTTTTACAGTTTAGTCTAATGAAAAATAAAACATCCCATGAGAGTCAATAAATATAACTACAGTGTATTTTATGTAAAAACAATAATACACACAAACAGAAAAATATTCTTAGGACTTAAAGTAAAGTTAAGAAGGAGTAGACTGATAAATATAATTACTGACTTAAATATAAATAACATCGAAACAATAATTTAGTAAGTCAAGATAAAATAACATTAACATTTTAGTCTAAATACACCATTATTTGAGACTGAAATAATATTTAATTATTTTAGAATAGCAAGTTGAATATAATATTTAAGTTCTAAGAAAATATTGCGTGAATCATTTTTCATATAGAAGCTTATTAAAATCAAAGCATGTAACATTTATATGTAAGTTCAACTTTAACCAAAGGACTTTTATATGAATTAGATTAAATTGTTGAAACGGTGACTTAAATGATAGCTAAAACATTAAATATTTGATTATAAAGTTGATTAAATTCAAGCTAAGAAATAGTGTCTAAGAGTAAAAAAAAAGAGTTTGAGTTAATGGATTGGAATTAATCCATTTGGTCATATACAATGTAAAACAAAACTGTCCTAAAAAATATTAACTGGATTATTAGATATACTATAATAACACAAAAGACAAGTCTCAATCAAGTTGATAAATATTATAAGGGACTGCCTCGGGGGTCAATTTCTTTTTCTTAACTGTAAACTAAACATTAAGGCTTTTTTGAGAGTTAGGAGGGAAAGGGAAGGAAAAAGATTTAAGGGGAAGGGAGGGGAAGGGAAAGGAAGAAAATGAGGGAAGTTTGTTTGGAAGTTAAAAATATACTAATAGAGGGAAATAAAGAGTTAATAAGATATTTTTACAATTTTGTCTTTATTTCAAAAATTAATACACTCTATATTTTATTACTGGCTGGGGTAGAATAGTAATTTTATTAACACTGGTTAGAGTAGGATAATAATTTTATTACTTTTTCTTCTAAAAATCTCCAAATAGGGGGAATAACAATTTTTAGGTTCTGGAAGAATTCAGAGGAGTTTTAAAAATCTTCAAATTCTTTTTCTCAAAAATTAAAATTTCTAAACAAGGAGATATTACTATCCAAACATTTCCCTTCCTTTACTTTCCCTCTAAAATTCCTCTCTCAAACAAAGCCTAAAAGACTTAAAATCCTAGAGGTGACGGCTGCCCCTAAACGCGTACACCTGGTTTCGCTCCCGGTTAGTATAACGTAATTATCATATAAATCAATAAATTCTTTATTATATATGTTTAAATTATAATTAGATAATAGTGTAAAATTATTTTATGTAGTATAACATATTTTTCAAAATTTTGAAACTGAAATTAAGTGTTTCTGGACTCAAATAATTGGTTGGGTAAAATTGTGTTAATTTGTAATATCAAAGTAATTTTGTCTTAATTTGTTAGTTGTTTTAGAAATTATGAAGAGTGAAAAAAGAAAAAATGGGATTTGAATAATTATCATTGATTGAAAAGCGATGATACACAACATACAAAAGGTACGTAGCCTATTAAAAAAATAGTATACAAAAGGTAGCAAAATACTCTTAATTTATAACCAAACGCACTCTAATTATAAAGTATTTTTCTGACCAAAGTAAGAAATATTACATGCACTGCCAGAAAGTCGAGGTGGCCAAGGTCCCCATTGCTACAAATAAATCCGTCCCTGACCATTAATTACCCCACAGGACTGGAGTACTAAGAAAAATTCAAATCTAAGGCCATGTCTGTGGAAAACAGTATGTATATGTACGTATTTGTTTGATCTCTAGCAAAGAACTCGATCTTTCCCAATGTTAGCTTATAGAAAATCTTCAAACGTTTATCACTAAACACTAATGACTCTTCACGCACACACACACTACCTTATTTCACATCGCTTAATTAGTAGAATAATCCTTATTTGCTAAAAAAGAATAATTCTTATTTACTACTTACCCATGTAATGATAAAGTTCTGTATAATATTTCTTTCTTACTTATGTATAGCATGGAAACTCCGGATGGGGTATGTATTTTTTTTTTATAGTTTTTACTACTTACCCATATGTTCATGGAAGGCTCCCAGTGGTTGAATTGAACTAACCTAACCTTGCAGAGATGAAACTACTTACTGTTCGGCCAACAAGGCACCAATTGTTAATTTGTTTAATCACCGTTGAAGATTGCTGAGAATCTGCCTCCGTTAATGCGTGATTTATGGGTCAATGCATATCATTGATTAATGACGTTGTGGTTATTAGGTAAAGATAAAGACTTAATTAGAATAAAAACTCGCATATATTAACTCTAAACTATAAGGGTTTAATTTAGTTAATTTACTGCGTGAGTATTATAAATTCTTTTTTACTGTTTTCTGAGTCATATTGGTAAAAAATATATAGGTTAAAGTATAATATTTTCTTTCTATTGTTACAAATATGCAATTTTAGTTTTCTTATATTTTAATTGGGACATTTTATTATTCATTTTTAATAAATTTATAATTTTAATTTTTCTATTTTTAATTGAGATATTTTGTTCCCTATTTTTTAAAAATTTATGATTTTAGTCCCTCGGTCAATTTTAAACTTGTTATCTATATTTTTTTAATAAATTAAGCTTATTAATAATTAAATAATTTATAAAAAATATTTGCATTATATATAATAAATAAATAATTGTCTGTCAATGTTTATATAATTTATAAATTAATGTTTGAAATTGATCACATGGACTAAAAAAAAATCTAAAAATGGAGAACAAAATATTTCAATTAAAAAATAAGAAATTAAAATTATAAATTTTTTAAAAGTGAAAAATAAAATGTTTTAATTAAAAATAGAAAGACTAAAAATATAGATTAAAAAAATAAAAAGACAAATTATATTTTAGCAAAAAATATATTAACGTTGGTCTTCTGATCGGGTTGACGTCATACAAAAAGAAGAAAGTCATGCATACATGAAATTGGGGTAATGATCGTTGACTTTATTGCACGTCTTAGTCAAACTTATTACTTACGTTGGACTTGAGCACGTTGATTTTTTATTTTTTTTTCATGTTTTACAAATTTATGTGAGTATTGAGTTTTAGAAGTTAGAATCTCATTAGAGTTAGGACAGATTTGGAAGTACGTTTGGATGGTAATAGCCTCTTGACTGTTGGATTAATAAAAGAAAATTGGTGGAAGAAAAATAGAAATTAAAGAGGTGGAATGAAATATAATAAAATAAAAATGTTATTTACTGTTTAAATTATCATCCTATATTATTTTAAAAATATTAATATTTCATTTTTATTAAATTTATCCTCTTATTTTATTATGATTGAGTATAAAATATTTTGACTTAGTCCAAATCATGAAAGAATTTTATATATGCACAAATTCATTCTTTATATATATGTCAGTTGAAATACATCACATTTTAAAAATTCACGTCACACCCATATGTTTTTCATTATTATATATTCATTCGTAGATGTGTGTGTATATACTAATTTAATTAATTTAATAACTGACTACCTTATTCTTTGTTAGATATATAGGAGTATTTATTAGTTGCTTTAATTACTTGATTCATTCATTCGGATATTAATGAAAGTGATGCGTAGTATTTTTCCCAAGTAAACTATGAGATAGCCTTCCCAATAATTTGAAAGGCTTGAAAATGGGTTAATCGAAGGAGGCATATGGCAACTAGTTGCGGATAAAGAAAGAGTTTCACATAACTTCCCTGCCCACGTGAAATAACTAAACACCCATGGGTGTGAGACGATGAAAGTGGTGTTTAGGTTAAAAACAAAATAAAATAAAAATAAGGATTAATTATATTTTTTTCCTAAATAATGAGAATTCTTTAATGGAGACAATGTTTGAGTAGGATAAAAATATTATAAATGATAGAATGTTTTCTCTAAGAATTTAATACAACTTCATATTCAAGATTTAAATCTGGAATCACTTGTTAAGTTAGAATAATCCAATGTCAGGTAATCCATGTACTTGATATATGATTAAATATATTTTTAGTCTCTTAAATCAAAGGTATATTCTCTTAATCACTCGGGTCACTTTTTTGGTTTTAAATGGATTGTGTTTGGTGGATTTGGTTTTAAATTTGTTAACTCTTTGTAGCCTAAACCTACCCGAACATAACATAAATGTGAATTTTGAGACCCATAATGAATGGCCCAAATCCAGTCATATAAGTAAAACTAGCATTCCTATACCTTATTTCATCCAGATGCCCTGAGCACCGCAACAACATGAAGTGAACCTATTGTCTCTTGATCAGGAAAGAATCGAAAACTTGATTGAACTTTCAATAACATCAATTTTCTGCATTGGAAACATCTACTTCTGCAACATTGAAGGTATTCATAACAACTCTTAGCAACAATATCTTCCATGGTTGACATACATCTTGCTTCTCCTTATGATACACTGGGAGAAAGCAACTTTATCCTCATCATCATTATAAAGATTATTATTTTAATTACCACTGAATCTTGACAATCAATCATAGCCATTTTATTCTTTCTTATATCTTATCCTTAGGCTTTTTTCTACTTGTTTTTATGAATGTTCTAATTCTAGCTCATTAACACATCTTTCAAGGATAATAGTTATGTTTTTTTTTTTATTTGTAGAAATCAAAGACCGTATTAGAAGATTTACAATAGTTTACATATTTTTACTCAATTAATTGAGGTAGATAACTTGACTATGTTAGTTAGTCTCCAACTTCTCAGTCAAGCTCATTGGTGACCTTGAAATTGTCAATTAGAAAAATTTACTCTCCATTTCCTGGCAATTCTCCAGAGAAAGAGACAGTTTTATGGGTTCCACCATTCGATTCCTCGTCAACCAGGCTCACAATCGGCAGAAATTAACATCAACCTTTCCTTACGTTGATACATTATTATCACCAAAGGTCAATGTATAAAATTTAACCAATCGGTGTTGATAGACAATATATGCATGACAGTGACATGATGATGTCAAAATAGAAATAATTTGATTTATTATTCTGAATATAGGATTTCTCCTCCCTTTTTCATAGACTTAAATAAACTCGGAAAGAGAATCTAGATTTTCACCAATAGGAAGTGTAAGGGGAGGCAAAAGGCTTGTTTATGAAATTGCTAACTTACTCTTTTTCATTGAACTAGACCTCAACATTATTCAATTGTGATTTTTCACTTCAACATACTAATTTTCGATATGTTAATTTTTTTTCCAATAGTACCTCACTTAAATATTGGAATGAATTCACGAATATATTTTAGTTTTTAATAAAAAAAACATCTTTGTAAAAATGTTATTTTATTATAATACTTTTTAGTAATTAATATTTTTTTAGACATACATATTATCGTAAAATTGTAAAAGACAAAATAGCATGAAATAATAGAAAAGTCTTGATTGAAGCATAGTGTTGCAACACGGGTTAACCGACACCTGTACCCATCATCCCATCCCATGACACACTATAATGCTCCATTTTTGTTTTTTATTTTATTTTCTGAAATAAGTTTTATTTTTAAATTTTTAGATATAAAAATATATATTAAGAAAAAATTATTTTAAAGTGTCAATTTTAATTTTTTTAAAATTTTAAACAAATATATTTCTATCCTTGTTTTTTGTTTTATTTAAAAATAAAAATCAAACGTGACCTAAATACTTATCCCTCCCATCCAGAATAATATGGGAAGGATTAATCACTCGTAATTGGAGAAAAATTGCCAAACGGCAGTGCCTCTATCATAGCATGATTGTCAAAGTACAATAATTCTAACTCTGGGAACGGATCCTATAATGTAAAATTTTAATCTGATTCTCGTACACAGAAAAATAAACACAAATAATCAACCCGATAAATGTAGTATTATGTAGGGACCCAATTTTTTTTAAGCCACGTTTTTCTTTACTATTGACCATGATTGGTGAAAAAAACTAACGAAAATAAAGTTCCATTTAACCTCTGTCCGTGTGAGTTAAGCTTATGTAGCGGGTCGTCCCATTCTTTCTTTCTTTTTCTCCACAAATCAAAAGAGAAAATAACAATAATACTACTAATGAATAAGCTTCTTCTGACTATCTTCCCATTCTTTACTTTTTAATTGATGCATAATGCATAGTCTCAATCCTTTTCGTGGATCATGATTCTGTCTGCACATCAAGGGTAACGTCGTGTGCCATACTGATTATAATAATTAATTAAATAAATCCAAACCCATTATTAAACCTTTATCATCATGCACCACTTTAAAAACAAATAAAAACAGCATTTAATTTCTAGCAGTTTCATTAGAATACAACTAGTACTAACCTGAAGGATTGATCACAATGTGCATAAATGAATGATCTATTTATGAGAGAGCAAATTCAATTTTTACTTGTATAAAACTAGTCTCTAATTTAATAGATGAAAGAACATTCATGATATTTTATAAAATAAAATAAAAATAACAATAGTAGTAATAGAATTTTCATAACTAGGTAGAGAGAGAGTGATTTATACTTGGAGGGCTTGGTGATTGGTTCATTCCATGTTCCCCTTTCCGGGGATTCTTCTCGTTTCCCCATGAATTTTCAAAATATCTTTTTGGGCTTTGGGCTTTGCTTTCTTTTGTGGTCACTCTCTCTTTCTCTCTCTCTGAAGCATGTGGGTTCCATGCTTTTGCCTATAGAGGAAATGTAAAACATCACCCTGCTGCTGAGTTTTTGTTTTTTGATCTCCGGGCCTGACTTTTTGAGATGTGGTTTCTGAGCCTCAGAACAACACACTGCAGCAGAGCATGTCTAGTTTAGTTCTCTGTTTCATGTCAGCATATCCATTCTTATTATTATTTCCTGTTTTTTCCAATGCTTCCTCCCTTCTTCTAGGGTTCTCTTCCACCTGATTCATTTCCCTCTCGGCCAAGGTGGAGGCACTTCACTGGCTCATGTAGGATTTTGACTTGAGACCATTTTTTTTTTCTTTCTTTCTCATTACAGTAAAAAAAAAATGGAATCTGGAGGTATTTTCTACCCAGTTGATGAGTTCAGATTGGACCCCAAATGGCTGATTGATCCTAAGCATCTCTTTGTTGGGCCACAGATTGGAGAGGGAGCTCATGCCAAAGTCTATGAGGGAAAGTAAGTTCATTTCTTCAAACCCCATTTCCTATTTCCTCTCCACAAGGTTAAATTTTCTATCTTTACTTTTTGGCCAATTGCATATGTTTATGTGATTCATGCTGTCTATTTTGGGTGCCATTTGTTTATTGATTTGTAGATTATTATTGTGTGTGTGATTTACTAATGATCTGCAAAGCATCATGCTTTATAGCTTAATGTGTTGATTGGGATAAAGTTACATCTTAATTTAAGTTTGGTTGAACTTGAGCTTCATTTCCTTCAACAATCACTGATGGGCCTGAATTATGCTTTATCTGATCCGAGTAATTGTTTTTCAATTTCTTTTTATGACGATTGCAGTTTTGTCAATCAGCTTCTGATTCTTTTGCTGGGTTCGTTTCAGATACAAAAAGCAAACTGTTGCTATTAAAATTGTACATAAAGGAGAAACTACAGAAGACATTGCCAAGAGAGAAGGGCGCTTTGCAAGGGAGGTGGCAATGTTGTCTAGAGTGCAACATAAGAACTTGGTGAAGGTGGGAATTTGGTTTAGGCTTTCCTTGATTCTTATACTTGTGTCTGTTGTATGTTGTTGAAGCAAAGATATGTATAATATACAAGGAATACTTGTTGTATGCCAAGTTTTGAACAAGTGATAGTAAATATTGCCACTCTGTTTCTCAACAGTTTATTGGTGCGTGTAAGGTGCCAGTAATGGTGATAGTGACTGAGCTGTTATTAGGAGGAACATTGCGTAAGTATTTGTTTAGCATGCGCCCCAAATGCTTGGATAGACATGTTGCGATTGGTTTTGCGCTTGATATTGCTCGGGCTATGGAGTGCCTGCATTCTCATGGGATCATCCACCGTGATCTTAAACCTGGTAATAATTTCGTTTGCTTTCTTTTGAATGAAGAATCGAAAGTCAGATTTGGTAGATGTTGGCTTGTATGTATTGTAGTTTACATTAATCTGCATTCCCCTGAAAATGCATGAGTGGTATAGCAATAGTATTCTTTATGACTTCTCTTCAATATAAATTCCATACTCAAATGTGTTGTTTTTTTTAATCTATCTTTATTTTTCTTTTCTTCTTTAAGTGTATATTTACGGATCACTTAACCTCTTATTAACAGAAGTTAAGTGCAAAAGAATATCACATTGTGGTTTCAAATTACTATCTTCCCAACATGGTTGTCACTCGTCACATGTGCTTGCATGCCTGCAATTTTGTGGAACTAGATATCGCTATCAAATACTTATGCATTTCTTCATACTGGTCCATGAGTCATTTTTTATTGGAAGAAAAATTAACTCAGTCAGTTAACTGGTTTGGAGTATTTCTCACAATCAGTTTTTAAGGTTGCTAAATATGTTCATTGTGAGAGATAGAATTTAGAGCTTTAAAGAATAATACTGAAATGAATATTCTTAGGTTATTGTTTCATCTTACGGAACACTAAAGTAAACACGAAACAACTTTGAAGACTCATACTTCGTAAATGTTTGTGTTTTATTGGCACCTAATTGATCAATTGTTATTCACATATGCAATTAGATTTGGCATCTTCACAGGGACTTAAGATTTCAAGTTAAAATTGTTTCAACAATACAATATATGATGATGACTGTTAGGAATTACTTTTTAA
This sequence comes from Glycine latifolia, assembly GCA_013407115.1. Lineage (NCBI taxonomy): Eukaryota > Viridiplantae > Streptophyta > Magnoliopsida > Fabales > Fabaceae > Glycine > Glycine latifolia. The sequence continues at coordinate 17,075,347 of CM023946.1, read as the reverse complement.
ATTTGTTCTCATCATATAATGGCATGTCTATCTTACAAGCTCTATACTTATTTTCAATTCTTCCCCTTCCTCAAACTGTCATATGTGCTACTATTGAGTTTGTTTGTATTATCATAAAATTTATACTTGATTACTTGAATGAACAAGCTTTTGATGATTCTTTGCTTCTGAACTCTCTCTCTCTCTTTTTGTGTGTGTATTATTGATTAATAATTGAAAAATTGATCCAAGTCATGACTAGCTCACTGTTCTATTATAATATGTCTGAACATGTCGTTGAAAGGTAGTTGGACTAATGGATTGTTTTATTGACCTGGGGAAATATGACATCACTGCTTATATAGTTTTGTGAAAACACTTCTTAATTTCTATGGCAATACAAAATAAGTATTTTTATTCATGTTCTGCTATATGCTATCCATTGTTCAGTATATACGCATTTTTTTATTATCAATTGTATAACTCATCCAAGTGTAAAACATCAACATAATGTATATGAGGATCCTTTTATTTTCCTCTATACAGATAACTTGCTGTTGACTGAAGACCAGAAAACAGTCAAGCTAGCAGATTTTGGTTTAGCAAGAGAAGAGTCTTTAACTGAGATGATGACTGCTGAAACGGGAACTTACCGTTGGATGGCTCCTGAGGTATATTGACGAATAGATTCACTTTCTCTGTCTTCTCTCCATATTTTTGAGCATGTATGGACTGATTACAGTGACAAAAATTTCAGTTGTATAGTACTGTCACACTAAGGCAAGGGGAGAAGAAGCATTACAACCATAAAGTTGATGCTTATAGTTTTGCAATTGTGTTGTGGGAGCTCTTACACAACAAAGTTCCTTTTGAAGGCATGTCAAACCTTCAGGCAGCATATGCTGCAGCCTTTAAGGTAAAAAGATCATATGCCTATTACACCTTGTTATCTAATATTGTTTCTTAAGTCAATCTGTCTGAAACTATTACATATAGCTGTGATAATTTAAAGTGCTTCTTGTGGTTTCAGAATGTAAGGCCAAGTGCAGAAAATCTTCCTGAGGAGTTGGCTGTGATTCTTACTTCATGCTGGCAAGAGGATCCAAATGCCCGACCCAACTTCACCCAGATAATCCAAATGCTCCTAAATTATCTTTACACTGTCGCACCACCTGAACCCATGATTCCTTCAAGAATATTCAGTTCTGAGAACACTGTCTTGCCGCCGGAGTCCCCCGGTACTAGCTCCTTAATGGCAAAACGTGATGACACAGGTGATACACCAAGAGCAAAGGATGAAATCAAGCCTAATGGTTTTCTTTGCTGCTTTAGTCAGTGTTATTAACTCCCAAAATCAAGGCTGAGTTAAATATGGCATAAAAAGATGTTAGATAGAATCTAGTCCAAAGTGATCCTCTTGACAACTTGGTAAATGTTCAGACTAATACCTTTGCAATTCCAGTAAAATTTAGTTTCTTTTTTCTTCAATCCCACCTTGCATGTTTTTTCATCTGACATACATGTATGCATAGGATATCAGTCTGCTGAAGCTGACTAATCATCCAGCATTGTTAAAATTTGCACCTTGAGTTGAGTTTCTTAATCATTGGATTATATCTTGAATTCGGATCATAACAACCCAAAGGGATATATATTGGAGACATGAAATTAGCAGCCTTTGTTGTTACATACGTAATGCAACCAATGTCTCAAGTATGATGCCAAGGTAAGCAATGGCAGGACAAAATTATCAAAACTTAAAGTATTTTGATAGCCATCGGTTCATGTCTTTGATGATTTCTATTTTCTCACATATATGATGATAACGAATCCAAATGGGAACACAACAATGTTCTTGTTCAATATAAGATACTGGCTTTACCAATAAGCATTGAAGGAACAAGACCCCGCTTGTGAGTTTGTTCTCAGTGATCTTTCCTCAATTGATTCTCTTTATTGACGAGGGAGCCGCTTTTGTTTGCATGATATCTAAGGGAGTCGATTGTCACCACCAAAGAATTGTGAATTCTTATGTTATATGGCATTTTGGTGCAAGTGTCAGGAGATAAATTGTGACAAGAAATTGGTGAAAAGAAGGGTTGACAAAATGAATGGACAACAGATGAGTCTTTTATCGAGTAAGTATATTGACAAATAACAAGAAACAAAGTGACTAAAGAAGTTAAGAAAATTTGACATAATTTAGTTTGAGAAAACATGTTTATTTCGTTTCTATTTTCAAAAGTTGAGACTAAAACTAATAAAAAGTTGAGATAAAAAAATAAACGGTTGGAATTTATTTTTTGTTAGTAATTTAATCTCAATTTAATATAAGAGACTATTTAAAAAAAATAGTAAATTTAAGGATTAATTGAAATGAAATTAAAATTTTAGCGTCTGTGTGTAACAAGAAGTATTCATTTGTAAAGGAAGCAAAGTTTAAGAATCAACTGAAATGAAACTAATGCTTAAGGGATTGAATACTCTTCTCACTTAAATAAATTAGTCTATCTTAATCCTTTTTCTTATGCTGTTTTTTTTTTTGTTTCATTTAAAAAATTTCCATCAAAGTTTGTACATATAAAAACAATATTAAGTTTAAGATTTGTAATATATATATAATGTTCATCATACCCTCTATACTCATCATACAATATTAATGTATGGATAATTGGAAAGAAAGAAATGATTAAGATATAGAACCGGAATTTTAAATTGAATTTGAGAACATGGATGGGTGGAGGATGTGGACAGCAGTAGTGATTGGAAGATGCCAAAGGCGACAGTGACTGAAGATGCCAAAGGCGACAGTAACTAGAGGACAATAGAGATGATTGTGACTGGAACTGGAAGACACCATGGTCATCGAAGATAATTAGTGGTTGGATGATGATGCCAATGATAACGTTGATACAAGGATACACCAAAGGCAGCAATGTAGAAGAAATTAGCAGCAACAACAGAAACAAAGGAGCACTAGCAGCAACAGTGAACAAAAGGCATCAGCAATAACAGTGGTGGGAGGATGCATGATAACATTGTCAAAGGGAGTTAGATATTTGTGGTTGTGATTATGTCTATGTTGAGAGAAGTCAATTTCTTACATAAATTTCAATACTTTGAGGGATAATCATCAGCTTTCATGAGGGAATTTAAATCTCTGAAGTTTATTTTTTAATTGCACAAACTTACATCCTTAATAATAATAATAATAATAATTTAAAACGTTAGAAAGGAAAAGTTACTTTTTAATTTATTTTCACATAATAAAATATAATATTTATTTATAACTATATATAAAGAGAATAAGGTGTTTTGGTGTATATATATTATATTCATATCCTTGTAACTATGTTTATAAGTTAATATTTTATCTTTATATATCACCCACTAACATTTATTATTATTTTCTTATTAAAAAAAACAATTAGGCATGTAATGCCTAATTTTTCCTAGTTTTTTATAATGAGAATGTATCTTATTGTATTTATTTTATTGTTCGTTAATTGTTTGACAATGATATACTTTTTTATTATTACATATATGTTTTTAAAATTATATTTTTAAATGTTATCTCTAATATTAGAAATACTTATATAATACACGAGAAACTTAATTACTAATTTATATTAATTCCCCCCCCCCCCCCCTCTGTTTTCTAGTTAATTTCTACATACATTGATCCCTACTTGAGATATGTTTCCCTCTTAGCTCAAATATAAGAAGAATAAAAAATATGTCATGTTATCTATAAAGTTAACTAACCATATTTAATTGCATATTTAATTGCATCAATTTTAATTTTTTTTTTCAACTTACTTTTATTGAAACTTGATATCAAAGATAAGAAATAGTCATTGAATTAAATTAACACCTCAATTAAATGAAGAATATTAGATATAACAGTATTAAATAAGGTAAAGTTAGTTAAAATTTTCTTATATTTCAGATCAATTGTTTTTTCTTATAATATTTGAGATCAAAGGCAGTATATGACATGCAAGAGCAAACAAAAGAAACAATGTTGTTAAAAAAAAGTAACAAATATAATAAAAAAGAAAATATTAAAAATTATTTTGAGCTTTAATTGAGTAAATAAACTGTAATCCATGGAGTTTAAAGCTTATTAAATCAGTCCGAAAAAATCTAATAATTAAATATAATATAATATAGTTATTTTTAATCATATAATATAACTTATCATTTTAATAACATTAATATACAAATCAAGCATGCTAATTATAATTAGAATCAACATTCCTCATTTTTTTAAAAAAATAATCATCATTCCTATTGTAACTCATTTTAATTAAATCCAATTTCATGTGCCAAACCATACGTGGATATATAGTATGATGATGATTATAGTCTCTCTCTTTTTTATTTTATTTTTATAACTATGATGATTACAGTCTTGAAATTGCTAAGTTTTTTTAATAGCAGCATATAATAGGGAGGATTTTTTTTTTTTTTTTTTTACAGCGGAGGATATTTTATGTTACTCTTCATGTTTTGACATATGAATTAAAATAGGAGTCTATGTAGATGTATATATAATAGATAGTTATATAATGCATAATATTGCACCTTAGATATTGCAATAAGTAGTGTCTTAAACTTTGTCTGGAATTATAGATGTGAATTCAAGTTGATAAAATCCTTAACATGTAATGGTATCAATCTTGTGTGAATTATATTTTTGGTTGTGTGCCACCATGACCACATTTTCTGGATTAGGTTTTTTTTGCGGGACTAGCAGAGTCTAACACGTGCCTAGAATTCTATACTCTAGATGGCTCCATGGTACTATTGCAAGCAATATGCGTGAGGAATTTGGATAGAATGTGCATACTGGCATTTAGAGAACAAAGTAGCTTCAATCTTTTAGTTTAATTATTCTTTTAATTCCTGTAGTATAATTGCAATGTTTTGATTCTTCTGTCCTCAAAATTCGCCTACTGCGTTACGTTCCAATCATTTTAAACTACAACAACAAAATTGTTACTAGCACCTAGTGTAAATTCGGAAAAAAAATTATGATTTTTTAACCATCATAAATTTAATGAGTTTTTTTTTTCTTTTCCTTATTCTTCCCTTCTCCTAGTAAATGAGGTCGGCATCCGCTTTGGCCAGGGTAAAATCACGTGCGACGACTTTTATGAACAAGTCGAGAGCCTTGTTAACATTGGAACAAACCCTGCGACGACTGTGCTTGAAGAGCGCGCTTATCCCATCAAAGTGCAACACCATTGCTTCTCGTAATGGCCACAATGCCTCCCACCACGAACGACATATATATACCAGTGATGTTATCACACAAAGGTTTAGGTCATTGAAGAAGGTTATGATCTTCACCAGCACGTTGTACGGGCGTGCTGAGAAGTCACCACTGAAAGAGGATGATAGAGTGAACGCATAACACAAGAATGTCTGAGAATTTGGAAGTTGTTAGAACTTCGAAGGAAAAGAAAATCCTTGGTGTCCAGGGGGAAACAGAAAAAAAAAAAAAACTTTAGGGGGAAACAGAAAAAAAATAAAGAAAAAAGAAACTTTATTTTTTAACCTATGACAATTAAAAATCGCCAATTTTTTTTTTTAACATTTTTGCACCTTTAGTTTTAATTTTGTAGTGATTTTAAAGAATCTAAATTTAACAGGCATTAACCTACTTTAGACGGCGAGGTCTAAAAATGTTATAAAATTGTCACTATATATATTAATCAAAATTGAATATTTTAAAGTATAAGGATTAAAAAAATTTATTACTTACAACTATATATAGTAGCTAAACCAAAATCTTTATACATCAATTATTATTTTGAGCATTTTTAATAGCGGTTCCTTAAGTATTACTTCTCTACTCTCTTTTTACAAGTATTGACGTGTCAATTATTGGACTCATAACCTTAAAAGAACTATGAATCTAAACTTTAGGAGACGTATATATACTATTTTGATTTGAAGTTAAGGAATTAGATTCAACTTTTTTTATCAACTTTAATGTTGAGAATAAAGTACGGCCGAATATGCATTCCAATATATATCACATCCCATTTACCAATTTCATAATAAGAACAAATTAAGATCACCAAAGTACTTGTGAGTGTATACCCAACACAAACTAAGATCAACATGGACAACTACACCCGCGTTTCAGAAGTTGAGAGGGAACCTATCATGGAGTATTCCACACCACGACCAATGATGAGCAACTACCACCCTAATGCTCACCGTGTCCTCAACGAGACGATTGTTTATGAGGAGGGTGGGATTGGAGGATCCCCCCGCAACCACATGCATCGCCATCACCACCCTAAGACTCGTGAGAGAGTCAATGTAGTGGAGTATGAACAAGCACCTGAGAGGCGCGTTGTCTATGAAGAGAAAGTTGCTTATGACAACGATCGTTACTACTCTCCAAGGTATTGAAATTGCACAAATGGAAGAACACCTATAACGTGTTATCATGTGGCTTTTTATTAGGCAGGCTACCTAGTATACCAAAAGCACCACTGTGTGCTTGTACTAAATAAATTCCTGCTTATATATACGGGCCATTAATTATGTTATAAATCATATGCATGTCGTTTATATAAATAAAGCTATGTTGATTAATATATCTATTTTGTACATGTGTGTATAAATTTGCATGCATATTTGGTGGTTTATTGTTTATTGATTCAAACTCTACCCGCTGTGAGGAAATAATTAATTAAGGATCGACACTCTCGTGGATCCTTAAAATGAATTAATCAAGATAAATTCTGGTGTCTCCTAAACGACATATATTCCACATAAACTAGGAATGATTTCTCTAAACTTGAAGTTTGGACAATTGCAAATGTGAGTAGAAATCACGTAAACAATGAAAAACTCGCTGAAGATTTCCATGAACTTGTCATTTACATTTTGAATAATCATCTTAAGTACAAGAGTATGATTTTGGATGCATGTATTATTATTCAACATTAACAACATCTTTAATCTAAATTAATTGAGATGGATGATAGATAAATCCAATAATAAATACGATAAAATTCAAAAAAAAAGTTACACAAATCCAAAGAGAGATTAAGTTAACCTGCAAAAAGTAACTGATGTAAGAGTGGATTTAGTTAACTTGTTAATTTTGTTGTGATAAATCTATTGAGCTGTTAATTAAAATCTATTTTCTTGCAAGTTTTATGCTAGATGCGCTAGTCAATACTAACTTGTTTATATGGTGCAAATTCCGCACAACCCATCATAATTGTAAATAGCATATCTGCAAATCCCCATGAGCTGCAAGTTTATTCTCTTGAAATTAAACAAATGGTTCATTGTTCCCATGATCTGTGATTTTTCCTATACGTTTCTATCTGGTTATTTGTCTATAATTAGTGTCATTTTAAGTATGGTCGTCTGTGTTTAAAAAGCAGCTTTATGAGTGTCTTCTAGACGAACTTGAATTTGATGATGATATATAACTCATATGAAGATATTAATCCGACTTAGACATGAATCGAGTGCCAAAAGCTCATAAAAGCGGTCCAGAAACCATAATAATAACATTCAAGGTCCTATATAATCCATGTGTGTAATATTTTTTACTAAGAGATAAAGAGAACTAGAGAGGAGAATGGGTTTATGCTAGGTCGGACAAGGCCAGCTCGAAGAAGCATCTCCTTCACTATGTTTTAGTCTTTTGAAAAAAGTGTAACAATGCGCCAATTTGGCTTAACCGCGACAAGTGCGGAGCTAGGCTACAATGGAATAACATATCAAATGTCTGAGTTGAAGGCAAACCTTTAGGAGTGTTAAATACATCAATAAAGCAAGTCAATAAGGTCTCAGTTCAGTCGACAAAACCTCATATATTTGTATGTATGGTGGCACCCATTTTCTATTAACATATAGGCTAGGTATTTGATCACTCCATTTGTATAATTTGGGCTCATCAATGCTCATCCTCCTTTCAAAGTGCAATGAATGAGTTCTTTTATATATATATATATATATATATATATATATATATATATGAAAATGTTAATATCCATTCTAGTTAGAGTGCATTAGTATTTAACATAAAAAAATTGGACTCTAAAATCATTGATTATTTTATTTTTCAAAATTTAATTCAAAGACATTATTGTATTTTATCATTTAATTTTAAAAAAATCTTTTTTCCCTCTCCTATCTTTTTTCCATGATCATTTCTTATATATATGAAAAATATTTTTATTTTTTAAAGGTAAATGATAAAGTACATTATTCAATAAATTAAAATTTAAAAAAATAAAAAATTCAATCATTTTTTGGTTTAAATTTTTTTGTATTAAATATTAAT
>CM023946.1:16998538-17066942 GCA_013407115.1 Glycine latifolia | reverse complement strand
ACACACACATATATATATATATATATATATATATATATATATATATATATATATATATATATATATATATTTATAATATTATATAAGATGAAACATGTGTTGATTTTTTAATTTTGTTCAGAGTTTTTTTTCCTGTACCATTTTAATCCTAATTAAGATTATACACTTTCCTTCTAAACCTATCATTTCTTTACAGAATTGTTTGAAAATATTTTTAAAAAAAATCATTTATTCTATCAAATTTTCACGTATCAAATTAATTGTTGATTCACATAATTTATTTTGATAATCATTCAATTTTAAAAAGTCTTATCTCTTCAGTTTATTAGGACTTAAAATGTTTGCTTTTTTACAATGATAACATTTTTTTTATCATATTTTATTCTTAATTATTTAACAATAATTTTTTCCTTTATGTGTGTGTAAGACAAGGCCATAAGAAGCAAATATAATAAATAATAAAAACATGAATATTGTTGATGTTAAATTTATTTTTAGTACTTAAAATTGTAAAGTATAGTTGTTAAATATAATTCACAGAGTTTAAAGTAATTGAATATAATATAGTTTAGTTATTTAATTTGAATCCTTTAAATTAAAATTTTATTTTATTTTTAATATATATATCAAATATGATAATTGGAATTATAAGAGAGTGTTCCCAATATAATTAACTCTCATATATATATATATATATATATATATATATATATATATATTCTAAGTATAGTTTCATCTGCCAAAAGAAGATGGATAATCATTGAAATTGCCATCTTTTTTGTCTTAAAAAAGTTGTATCATAAAAGGAGAGAATTTTGTTACTCTTGATGTTTTTTTTTTTTATGAAAGATAATTATATTAAATCAAACTATGACTGGGAGTTGTGGATGGGAACTCAAGTACTTCATAAAAATCCTTAAAAGATGGCATCGAACTAGTTTGGAATGAATCATATTTTTGGTTGTGTAATATTAGCACGTGGCTAGAATTTTATATTCTAGATGGCTTCATGAATCATGATATTTATTCCTAGCAATATGCGCGGAGAATTTGGGAACTTTGGGACGTAGAGAATAAAGTAACTTTAATTTTTCTTTACGCGCTCAAATAATTGAATCTCTCCTTTCAAGAATAATTCTTTGATAGGGAAATCCTACTATAATAAACTCTTATGTTTTATTTATGTTGAAAACTTAAAAATATATTTATCACTAATATATATATATATATAAGTAAAAGTGGATCTCTCATCTATATCTATTTATATATTACTATTGAGCATTTCTAATAGCCGCTCCTTAAGAATTTATACTTTTTTTACTGTACGTTTTTTTTTTTAAAATTCGCATGTCAATTATTAGCCATGTAACTTTAAAGAACTATGAATCTAAATTTTAGGACGAATATCAAAAGCTTAGGAATTAGATTCAACTTTTGTCAATTTGAAATGTTGAGAATAATTAAAGAATAGCATATATATATATATAAATTTCAATTCTCACCTATCAATTTCAATCCTGTGCTTGTGCCATTAATTACTTGTGAGTGTATCCAAAACACAAAGAGCAATATGTTCAGATCCGGAGACTACCGCACCCACGTTTCAGAAGTTGAGAGGGAGTCTAGTACTGTTGAATACCCTAATGGCAAGAAGGTTGTCTACGAGGAAAGTAAGATAGAGGGTTCCCACCATCACCACCCCCATGCCACCTCTTCCAAAGGCACCACCACCCAGAGACTCGTGAGTGTGTTAAGGTGGTAGAGTATGAGCAAGTTCCTGAGAGGCGCGTCGCTGAAGTTGTCTACGAAGAGAACAGGACAGTGTGGCTTTGAATGGCTTACTAGCTAGCTAGGGTTGAACTTGTTATGGTGTTTGGCTACTTTGCTAAGCAGGCCTAGGCCACATAGTATATCAAAATTAATCACCAGTGTGCTTGTATTAAATGAATTCCTGCTTAGTTAGCCATTATGTTATAATCATATATATATATAAAAGCTTTTGTTGATGTCTCAAAACTTGTAAACAACACTGATTTATTATATAAATGATTTATTATATAAATAGGTCTTTCTAAATTATTATGCCAAATAAGTTTTGTCATCCTTATATCATCTAATTAAATCTTATTATTTTTATATTTTGAGTTTATTATTAATTTGTATAAGTAAATATTTATGGAATTACTTTACTAGCCTATTTTAATATAATATTTTGACCATCCATAATCAAATTGCAAATTTAACCGGCAGAAATTACAACTTTTTTTTTGTTTTGTAGTGTGAGTGAAGTAGCAACTTCCTACAAATATTACAATTGAATTTTTATTTACCTCCTCTAAAATAAAAGAGACATGTAAAATGAAAAGATAAAAAATCGTCTAACATTAATTTAAAGTGAGTTAGTTTACATATTTGTCATGTAACATAGTAAAAAAAATAAAGGTTAGTTATCAAAATAAAATACTTCTAGCTATTTTATAAGTAATAAAAGGTTATTTAAGCCTTTATTATATATCATACCATTTAATTATTTAATATTTTCTCAAAAAATAATAAGATTAAAATTGAAAATTGATCCAATTGAAACCAACTTAAATTGGATTAGATCAAATTAAAATTTTGAACCAAACATATTGATTGATGAATTAAGAAAATCAAAGTGTTTTGATAAAAAAATTATTTGAAATTGATCTAATCCGCAAACACCACTAGGTATGATTTTGGTTTCAATTCAGATTGATTCAACTATATGATTTAAGGCTGTTTTTTTTTTTTGTTAACCATGGTATTGATAGAAGTGGCTCCTGTCAAAAGTGTTTAAGGCTAGTTTTAAAACACTAATTTCAACATACTTTTTATTTACCACTAATTAAAATAATTTACTTATTTATATAGCATGGCACATACCCATAACTAGTTTTTGGATAACTATGTTAAATGCATAAAATATTTATTAACTTTGCCGATGATTAATTTTCGCATGTTTTACTATTTTTAATGAAGTATCCTCTAATAATTATGCCTTTTCATCCCTAAAGCTTTAATATGAAACTTTTGCTAAGGGATGAAAGGCAAGTTCCATTTGAACTCCTTATGTGTTGGCGATCCATTTCTTTTTTCTTTGGTGGAGGCATTTGGAATTTCTTATATAGGGCTCAAACTAATTCTCCTCCCAACCATTTTGAGGTAAAACAATATCTCCAATTATGACTTTATACCTAAATCAAAGATTGAACACTAAATTTGAGTCAAAATAATAAAGTGTTGAATTTGTGTATTTTTTTTAAAACCAAGGTCTAAAAAATTAAATTTATTTAAATTTCAAAATATTTCTTCTTAAAAAAGTGAAATATAAGCAAAATGATTAATATTACATAGGCTTAAGTCTCTATTCTATTACATTCCAATACCTGAAAATTCAATCAACACAATTCAATCTAACACCTACACTTAGCATATCATTCAATTAATTTGCAACATCATGTTCATGTGCAACATGAACTTTCATCCTATCCTTTAGTTTTTCTTTTAACTTTACATAAAACACACTTAAAGAATTTCATAGAGTTTTTATCACTAATAATAATATCTTTTTAATTTGAAAAACTCACATATGTATAAAATAATAATAATTTTAACATCAATTCATAATTAAAACAAATCAAATTCACATGTCAATGGGTTTAAAAATTAAAATATATAACCTAACTCATACACAACAAATTTGAACGAATTAAATTAAATTTGACCCAAACTGACAAAATAAAACTCAAAATATTTAAATTAATTTACATCAAATCGGATTCACAAATAACTGTTATTTATCCTTACACCCTACATGGAAACCATTTATGAAGTTGTTTTCGCAAGTACTAATGGTAGCGTAGATATTGGGTTTTTCCCGCCCATTTTGAAAGAAAAGGAAACCCTGGCTGGTTTCATTTCTCATCTTCTTCCCTCACTCCCACAAAAATTAGTTTCGACTTCCGAGCAGCAAAATGAGTGCTCACATGGAGACGGAGCTCACAACCGACCAAAACGGCGCTGCTTACCAACACTCACTTCCCGTTCCCGAGGACAAAGTTCTTGTCCCTGGTACGCTCCCTCCCTCACACTCTCTCTACTCTATAAACTCTCATTTCCCACCTTAATCTTTCTTAAATCACTCTAATGTTGCTTCTAGTCGAGGTAACCCTAAAACCTTCAAGCACAGCTAAAATCGACGATGTTCGTTCCGCCGTTGAGGGGTAACCCCTTTCTCTTCTTGACCGAATTGCAAATTAAATGTTTCTTTTGCCCCAAATTGTGATTATCGATATTCTCGTTTTTTCAGGATGTTGGAAAAGAGGAGTTTGAGCTATAACGATGGACCCGTTCCTGTGCCTCTTGATGACGCGTTTCTCGCAGATAACGTGCAAAGAATTTGCGTTTGCGGATGTGATACTGGTATGTGATTTGTTGGTTTAGGGTTTAGGAGTGTCTTGAAATGAAGTTAATTGATTTGATTTTGTTTACTTTATTTTTAAAAATCTGAAATTGCATAAAGATTTTCGGTCTCTTAGTGAGTTGAATTAGGTGTTTTAGGAATTAGCACTACAAAATAGAAGATTGGTGTTGAATAAATGAAATTTTCCTCTTGAACTTTTGAAGCGAAAATGTATTTCTGTAAATGTATTTCTTTTGTAGATGAAGGGATGCACAATGATAATGTTCTTTTGTTCTGGCAAGTCAAGCCTGTTGTACATGTCTTTCAGGTGATACTGCTGACTTGATTTTATTGCCTTTGTATAGGTCTCAGTCTCTGTTTTCCTTGGTTGCCATATTCTTTTTTGCCTAATATATTCATTGAATATATGATCTAATGAGTATGAAAAAAGATGGATTTAGCTCTTCTAAAGTGAGGGTGCACTTTAGTTAGAAATTAAAGTATAGCTTTAAGTTTTAAATATTCTTTGGAATGTGAAGCTCTGATGTTAATATTTCTTTGTCTGAATTTTGCTTTGTCAGCTTAGTGAGGAAGGGCCATGTGAGGATATAAGCTCTGATGGCCAATCTTCCAGCTTCAATGAATGGATTCTTCCTGCAAAAGAATTTGATGGCATGTGGGAAAGGTTTTTACTTTACAGTAGTTTATACTTTTCCTTATCTAATTCTATTCTGTTGTTATTTTTCTAATGATTAACTATGAAATTCTAAATCATTTACCCTGCACTATCAACCATTGTGTTTGCAGCTTAATATATGAATCTGGTCTAAAGCAACGGTTATTACGATATGCAGCAAGTGCTTTGCTCTTTACTGAAAAAGGGGTTGATCCATTCCTTGTTTCATGGAATCGGTAGGAACCGGAAATATTTATTTAGTTATGGTTTTCAGTTCTGAAACTGTTTTACAATTGCATGCATGATCTGATGTTCATGTCCATGTTCTTGTCTGGAAGACAATATGCATAATGGTTCTTCATGATATACGAAGCAAACTTTGATTTCCAGACATCTGGAAGCAACTTATTATAACTGATGATTGACCTTGACATTTGTTTAGAGACTTGCTTTAAATTCTTTGAAGAGAAATAGTTTACAGTGTATGGAACTATGATAGACAAAAGTTTATTGTCAAAATCTTTATTGAATTCTTTGCAAACCTTAGAAACTAACAAAAGCACTGAAGCAAAGGAAGGTGAACAAGAACATTCTAATGGTGGACCTACAGTTCTTGCTCCTTTTAGACTTTGACTGCTGAATGTGAATAATTTAGAACATAATGATATCATTTAGGCTATTTTCTATAAGGAAAAGTTAAACAAAAGCATGTTTCTTATCTTCTTTTTAAAGTAATTTTAATGCTGTTCAATTAAAATTGCTTGGAGAAGCAATAATGGGAAGTTAAACTATAAACTTAAGTGAGATGATTGAAGTCATTGAACTATGAACATATCTTGATATTTTTGAGACTTCTAAATATTTGCAGCATAATTTTGTTACATGGACCACCTGGGACTGGAAAGACGTCTTTATGTAAAGCATTAGCTCAGAAATTATCAATTCGATTCAATTTGAGGTGCATTAATCTATTAACAATAATTTTTTTAATAGTCTACCAATATTTCCCAGTGAAAACAAGTAAAGGGAACAAAAATTAACTTGCCTGCTTTTTTACCCCATTCAGATACCCACAGGCCCAGCTTGTTGAAGTGAACGCACATTCTTTGTTCAGTAAATGGTTCTCTGAAAGTGGCAAGCTGGTATGCATATATGCCTTTATGTTTCTGACTCTATCTGCCTGTCAGGGTTTTACTTATTGACTTCTCTATAATTCATATTTTATAATCTTATTGTATACTGACTTCAATATTGCTTTCATTGGTGGGTTCGGCAATCAAGTTTTCTTGCTAGTTCCTGCCAAGAAATATTCTTGAGGCATAGAATTCCCTGTATTTATCATTGCTTCCATGAAGTTGATATCAAGTGAGATCAAAAGATTGGTTGACTCAATCTAGGAACACCCACTATTTGGTAGCATAGAATTGCATTCTGGAGATGTGAATTTCTTTTTTCATTCCTAAGGATAGGGGGAAAGAACCAAGTCTTTTCGATTTGGGGTAGTTTTCAAGATCTTTTCCTTATCAATGGAAAAAAAATATTCGTATGTCATTATACCTTCACATGATGGATAAGGATTTTCTACTTGATACATTTGCTAGAGCAGAGTAATCATATCTAGGAAGTAAACTTAATTATAAATATCTTTTCTCATCTTTCACCTGGACTTAGTAGTATTGTTTGTGTGATGATGAGTAATAGTTCTGACTTCCCTTGGGAGGGTATTTAATGAAAATAGGTTTATTTTAGGATCACCTTCTCAGGGCAAAGTAGAGTTCTTACAGTGCACAAGGAAAAGAAAAGAAAAAGCAGAGTTACAAACTAGTGCTACTGTGCTAGTATTTGTAGCAAAAACAAAAAGACTTGTGACCATCATCTTTGTTGTTTTGTTTCTTTGGAATTGAAGCATATAATTGTAGTAAATTATTAGTCCGGTTTTAAAAGCCAGTCTGGACTGTGGAGTGTTGACTGTGGACTACTTAGACATAGGGTTTGCAAAATGAAAGCACACAGAAGATATTTGCTTATTTAGAAGATGATGCTGGATGTGGATGGTTTCTTTTGGTGCAGGAATCCGGGTACTAGTTTCGGGTACAAAAATTTAACGAATTAGGGTACAAGTATGATAAAAAATAAAAATATAAGCCAATAAATGATTGAAGCAGAAAATAATATAAAATATACAATGTTCATAATTTTAATACTAGTTTTTATAATTATAGAATATCAAGTGAATCAAATATGCTATGACTGACAGGTGAAGTAGCGGTTAGTGGCTTGTACTTAATATCAATTCATTGTGATGCCTAACCTAGAGTAACCAAATGTATTCAACAATGAATTTGCAAAATAAAAACAAGTATACCCAATGCCTACCCATACTGAATACGTAGTGATGCCACAACCATTTAGGAATAGCCATGCTGTGGTGGAAAAGTCATTTTTAAAACATAGAGAAGCTAGGCAATAGTTGGTCTTTAATTGAGCTGAATGACGTCGTGTGATCCATGTAGCTGACCTCGTTAGTGGGATAAGGCTTTGTTGTTGTTTGCAGAGAATCTGGGCAACTATGTTGCAATTTCAAGCCACTTAGATTGTCTGTTTCCTTTTAGTTTGAAACCAATCCTATGTTAGTTATAAACTGAATAACTTCTTTCCCTTATCTATAATTGAAGAGTCCCAATATTATTATTGAGTATCATTTAACTATATTAAATACCAATATAGGAATTTATGGAATTATGAATCAAGGAGATTAATAAGCCAATTAAAATGATGCTTTATACTTACAAATGAATGAACATTTTTGTATGAATATTGAATGCGTAATTGTGTTTCTTTTTTTTCTACTAGGTAGCGAAACTTTTCCAAAAGATTCAAGAAATGGTAGAGGAAGAAAGCAATCTAGTATTTGTATTGATCGGTAAGGCATAACATGATAAAATTCAACTTATTGCTCATGTATTATTCTCACATGTTGCTTGAGTATGTGCTTATAGAGTTATGATCGTGCAGATGAAGTCGAAAGCCTTGCTGCTGCTAGAAAAGCTGCTTTATCTGGTTCTGAACCTTCTGATTCTATTCGGGTAAAATCTTCCTTCCCATCCTATCTGCATGAATAAACTCCCTCCTCACTATTTTCTGAAAATGTTTTAGATTGTTGCAACAACACAAATGTAATTCAGAGGTAATGGCCATTTGGTCTTTATTTTTGGGTGTTTGTGTTTTAATACAAGTTCAATCTGAATACGGAATTTCAGGTTGTCAATGCATTACTAACTCAGATGGACAAGTTAAAATCATCTCCAAATGTGATAATTCTAACCACGTCCAACATAACTGCGGCTATTGGTAAGCCTTAATTTCTCATTTATTCAATTTTGTGGCTTCTTCCTTTTTAAGTTGTGGCCTGCCCTCTCCCATAAATTTCAATAGTCAGATCTGTTTAGCTTATAATATGTCAGTCTACTTTACAAGTGAAGAACTGTAGATGTAGCTTTACAATATGAGGAGGTAGTGAATTTCTTTATTTTATCATGATTTGTGTTTCATTGTGGAAATTGGTAGCCAGTACCATGTATAATTTTTTTCCTCACCAAGCACCTTTTTGTGGCATCAAAGTCATGCTATAAAATAAAGCACGGACTTTTTGTTACCAGCATAATCACAAACAATACTGTGTCCTGATCTGAAATTGGCATCACCCCAATATAAAACACATCACAACAAAAGCATTTTCCCACTTGGTGGAAACATCACTCCCCTCAAAGTCTTGCTAAATAGTTTATTCAGTATCCATTACCTCTATAAATTTCATTTGAAACACATGATTTCACATGTTGTAGATCATATAGATTTTTCAACTTTATTGCAGATATTGCTTTTGTTGATCGAGCCGATATCAAAGCATATGTTGGTCCCCCAACTCTTCAAGCTCGGTATGAAATATTAAGGTCCTGCTTACAGGAACTGATGCGTACAGGGATATTGACTAGTTTGCAGGTGCAGAGAGTTCTCAATAGAAAGCATGAATATTCTAATCTTGATTTTGATTCAGACAAAAAACAAATATCTTTATTCAGATTCAGATATTTTGGCTTGATAGTGTTATGCTAATCATACTTACTTGGTTAGGATTGTAAGAACGTCATGCTTCCAAATTACGCTAGTGCAAAGGATAGGTTGAACACTCCGGATTGTCATGAGGATGCTACATTCATGCAATTGTGCAAACAACTACTTGAAACTGCAGAGGCATGCGAGGTAGGAAAAAAAAATTCTTGTGGATCTTGAAGCTCAATCTCTTGGTTTACCTTTAATCTTAACTGTTGTGTTTGATCTGTTTACAGGGAATGAGTGGAAGGTCGTTGAGAAAGCTTCCATTTTTGGCACATGCTGCACTTGCAAATCCTTTTGAATGCAATCCTATTAAGTTCTTATGTACAATGATAGAAACTGCAAAGAGGGAGCGTTCTGAGCTTCCTGGCTAAAATAACAAAAATTTCAATTTAAAATGTGTAAATCAAAAGTGTAACGATTGCGGCTACTGCATTTTAGTGCGATAAATGTTGATGCAGCAGCGATGTTTATTTATTATAAGCATTTATCAAGGCTTAGTTACCTAGTAGCAGATATGAGTTAGGATTGAATTAATTGTGTGCTTTAGATTGTTTGAGCCTGAGTTTAATTATATGCTCAATTTTCATTATCACTTATTTACCAAGAAAAAAAAAAAGAAAAAAGCGGAGTTTTGTGAGGTACAATAATACAAAGAACATGCTATCATAAATTACAAGCAGGAGGGTTAACGAGACACTATTTAATACAATTGTAGTTCACTCTCTTTTATTGATTATAAAATCAAGAGTGAAATGAGTGAGACTCATAAAACTGTGATTTTCAGTAAATTTTATTCAATAATAAAATGTTTAAAAGAGTATTAAAATTGTGATTTTGGACCATGTTGTCCAGGTAATCTCTGTGATACGTAGTTACTTTTTTCAGTTTACCTAGTTACTTATGTATAATGTAGAGACCAACAATGTTATTAAAGGGTGCAAGAGTTATCTTATATTTCTTCCGTTTTTAATTATAATACTCTTTTTAAAATTTTGTTTATTATTTTTTATTAGATTTCTTTTAAAAAAAATTAGATGTATTAATTATTATTTTTTAATATTTTATTTAATTATTTTTTCTTCAAACATTAATGAAAAATAATTAAGTGGATAAAAAGATAATAAAAGATAATTTTAGAATGATAGTGTAAATAATGAACATATTTAAAGTGATTGATTAAATCAATTAGTTTTCTTAAGAATGTGAATTAATTAAATTATTCTTATAATATAATTAGGGACTAATGTAGTACTTAAACTAATGCTAATACAGTACATTGACGAGGCCTTAGTTTTGCTTTTATATTTGTATAGTTTGGATAAAATTTCAGTTAAACCCAATTATATCCGGTAGTTGATGGCCATGTTGTTTGCTACGATCATCGTCAATTAATTGACTTGCACATGCTTAAAGTGATAAATTCTAGGGAATAATTTAAAATAATAAGATAACTCAATTTATTGAATAAAAACAAAAATTTAATTAAAATAAGAAATTGCGGGTCTTGCGAGTACAACCTACATGATAATCTTTTTTTTTTTTTTTGGTGGAGAGCATCCTAGCTATGAAAATTAGCTAATTATAAGCATAGGGAAACTCAACATTACAACCCAATGGATAAGAATAAGAAAAAAAGAAGAAAACCCTTCACAAGTGTAGATCCTCGTTCTTGATCCTTATCTTCTTCCTTGCACTTCCATTTTGCTCTCAAGGTCACTATTTCTCTTTGCCAAGTGTTATTTTTGGCAGATCAAGAAAATGAACTCCCACTTTCCCTTTTTATTTTGGAGATTTTGAGTCTTGCACGACCATGCTAAAAGTGCAATAAATTCAACATTCAAACTTAGTATGGTCGTGCTAGGTTTAGTACGATCATGCTCTTGCTGTGGCAATGATGTTGAGGAAGAGCATGGTCATGTTTCCTTTTTGGAGCTCTAAATATTCAAACATAATCGTGCTAAGATTTAGCACAATTGTGCTCCTTCACCAAGGGCATGCCGAGGGGACATATATATATGCTTTTTGAAGTGAGATTCTCTCAAAACTCAGCATGAGTGTGCTAAGATTAAGCACTGTTGTGCTTTACTTTTGAGTGGAATTAATCAGATTGAATCATGGTCGTGCTTCTAAGTTGGTTAATCATACTAGTTGATAAGAGCAATTTTTTTTAAAAAAATTCTTCATGTTTTTGTCTTATTAGCTTCAATTTTCTTCACAAATTAGATAAAAAAAAGTGAGTTCTACCAACAAAATATAAAGAAAATTAATCATTTTATGACAAAATTTTCCTTCTTAGCACATAAAATATGATAGTTGAGCATTGCTTTCTCTCAAACAAATTTTGACTTCTAAACCAAACACAATTTTCAAAAATAAAAATATTTTTAACTTGGAGAGCTGCCACGCTCATGAAAAAAAGGATAGCACATATTTGACAAAAAAAAAAAGACAACGCAAAAAAAAATAATTTTGTTCATAAAAATAACATGGTCGTGTTAGCCATGACATGATCGTGAGCACAATTGTAGTTAATCACAAAATGTTATTTATCCAAAACTAACACGACCGTGCTGATTCTAACATGACTGTGCTGCTTTTAGCGAAGAACACAACAACAAATTACACAAGAATAGTAAGTTTTCTATGAAAATAAAGATGCGTGTTCCTATATTTTCAATTATACTTTTCTTTAATTCAATTTTTTCTTTATCTCTCCTCTACTAAAAAACTTATTTCATCTCATTCATCTATCTTTTTTTGTATTTCTTTCTTAGTTGTAAAAAATAATTATAAATTAAATATTGTATAAAATAGATTTTTTTTTCTAATACAAATATCCAATGAATGATTGAGTGCTCAAACTTCTCTGGTCTACTTGTGTTCCTGATCCCTTGCTTATGAACCAAAGACTACTTGTATAGGATTCATGTTGAACAAACCGTCAAACCAAATAGTGTGTGAACATTGGCTGACTTGGCTTCTCGTGCTACCCAAAATAGAAAGTGGAAGCACCCCTTGTGTGGTTGGAGACGCCATGGCTACTATTGGGTTAATGTCAATTTGTAGCCTCCGGAATGAAAATTGTCTTTCACGCTACGTTTTGATATGATAGCCATTTCCCGTGAAAAGGACACGGACGTGGCAAGCTAGATAGTAACCCTAGTTTTATTGAAATTAATTAATGTAATTAAGCTAAATAGTAAACAGAACATTCCCTTTTCTAAGTATATAAGAGAGAGTAAGGGGGATTTACTAGAGAAGGTTATATATTAGATCCTGATATTGACTACGGAGTAGATCAATTAGTAAGGACTTTTAACTTAATGGGTAATCTCGAGTTTAAATTTGTTTATATAATATAGTAGATAACAATTATGGTTGGGTTGGGATCCCAAACAATCTTTAAATTTTAACATTACAGCTAAAAAAGATGATTCCAAACTGTTTTTCAAAACTATTTTTCGATTCAAAGACAACCACCACAATAAGTATTTGACAATTTGGTGCTGTTAGTTTTACATATCCCCTACAAAGAGAAATAATTGGAAAGGGATTTAAAATCTAATCTTTACAAGAGAAGTTTATAGATCGATCCCCATATTGGCTACAATATAGTACAATGCAATTTTTTACTTCCTAATAGCTACCACTAATATACCTTGCCTAGTAAAGAATCAGACAAATTAAAGTTCATACCACAAGGAAGTAGCACAAACTTTCTTTGAATCTTGAATAATAAATATGTCATCATATATAAATATCCTGAGTAGATAAATTCTAATAATCGGATCAGATGCGAAGTATTCATTACGGCACATGAAGAGATCCATATG
Organism: Glycine latifolia; assembly: GCA_013407115.1. Classification (NCBI taxonomy): domain Eukaryota; kingdom Viridiplantae; phylum Streptophyta; class Magnoliopsida; order Fabales; family Fabaceae; genus Glycine; species Glycine latifolia. Next base: position 17,053,888 of record CM023946.1, on the reverse strand, counting down.
CTATTGATCGAATATACATATATATATATATATATATATATATGTATATATATATGTGCATGCTTTCACTTCTCCTTACACTAAAAAGAACATTTTTTAGTTTGATGCATCAAGCTAAATTAATTTGCGCGCGGATACGTGTATAAACAAAATTGGAATTGGGCCACTTATGTTGGAAAGACTTCACCAAAGTACATATGGTTGGCGCAAATCATTCTTCAATAACTTAAAATACAATTTATTTAACTGCAAGATTGTATTTAAAAAATGCTCTCGTTAATTATTAGTTATTGACTTCATCCATGTACAGGTACTTCCTTTTTCTCAATCGTTTGTGTTTTTTTACAACTCCACACTGACATGTGCAGGGACATCATTCTCCCCCACAAAGTATTCACCAATTCCATGTACACGCACAGCAGGTTGGTGAAGATCACTATGTGGCAAAATCTCTTTAAAAAGTTTTCAGACAAGCCCCACATGCTGCAGGAAGCACTTATAAGCAAAGGGGTTAAGTTTGAAAAAAAAATAAAAATTTATAATACTTTTTTGGACACAACCGACCAAAAGAAAAAGGAAAGAAAAGCCAAAACTTGAACCACCTTAGACAAAGACCCGTTCGGGGAGGGGCGCAGGCTTTGACACAACTTGTTAACTTTGCCAACAAAAAGAATGCTTCAATCTTCAACACCCTTCACTGTCTATAACTCCTTTTCTCTGCTTTCCTTTTTCTCCCTCTTGTGGAAACGTGCCCGCACTGTACATTAAAGAGAAAAACGTTTGCATGCGGGAATATAACATAGGCTCTCTCTACAACACTATGCGTGCATCACAATGTTTCAGTACACCTGCCTCATAGAGCCGCTTTTCTGAATTTACATATTTACATAATACAAACAGGATCTGTAGTGTCTTCTTATTTTTTTAGAGGATAAAATATGTTTTCGGTACTTGTTTTTTGGGTTAAATTTGGTTTCAGTCCTTGTTTAAAATCGATCAAATTGGTCTCTATTCTTTTAAAAATAAATGGATTTAATCTTTATTTGATCTTTGGGTTGGAACTAAATCTATTAGTTATTTTTTAAAATATAGAAACTAAATTGATCAATTTGAAATTATGTGTAATAATAAAAGTTTGATGAAAATTACAAGAACTAAACATATTTCACACTTATTTATATGTTCACACAAATCAAACATGTCTCCATATTCTATTTGTTTCTACCACATGGCTGTTTCCCTTGTCCTCTCTCTCGTCCTCCTTTATGTTAACCATTTTGTTTTGCTAAAGTTCAATGATGTCTTCTACATACTCTTTCAACTTCTTCGTCTTCATCTTTGTGACAATTCACTCACTCATTTTTCTCTTGAGCAAGATATTACAAAGTGGCACTGCATGCCTTGCTCAACATGGGAAGATTCTGCAGCAGAGGTTTCCTTAATCTAGAGGTCGCTTTTAGCTAACAGCAACCATGAAATGGAAGGCCTAAACTCCATCCATGGGGAATTATGCACTCCTGGTCCGAATGGTTTTTACTTCTTAGTATATTGGTTTCCTTTTTTTTTTCATGGTGTTTTGGAGAGTGTGCAAACCATGCATACAACTATATGCAGCTAGTGCTATAGCTTGGTCCCATGCATGTTGTGAAGTTCATTCGGATTATTTATTGTACCTTTACTGTTAGGCTATAGCTTAACTTGCAGATGAGTGAATAGATTACTAGTTCTGAATAATGGTTTGTGTTGAGTTGAAGTGTTAACATACCTTGAGTAAGGTATTATAATGTAAAAGCATCGCTTAATTGCTACTGGTTTTATTTTAACAACATTTCTATATTTGTTGCAGTTTCTTCTTTTTCTTGCTGGATGTTTATCTATCTGTGTGTTCAATTATTCCATAATGTGGTAAATATTTTTAGGAGTTTTTATGGCAGCCATTAATACTTGATACCATTTGCTCATACCACAAAATAAAATGTCGTTGTTATGATTATCCTTTTTTGTATGGCTATGCCGGCCGCTATGGTATGGATAATTGTTTATATCACGCATGCATGTTTGAAATTAAATCATATCAAGTAATAATCACATCCATTTTCCACGTTAAGGACAAAAGCTACTTCTACTATAGCTTCTGATTTCCACGTTTTTAATTCAAGTCTTCTATTTTCCATAACTGATAATAAAAAGCTCCTCTACAAGGTATGTAGATAGTAACATTTAGTTAATACCAAATTAAACAATTTTTTCAGGGTAGACAGTGCAATTAAGAAACTAAATGAAAACTTCAATTTACTTTTGAGATGTAGTGTTCAGCCTTCAGATTATTGTATCCATTGCCAGGAGAATATTTATTTCAACTTAAAGAACTAAGCTACCCTTTTTCCACATATAATTGATGTTTTATTTTAAATGGGAATTTGCATGGGAAGTGAGGCACTGAACACTTCCTCTCTTTATAATTTTCATCCCAAGTTAAATAAAAAATTAAGTATTTCATTATCTAGTTCTTACCTATAAAAATTAAAAGATTGTTTTGAGATTCAAATTTAAAATAATAAATCACCAACCAAACAATTATAGTCTATATACGAGCTAAACTAGAGAAAGAAACCAAAGAAAAACAATAAGCTGCGGTAGTAGTGTGTGAAAGCACGTTTGACATAGAAGTTAGGGACTATGCCAGATTCTTAGCTGATTAATTTGCCTTTTTTTCTAGCCTTCTATAGCTAGGTATTGATCCCAATAGATATCATGATCGATCTGTGTTGACTCTTGCTTTCTAATCAACCTACCATACACTAATTACTTTGAATAAAATTTCAACTAGAACTGGCTTTTGGTGTTGATCGGTGCACAATCACATATATAATGAGTTAAAGGAACATTCACTTTCCTTTTGCTTTTCTTTAATCATGAAGCGTTTCGGTTGACTATGGTTATGTGTGCCGAATGTGCCTACAGAATCCTGGGCAGGCTCCACCTACGAGATGCATACCATATACTCAAACCATGTTAAAGCTAATTTTTAACATTGTAATCATTTGTTTCTTCTTTTTATTTTCATTCTTTTCTATTACCTTAATGATAACTAGAAACTATAATTCTATAAAGTGTCACTTTGGGCACGGCGTTCAAAATAAATGGGAAATCTGCCTCTATATTTGGGGCACCATTTTCATGCTTTATTTATTTACATACTAGTGTATGTATGGAGTGTTAACTGTTAATAGAAATAAGTTACTCTCAAATGATTTTTTATATATTTAAAATGAATTTTAATTTTTATGTAAAACTTACTCATTTTATTTTATTGATATCTAATTTTTTATTTCAAAAATATTTTGATTCTATAATTGATGAAGACAATGGATGACTCTTGTTAAAATTCTTAGTCTTGCTATTACGGAGATGTACAGGACTTAATGAAAATAGAATAAAAATGGATAATAAATTATAATTTTGATCCTCTTTAATTTCTAATCATGAATTTATTCTTCCTTCTATTTTTATTGTGTGATTTTAGTCAACATGTTTTTAAAAAATCACAATTTTAGTATATTATTTAATTCTGAAAATTTTTAAATATTTTAGTTCAATTAAATCCTAAATTTCATTAACATATTTATTTAAAATATCATTAAAAGACAATTAATTAAAATGAAAAAGGGTAAAAGAAACAAATTACGTAAAATTAGAGACTAAATTAAGATTAAAATTTTTGAAATTATGAACACGAGAAAATAAAAAGGGAAGACCAAAATAGAAAATCAAAATTAAAAAAGAGATCAAAATTATAATTAAGCCGATAAAAATTTGCAATTCCTTCACTTTACAGAGCTTGGTCTGTGCTAATTTCATACGATCCGTTGTAACTTTGAGGAATAAAAGTTTTAAACTTAGATTTTGTGTGTGTGTCAGACGTGAGACATACGTGCCACAATCAAATGAACTGCCTAATCCAAATTTGCAAAAAGATATTGGAACGAACGTAATCTTGGAAGAGATGAAGTGATGGAAAGAAAATGAGGAATAGTGTGAGGGGGAAGACTGAGGCAAAAGAAAAGGAGGTTAAAAAAATACTTTCTTTCTTTTATTTGGTTGTTTAAAATTATCAAATTTCTCTAATTTGGGATAACTCTATGTTTGTAAAAAGAAATAAAAGGAAGGGTTTGGAGTATTACCTGAAAATCCCTTCATACTAAAATACTTCATTCCACAAGGAGAAGGTTAAATACTCACCACTCCCCAGTCTCCCTCTCCTCTTTCTTCCCTTCTCCTCAATCTAAACATACTAGAAACTTCCATGGTACATCCAAAATTCATGACAGCCCTAGACTAAAGGTGGAACCCTAAGATGAACTCTATCCAGAAAAATACCTAATGTCAAGGCATTCATGCACAAGAAAATAGATAGATCAGAACCTTCATGCATAAGGAACTATAATTATTTTATTTTTTTCTCTTTTGGTGGGCGACTATTGAGGAAAAAAAAGATAAAAAATTCACATAATATATATCAATATCATCTTTCACATAAATACTTGGAAAATCTCGTTTGTGCCTTCATAATATATGTTTGGGGAACATCAACCCTCAGGCATACTATATGTAGTTGTCATTAGAATTGGTAGTTTTTTTCTAACATAAGAATTGGAAATCTTACCTATATAAAAATACAAATTCTGTATAAAATCTCATTACTAGTATAAAAATAGCACAAATAACTTTTGAAATTACTCATCAAATGATTTAACTTTTGCAATTAGCTTATCACTCCCCACCCACACATTCTTTGACTCTTCCCCTCTATCGTTTCATTTCTTCCCTTTAATCTTCCCTCTTATTACTATCACCAAAGGTGGTTGTGTTACAAGAGCATCATAAGTTTATAGTTGAATTCTTAATTCACTTAAAATGGTCCAAAATGAACCCACAGCAACAACACCATATTTTCCAATTAACAACATCATTATCACTACGATTGCTCATTTTCTTTTAGAATAGTTTTTAATGTCACTAATATAATATTTTTAAATAAATAGATTTTCTTGTATGGTATTATATGTGTTTTTTATTTTATTAAGTTTTAAGAAATAGTTTATAAAAAAAATTCAAAAAATGAAAAGTCAAACATACATATAAGAAAATCATTTTTGAAGAAATAGAAGTATAATAAAATCTATTGTATGATTTAATTATGTTATTTAATTAGATTAGATTATAAAACATTTTGAATAAAGAAAAAAAAACATATATAAGAAAATTGGATTTCAAAAATAGTATTAGTATAACAAAATATATGATATGATACAATTTTAAATGACTCTTGGTGAAGAGCCACATCTCTTGATCCTTGGTAAAAATCACATTCACGATCTTTAATTTGGTGAAGAATCACATCTCATGCAATTGGTAGTTTTTTTTTTCCGAATCTAAATTATGTTCATTACCAGTATAAAAACCCAACAACATAAGAGCCTTCCTTTTAAAAACAAAAATGAATCATCAAATTAGCTTTTGCAATTAGCCTATCAACTCACCATTGATTCTTATGTGACTCTTCCCTCTATTGTTTCATTCCTTCCCTCCAATCTTCCCTCTTATTAATATCCCCGAAGATTGTGTTGTGCTACAAATATAGCACCATCAGTTTAGTTTAATTCTTCACATGAAATGATCCAAAATGAACCCACACCAACATCACCAGATGTTCCCAATAACAACATCATTAACACTATTACTCATCATTTTCTTTCCATCACACCTCCGATTCCATTATTCATCCTACAAGAATCCCACTTGCAAATTTGACTATATTTTTTTATCGACAAATGTTTATTTGTTATTTTTTTATAGTAATTTAGACTAGCTATAAATCCATCGTGTATACTTTATTTTGGTCATATCATTAGTTGATATGAAATCTATCAATACCCCCTTTTGCTTTCATTGCTCTAACAACAAATTGTTAGAATTAGATTGTTAACTATGCAGACCCCAACAGATGTGATTATGGGAGCTAGTAACCCCCATTCTAATCAAAGTTTTCAAATTCGTGATTTTTTTTCCAAGTTATGTCATTTGGGGTGCTTTGTGTCTATTTATGTTTGTAATTTTTTTTAGACCCTTTTTTTTCTTTTATGTTCTTTTGGTATATTCTTTCCTTTTCTTTCAAGTGTCTAAAAAAGATTGCAAAGATATATAGACACAAAGCACCACAAATGATAGAACATGAAAAATGATTTTGTTCACAAATTTGAAAACTTTGATCAAATTGGAGGGGGTTCCCATATAATCATATATGGTGGGGTCAACATATATAGTTGACATTTCAATTATGAGAATTTTTGTTTAAGCAGTGACAATAGAAGGAGTAGTTGATAGATCTCACATCAACTAATGATATGGTGATATGGTGATATTAATGTATATAAGTCTATCTTTTAGTCAAATTTGCGAGTAGCTAGGTAGGATGCCCTTAGGATGAATAGTGGAATCAGAGTTGAGGGATGAGAATAAGTAATACTAGTGATATTGATGTTGTTAATGGGAACATAAGGTGTTGTTGGTTTGGGTTCATTTTGGACCCTTTCAAGTGAAGAATTCAAGTAAACTGGTAGTGCTGTATATTTGTAGCACATCACAACCTTTGTAGATAGTAACATATATGTGAGGAGATTAAAGGGAAGAAATGAAATGACAGAGGTAAGAGACAAAGAAGAATCAGTAGTGAGCGATAGACTAATTGCAAATGCTAAATCATTTGATTTTCCATTTTTGTGTTCTAAATTATCTTATGATGATTGTTTTTTATACTAGTAATGAGCATAATTTAGATTAAAAAAAATCAATATAGTATTCAATGTTTGTCTAGAATAGTTTTTAATGTCATTATTATGATATTTTCTTTCATGGTATGATTTAATGTTTGTATATGAAAAAACAAAATTTACCTGTGGTCTTGTGGGCTAATAATGGTCAGGCTTTGTTAGAGTTAACAGATTTTGTGTTGTTTGAAACTTAATTCTTGAATAAATTAATTTTTGCAACTGCTGCAGATTTTATTTTTTATGTGTTGTTGTTGTTAGTTAATTTAGTCTCAAATAAATATAGTGACAGATGAAATTGTTTAGGAATTTTATATTGATTTAAGTCTATACATAAGTCTTCTCTTTTGAATTTGAATGGTAACTTTTCTTCAATTTTAATCTTTCTAATTCTCTGCAAGTTTCAATACTTCTATTTATATCTTACAAAAGATTTCGAACACTAGATTCTTAAGGGATGTGAAACAATTGTTTTATCGAGCGTTAGAGACCAATGAGGTTAATTAGAACAACAGATTGAAAAACATATTTTTCAAGAATATCCAAAATCCATCTGCATTTCCAATTTTATTATAAAGCTTTTTAATATGTATTCATGAATAAAAACAAAATATTTTAAACTATAAAAAAGCTTTAATATTTACATTTCTTTATCTAATTTAAAATATTTAATAGTTTGCCATGTATTACTTTAATATTTATTTTTGTTACAACTTTTGTGACTAATGAACACAATAAAAAAATTGTTTGAATATCTAAGAGATCACAAAATATAGTGTGTTGTAATAAACACCTTTCTCAAACGTAATAAACACCTAAAAAATCAATCCTGCAAAGGAAATCACTTCATTCTCTAAAAAACAATTATCAAATAATTTCTTGAGATTAGAAATATGTAATACTTTTAAGGCTCGATTCACTTGAAGAGAAAAAAAAACATAAAATAAATAAATAAAATGTAAGTCACCCTTTTATATTTTACTTTAATTCAAAAACAATGATTTTTTTTTACTTTCTTTTTTCTTTCCGCTCGAAACGGTACCTAAAAGAATAAATAAATGAAATGCATTTCACGGAAAACAAGGGGTAATAATTGATAAACATAAATAACTCCGAAACTACATCGCACGGTAACAGTATGAAAATTCCGAGGTTGGACAACACCCACAATGTTTCAGACTTCAGGGCTTCCACTATTCATTCCACCAATCATCACTTCTCTTCTAGCCAACCTTCTCGTCAACCTTCTCGCCTTCACTCTGGTACTCTCTCTATACTCATCTTCACTTTCTGTTTTCCACTTTTGCACTTCTGTGTTTGTGTGTTGTTTATTTCCCTTGAGCCATGTTTTTTTTTTTTCTGTTCATCTTTCTTTTGATGTGAAAATGAAATCCTATAGGGTTGGCTTTTCCCTGTTGGGTATAACTGAGGAAAAAAAGAAAAGAAAAGAGGAAGAAGGCATTTGGTTTGCATTGCAGTTACATTGGACAATTTGGTGAACTGAATAAAAGGCCTATATCCCCCACATAGAAACAGGCTGTATTCAGTCTTGGTATTCAACTATTCATATGAAACAGTTAAATTTGAAAATTTTCTTCTTTTGAATTGAATCTTTATTTTGACATTGACCATTGACTTTGTTTGTTCCAACTGAACAATTATTTTGCATGTAACCGATTCGGTTGGAGTCAGACTATGCAATTCCACGGTTGATGCAAGGGACAACCAAGATTTAGTTAGGCTTTGATGGTGATCAAATTATTTTTTGATAAATTTAATCAGCAATTTAATGATATCAGGGGTTCTATTTATGGGAAGTTTGAAAAACTACCCTGGGGGAAACTCCACTCACTGAAATAATTTTTGCATATAAATAGTCCTTTGTATTTGCCTTCAAAGCCATAAGAAAAAAAGTTTCTTTGGTGGAGTAGATTGAGTTCATTGGAGAGTATGACGAAGGAGAAGCCTCAAGCCCTTGCCTTAAGGAGGAAACTGGACAAGCAATTGAAGTTGGAACTGACCAACAGTAGTCCAAGAACTTGGGGGTCTTCAATATATGGTATTGGGGTGGATGCAGATAATCTCAAGTCTGATGGAGGTGAAATATTTATTTATTTATTTATTTTTATTTTAGATAGTTTTTATGTGTAAGTTTTCTCTCTTTTTTGTTTTTTTTTCTTGGTAGGGGCATACCAAAAGTTAAAAAAAATGTTAGTGCCTTAAACATATAGCCTGGTTAAAAGGTTCTGATCTATCAATATTCTTGTGCATGAATGCCTTGATATTTGGTATTTTGTCAGATAGATTTGATCTAATAGTTTTACCTTTAGCCTAGGGCTGTCCTAAGTAATTTAACCTTGTTATAGCATAAGAGAACCTTGCACCGTGTCTTTTCCTTCTTCATATTTTGGGAGCTTGTGCATAACATACAACCCATCTATTTTGCCTATTACTCTTTTTCTTTCTAGATGTGCCTTTTATGTCATTTAGAATGGATTTATTGTGGCAAAATTAGCTTACTGATGCAGATCCCTTTTAAACCATACAGGAAATTATTCAGTGTTCAATTACACTGATGAGGATCAACATGCTAAATCTCTTTTTCGTTGTCCTTTCTGCGATTTTGAGTTTGAATTTTCTTCGGCCCATATCTGCTTGGAAGAGGTGCATTTCTATGACCCAAAAATTATGGAATGACATTTTGAATTTAAATTTTTTTGTGTAGCAGAAATTATTGCTAACATCATAATATGTTTTACAGTTTCGCTAGACTATTTCCTTCTCCTACTTTTCTTGATTAATTGGTAGACTTTCCAGTAACTGTTATAATTTATAAACTATAGTTCCTTCTTGACCATAGTTGTATATGACAATAAACCAAAAAAAAATTGTATCTTGTTGATATGCTGTAATGTTCTGATCTGAATATAAAGAATATGGATAAAGTGAACTGGCAACCATTTTATGAAAAACTAAGCAAGAATGAAATAATGTTTCTGAACATTTCACTCAGGTAATTAAGTTATAATTGAACTTTGAAATCTGATTGACACCTTCAATATTCATATATCAGCTTTGTCCTATGTGTGACAAAAAATTAGGGAAGGATGCAATCAGAGTTGCACATAATTCAAGCCCACAAAAGGTATGTGTTGCTTATCTTGGAATCTTTTTGTTCTAAATGTAGCCTAGCTCGCTTATGGTTTTAGGATAACTTGATTCTTGAGTAATTTTATTCAATCAATATCAACAATACCTTTAACCCAAGTTAATTGGGATCGGTGGGAGCAATTTTATTCAATATGTTAATATAATGATGACCTATGCTTTCTAGAGAACTTTGAAGTCTGACAAATCTAGCATCTTGCCGGGGGATTCAGTAGCGATTGACAAGAAAATTGGCAAAGGTTTCTCCAGCGTTGCCTCAGGCATTTCCAATGTCATACGGTATGATACTTCTCTTGGTCTGTACTTTGTATTGGTGGTATGCTTTTACAAATTAAAAAAGAGCAAACATGAGAAACAAATAGTTCAAAGTGCAAAGTGTTAAATGAATCTAGATAAAAATCAACTATCTTTTCCTTTATAGTCACTGCTAATATCATGTTCTAGGAAATGTTATAAATGTTGAAATATAACTAAATTTACATTTTCACAAGCATAACCAAACCTCATAAGTGCAGTTGTCTATTTGAATTTAATATTATTGTAACTCATTCATTTTTCTATACATGAAAAATAGAGATAATAATGCTTCTTATGATATGGGGTATTGTTCTATAGCTAATGGTGATAACTTCTATAGTTTCCAAAGTATTGTATTAATGTATTCTATAGTACATTTCTAAATTATCTGTGCACTATGGACTTACAAGATAATTTAGAGTTTATTCATCAGTTGGTTAACAATTATCTATTTTCTGTTTATGCCGTGACATTATAGATATCATGTATGGAATAAGACAATCTGTATTCTGTTTTGGGATTTTCACTTTATTCATTCCATTTTCACTTTTCTGAAAAGCTAATGGTCTTCTATATCTCATGTTTTAGTTATAGTTTTCTAGTCTAAATGGAAATGATTTGAATTTTGTTAGTGTAATGCACAGGTATTAAAAATGGGAATTGATAAAGTTCTAAGAGATTGCATAATGTATGCCAATATGCACATGTACTGACTACCATTTAAATAGCATGTGTTGAGATACAATTCAGATTTTTGTCTAAAGCTCTTACTCCAACTCTAGCTTTGCTAGAATGATATGATGGTAATTATATTAAATTGGCAATTTATAGGACTATGTAGCGACCCTTATGCAGTAATTTTAGCAATTCTTCCTCTCTTTTGGAATATGAAAAGTGTCATTCTGAACCTTGAAAGTGTTGAATTGTACGATACCCTTTTATCTTGAATTACCTATTGTCAATGACTAAATGTGATGTTACATATTCATTAATATCTCTTATCATTTGTTTGACAAACATGTTCGCTTGAGAATCGAATCTTATTCATGTTGTTGAATTTGGTTAGTTAATATTTGTGACGAGTAGCAATATTTGAAATAATAACTATCATTTTTCTTTTAATACTTTCCAAAAATTTATGAATTAAAAATATCTTGTTGAATTGAATGGTTAGGAATTTTTAGACATCATAAATGTATGGTGTAGATCCTGCATAAATTTTGTAGCAATGGTTGTATACTGTCTTCAAATAAGATAGAAATAAGATATATGCAATACACAATTTTCTACTTAAATCCAATGTTGAAAAAGTTGCTGATTTTGTTTGCAGCTCTAGGTCAGATGCACCCCCGGATACCGGTGATGAGCAGGTTATTGAAGACAAAAGGGTGAGGCCATCTTTTGTTCAAGAGTTGGTATTATCAACTTTAATCTAGGAATTATGCTTCTTAGAATTTATTGACACAAAATCCATGCATTTCTAGCAGTTGCTTACATCTTTAGATAGCCTTGATGCTCGTAAATAAAATAAAAAAAGAAACGGCGTTTTATTTTGGCTTATGAGTTTAGAATAGCTAATCTAAGCATCGAATGGTCATAAAATTGGATGGTTATTTTTAGGCATGCATTGTTGAACATTTGAACTTATTTATGTTGTATTTTACATCTATACAGGATTGAAGAGCCTGTCGAATTGCAGTAGGTACATCAAGACAAAAATCAGTTGAACTTTGCTCGTTTTAGTCTTTGCTTGGATGAGATAGGGAAGAAGACTCAAGATGATGTTTAGTTGGCTTTGGTTTCTATGCTTTGTTTGTTTGTTTCAGCTATTCTGTTTTGGATGAATTTAATTTCAATGTCGTTTGAACAATGTGTGGCTATGATATATACTTTATCCTTTGATTTTCATTAATAGTTGAAATATTGGATTTTATGGTTGTTTTATGAAATACCTTGTTGAATGGCAAAACTTGCTTGGAATTTAGTATATTGAGTGAATATTTCTCCGGAGTTAACATAACGTTTGGGCATTTGTTATTAATGATTTTATACCTTTTTATCATGTATAAAGGGGGAGAAATATATAATTCGTGTTCATGTTTTTGCTGTGTAAAAGCAGAGATACATGTCAAGTTTTATTTTAGTTGTTTATCATCACTAGTTTTTTTTTTTTTTTGTGAGGGTTTATCATCACAAGTGTCATCAAGTGTTTGTCAGTTTGTCATCTTAAAAAATAGTGAGAATGTGAAAGATGATAATGAGTAAGTGAAGGTGAAATGAAGATGACAATATGATAATGTTCTGATTAAGAATTCACACTTCAAGAGAAGACTTGAAGTTTGTTATTTGTGTTGTGGTTTCTTGAGTTTATCTTGCTCTAAAGAGTTTAGAACTTGAGCCTAATTAAAATCAACTTGAAAGGATCACAAGAATTGATTTTTGAAATTAAAATCAAACAGTCACATGATGATTTAATCAATATACTTGATTTTAGTGTTAGTTGTTACTACCTTTGGCTCCTTTTACACATCATTTTTTTCTTATAAATTGATGTTTTAAAGATGTTTATATTTCAAGAAGTTAGATTTTTAGGGTTTGATTAATGAAATTATATCCATGTTTGTACTATTATTATAGATTACATTGATTTGAAGAATCATCAACATCATTTTTAATTCAAATTAATTTTCTCCATTGATTTGATAATAGATTAAATCATTCTTGACAAATTTCTAGAACGTTACAACAATGCAATAGATTACACAGGTCTTGTAATAGATCACAGGAATAGGAAAAGTTTGGAGAATAAAATACCTTCGCTTCATTTAAATCGATAACAAAGACTTATCGATTTAAATGTTTTTGAGTTCAACTAGTCCAATGCATGGATATATCTACTCACGCACTTGGGGTCTTGGCCCCTCTATTATTTTTAACTTAATCTTTTTCAGATATATTGGGTTATTATTTTTATCAAGGGGATTTCACTATAAAATAATATTTATCTTTTTTTTTTGACAAAATGTGTTATTTCTTTTTTATATTGTTTATTGTGAAAATAAATAATAACATTTTTAGATAAATATTCATTTTTTTTATTGTCTTCGTTGTAGAGATTCTTAGATTTTTTTCTTCTTTTCGAACAAAAACTGAGTATAGATTTTCCTTTTTATAATTCATTATTAGAATTTAAAAGACTATAAGTTATTCTATTCACCATCAAATGAATTTGTTAGCCATTATTTTATATTAGTTCAATTATAAATTTATTTGAGAATTAAAGGTTACTTATTAATCATTGCTAATGAGGAAAAATTATGAATACTATATAAGGAATTCACATCTTGAACTTTGAGACATACTAAAATATATTATTCTTTTTTTACTATTTTCTTATATTTTCTTTGTTTTTTTCGACTTAGCCAAACAACATAAGAAAAAAAATATTAGTGTAAGGATGATGATGAGTATGTGATTAATACGAAGATGGTTTAAAAAAGAAAAAAGTAGGATTATTTTCTATTATTGATTTTATTAAATAGTTCCTCAAGTATATAAGGTGATATATAAAGCAAGATATATAAATCCCTGTTTAGTACGAGTCCATAGGGGTTGTGGTTTGCATCCAAGCTTCCCATTTCTGCTTGTAATTTTGTTACATAGATTATTTGTGTTGGGATTTAAAGATCCCTTGATTCGAATAAGAAACTTCAATACCAAGAAAATATTTAAGCTTTTCCTATTATAATGATGTTGTCGACATAAACTAGCTAGGAGTGCAATCGCTCGTACTACAACTGTGTGAGTGTATCCTTTGGTGACTAACCTTGCTTTATATCTCTCAAGGGAGTCACCAGCCTTGTATTTCACAGGGAATACCCACTTGTATTTCACCAGCCTTGTATTACATTTTTAATGAGTATAAGTGATTGTATTTGCCATCAAAAGAATTTATTATCCATTACTTTATATTAATTCAATTATAAATTTATTTGAGAATTAAAGGTTATTTATCAATCATTAATTGCTAATGAGGAAAAATTATATAAATAGTATATAAGGAATTGACAACTTCAACTTTGAGATACAAAAAAATATCCTTTCATTTTATTACTATTCTTCTTATATATATTTTTTCTAGACTTAGCCAAATAACATATAACATTAATTATTCTTCTCTTTTTCGATAGTCTAAAAGTTATTTTTTTTCAATGCTAGCTACTATTGTCATAAAACGTAATTTAGTGAACAATTTAATTCATTTTGATTTATTTTTATAACAATATACTTAATAATACTTTAAAAAAAATGGTTACTATGTATAGTAATTTTTTTACTAAGTCTAGCTCACTAGTGGAATAAGGTGTGTGCATGAGGTACTGTAAATTCCATTAATACTGTCTTCAATTCTTGCGGGTAAAAAAATATTATATTTAATTATAAATTCACAAAGGTTCTTGGTGAAACGTGAAACAAATTACTAGATTGTTATAATCTCTAGTATTTAAAAAAATATATAGTTTGTTCTATGTGTAAATTTTATATAATGGAAATATTAAAAACACATAATTATGAATATTTTATATAAAATTTAACTCTTCTATATTTTTTAGGTTTATATGAGTGAGGATCTCTTAAATTATGAGATTATATTTTTTTTACTAGTTGATTTTTTTATTTTTTTATGTTCGAGTACCTAAATTACCTTCATTCATGGTCCTTGATTATTTTCAAAGCTCAATGGATATATTTATATATAAAGCAATTATGAAAACAACAACATATAATGAGTCTGATGAAGAGGGTTCACATTCTCCAAACATGTATTAAGAAAGCACCAACTTATCCTAAATTAAAATTTCGAAAAATGATAAGTAGATTGGTTCGTTTAAACTTGACAAAATAATTTTAAAATAAGTGTTTTTTTTAAATATTTTTTTCAATAAATAGATAGGATTTGCTTATCAAAATAAGCATAAAACATTTTTTAGCAGAACATTTTTAGATAAACATACTAAAAAAGGAAAACTACTTATTTTTATTAAAATAAGTAATTTTCTTTCTTTCAAAAGATATGTTTAAACAAATTCACTCACAATGACAAAACATTCACGATGTGAATAACTATTAGCCAAATAATCACTTGACTACAAAAGGCAAGGCCAAGCACTAATTTTGCATACATCATATTAATGAGATAAAAATATTGACAAACTAAAATTAAAATTATTAAAATATAGAGGCTTTAATGTTTAGATGAATTAATATAAGGCTTTATGTAAAAAATCAATACAATTATTCATTATTTTTTAAAGAAATCTTCAGTACGTTTATAAAATTACTCACATAATCAATATACTTAAAACTTGTAAATATTTGAGTAAATTATCTAAGTTACGTAATGCGTGAATGTATTACAATGTCTTTTTCTTTTATGTTCAAATATATAAAACAATTTACACTTTTCTCTTCTAAGAGATGCAAATATTGCGCTTTTTTTTATAGAAGAAATTGAAGTATTACACTACATTTTCCCTCTTTTATTATTGTTTTAGTTTGTATCCTTTTTATAGTTCCTGAATTAATTTTTTTAGACTCTGCATAATAAATTAATATTTTATGACTATTTTTAGAACTTTGTGAAAGATTTTTTAATACTTTATGATAATTTTAAAATATAAATTCAAGCGACTACAAAATAAAAAGAAATTTATAGTAACTAAAAATCATCATAAAATAATAATTTATTACGTCAGACTAAAAAAATAATTTTTCAAAATTCAGAGACTAAAATAATAATTAAGTCAAAAATTATCTTTGAAAAAATCTAACACACACACACACATATATATATATATATTAATTTTATTTTTTATTAATATTTATTGATTTTATTTATTATTTATATATAGATTCATTCAAAAATATATATTTAATATACATATATTATCATTAATTTTATTAAATTCAAATATTATATTATATTATATTTAATAAACATAATACATGATAATATTATTCAAAATCATTTGATATTATATACAATTAATATAATAATAAATATTATATTAAAAAATATCATTTATTTATATATTTATACAAATAGTAATTAATAACCATAGTTAAATACTAGATTAATATTTGGTGTTTATTTATAATTTACTTATATAATATCTGATTTTAAATTTTATTACTTTAAAATATGTATTATGAAATTAATAATTAAAATAATTTTTTAAATATATGATTAAATTTAGCACAATTCATAAAATTATTTAAAATAATAATAAAAGGAACAAATTAAGAGTTTTTTTTTTGTGAAGACGAATTAAGAGTTATATATATATATATATATATATATAATTTCTGGTAATACAAAAGTTATTTCTAGCATTGGCTAGAAATATAATTTCTAAAAAATATAGTTCCCAATAAACATGATTCTTATGTTATGATGAAAAAATCATCATCATTATTATTATTATGTTATGAAAATATAAACTTTGAGTAGAGATTATAAAGAAGAGACAACAAAAAAGAATAAGAGAATGAAATGATTTCCTTGTGTATTCTCATCAAAAGGAAATAACCTATTTATAAGTATAAAATATAATTCAAAGATTGTAAGAAGTTACATACAACTCAAAGGTTATTTAAGGCACATTCTTTCGCTTACTAAAACAACAAACCCTCATAACTGAATCATCAATTATGTTGAACCTTACCATATATGATTATTTAAGGAACAAAATCATTGTGTATTTAAATTACACACAAATAACATAGATAAACACAAAACACCAAAAATGTCAGAATATGAACAAAAATGATTTTGTTCACAAATTTGAAAACTTTGACCAAATTGGGTGGAGCGAGAAGAGGGAGGTACTCACATAATCATATATGGTGAGGGTTAGCATAATTGAGATGTATGTAACTTTTTACCATATTTGAGTTACATCTTGGCCAAAATAGTATTTACAAATCAATTTTGTGAGATTGAATTTAGTTCAAATATTCTGTGTAAGAGAGTTATGTAGTCAAATTTACAAGTGATCGAGGTGCCTATAGAAATGAAATGATAGGCTAATTGCAAAAGATAATCATATAATGAGTCATATGTTCAAAAGTTGCTTATGGCGATAGGTTTTTACACTAGTAATATACATAATTTATATTTAAAACAACTAAACTATCAATTGCATGAGATATATGACTCTTCAAGAAGGATCATGACATGTGACTTTTTATCATGTCATAAGATGTGACTCTTCACTAAGAATATGAGATTTATCACTTTAGAATGTCAAATCTCTTCAACAAAAAACATGATATAGACAATAATTAGAACCAATATAAAAGGATAAACATAGAAATGTTATTCATGACTCATTAAAGAAAAGTATAACAAAAATATAATTAGAACTAATATACAAGAATAAAATATTTCATGGCATTAAAGAAAAAAACAAACAAATGATAACACGTGAAAACAAAACCCCACACCACCATAGTTTTATCTTCGGCAATCCCATTATTCATGACTTATGGCATTTTTTGTCTTAAAAAAAAACTCAAGCCATACTTAGAAATCATGAAAGACACACACAAAAAAAAAAGCATACTTGATTTACAATGCGGAAGGATTATCAAGAAAATAAAAACAACTTTATAACACTAAATATTAATTTTAAGGAGAAAAATCTGGAAACCTTAAACGGTGGAGCAATGGCATAATAATACTAAAACCAAATATTCTAATGAAGCCACAAAAGAATGCACGTACTCTTACTAAAACAAAATAAAGCTATTCAGTATAGAGAATATTGGAACCGTTAATTCATTCCCAATTCAGAACGCATTCGTGATTTAAGAAGAAAGAGGACACGAAAAGTGCAACCAAAATTCTATTATATTGGTGGTCTATGACTATGTTATAGGAGGCGGAAGCAATTCAAGCAAAAGGGTGTTTTTGTTAATACATAAATGCATTAGGTGTGAGCATATTGAAGGTACACCCAATTTTATATATTCTATACTTTGGAACCCTAAATTACTCTATCTAACTTTAATAAAAAGAAAGAAAATGAAGAAGAAAAAAGAGTTTTAATAAGATCTAAGTTTTCATGTTATTATATCGCAAAACTGTCATAATATACATCAACTCTAATATAAAAAATTAATAACATATAATGTACAATTATAACATGTTTATAATGACTAATATCAATCATAATAGGATTAGAGAATATGTACATGAAGAGAAGATAGAATTCATCATAATTATTATCTCAATTGAATCACAAACATTAAATGTCGAATGAGAGAGATACTAAAATTGTCTAATGAAACAATAATTTTATAATCACTCACATTATAAGCCCAAAATTATTATTTATCAATTAATATATCATATATTTTATTAATAATCATAAATTTAATCTAATAATTAAACAATCATAATTCACAAAATTCTATCGATTAGTAACAAACACTAATCATTAAGATTGACGGATAAATAAACAAATAGTCAAGGGAATTGAATTTTGTATTGGGCTCTATATTATCGCAATTTATTGCACGGAAAAGCTTACTGTAAACGTGGTTTATTTTGGTTGTAATATATTTTTTCGCGGAGAATAAGGGGATGAAAGTGGCACGTGTGAGTAGTGATGAATAGTCAATCTTCTAGTGTGTCAGAAGGGAGAGTTGTTTGAGAGTGTCAGAAGGCAAAGAAGATGACTAAGCAAAAAAACACGACCACACCAATCAGAGTAGATGAAGTTATGAGTGATGATGATATTGACGGGAAAACATGTCCTGTCTTGTGTATTTCTTTCCCTTTGAGTTGAGAATTCCCTTTTGATCACTCACTCACTCACTCACTCACTCGGTCACACCCATCTCTTTGTTTCTTCCCATCATCATGGACTTGGACTTCAGAAGGGCTTCAACTATTCATTCCACCAATCATCACTTTTCTTCTCTCCAACCTTCTCGCCTTCACTCTGGTACTCTCTCTATACTCATTTTCACTTTCTGTTTTTCACTTTTGCATTTCTGTGTTTGTGTTTTGTTTATTTCCCTTGAGCCATGGTTTTCTGTTCATCTTTACTTTTGATGTGAAAATGGAATCCTATTGGTTTGTCTTTTCCCTGGTGGGTACAACTGAGTGAAAAAAGAGAAAGAAGGCATTTGGGTTGCATTGCAATTGCATTGGACTTTTTGGTGAACTGAATAAAAGCCCATATCCCCTTTTGCTATATGATGGACTTCTTGGGGTTGGCTCAGTGACAAAGTTTAATGTTAAAGTTCTGTTTTTTTGTTTTTTTTGGTCACGAGTACAGCCACTTGGAAGCATGCAGTGTTGCTCTTAATGTCAGAAACGGTTAAGTTTTGAAAATATTTTTTGTTTTGAATTTGCCATTGAATTTGTTTCAAGTTGGCATCATTTGCATGTAACCGTTTTGATCAGGGTCTGTGCAATTCACGGTTGATGCAAGGGACAGCCAAGTTATAGTCTAGCTTTATGGTGATTTCAAGGTTCTCTGTTTATGGCAAGTTGGACTTAATTAGGATAATAAAACAAACTACCTTGGGGGATTCTATTAAGCTTCCATAATAGGCCTCTCTTACCATACAAGCTCCTCCACTCTGTGATATCATTTTTGTATATAACAAGACTTCTTAAGCCTTCAAAGCAATAGGGAAAAAAAGGTTCGAAGGTTGAGTGAAATTGGAGAGTGATGACGAATGAGTGTGATTCACCAAAGGAACAGCAGCCACGAGTTCTTGCCATAAGGAGGAATCTGGAGAAACTGAAACTAGAATTGCACAACATCAACCGAGGAATTGAGTCCTATATACTGGGGAAGAGAGTGAATGGAACTTGGGGGGCTCCAAGATACCTTATTGGAGAGGAAGATGATACTGAGTCTGATGCAGGTGAAATTGAAAAGAAAAAAAATTAAATTGTGTTTATGTGAAATTTTTTTCTTACTTGGGCCATAACAAAAGTAATATTTGATCCTATGGCTTCACCTTGGACATAATGCCTGATTAAAAGGTTCTGATCTATCAATTGTGCATGAATGCTTTGACATTTGTTATTTGCTAGATATATTTGATCCTATGGCTTCACCTTTTTTCCTGAGTTTTGGATGTGCCCTGGAAGCTTCTAGTGTTTAGATGGAGAAGGGAAAAGGGGGTGGGGGCTGGATTGGATTATCAGTAACCCTCCTTTTTTTTTTTCTTTTTTCAAACAATAAGTTTCCCAATTTTAGAGAAACTTGGATGATTTTAAACATCAAAAAGCGGAGGAGAATAAAAGCTTATTTCTTAACCTCCTATTTTCTTGCCTTAATCTTTCACTCCCAAACATACCATAAAGAGTATAAGGGAACCTTAGCACCGGCCTTTTCCTTCTTGTTTCTATTTTGTGAGTGTGTGCATTTGTAGCCGTGCATCACATACTGCTCATTTATTTTTCCTATTGCTCTTTTTCTTTTGATATGTACCTTCTATGGCATTCAAAATGGAACTCCTGTGCCAGAAATAGCTTACTGATGTTGATTCCATTTAAACCACACTAAGAATTATTCAGTGCTCAATTATACAGATGAGTATGATGATGCTCGATCTCTTCTTCGATGTCCTTCCTGTGATTTTGAGATTGATTTTACTTCACTGTGTATCCGTTTGGAAGAGATGCACTGCTATGACCCAAAAAATATGGTATGATGGTTCTGAATTTTAAAATTTTATGTTTGGCAGAAGTTATTGATAACAACCTAACATGTTTTACACTTTTGTTAGACTTGTTTCCTTTTCCTACTTTTCTTGATTAATTTGGTAGCCTGTCCGGTGACTTTATTATGGTTTATAAACTATAGTTCCTAACGTAAGTGCAGTTGTAGACAATCAACAGAAATTTTATGTATCTGCTTGTTATGGTGAACTGTTCTGATGTGGGAGGGAAAAAATGAAAAAAGATACAGACAAAATTAACTGGCAACCATTTTAGTTAATTGCTAAGAAAGAATGAAATAATGTATCTGAACATTTCACTCAGGTAATTAACTTACATTTGAAATATGGAATCAGACTGACTGCTTCAATGTTCTTGTATCAGCTATGTCCTGTGTGTGATGAAACATTAGGGAAGGATGCAATCAGGGTTGCACAGAATTCGAGTGCACAAAAGGTATATGCTGCTTATCTAGGAAACTTTGTTTTTAAATGTAACCTAGCTCACTTTTGGTTTTAAGAGAACTTGATTCTTGCCCAACTCAATTCAATATGTTAATATAATGATCTATACTTTCTATAGAGAGCTTGGAAGTCTGACTAATCTAGCATCTCGTAGGGTGATTCAGTAGTGCTTGGAAAGAAACTTCCTGACAGGGGAAGCAAACATGAACCAGTTCCCGATCCACTTTTGTCACCGTTTGTCCGCAATGTGTCTGTTCCAAACTCCAGTGGTATCCATCCTAGTGAAGGTTCCTCCAGGAATGCTGCATACATTTCCAATGCAAAAGGGTATGATCCTTCTTTCCATCTGTATTTCACTATTTTGTATTGGTGGTATGTTTGTATAAAGTGAAAAGAGGAAATATGAGAAACAGATAGTTCAAAGTGTACAGCATTAAAAGAATGTAGTTCAAAAGCAACATGTTTGTTTCCTTTATAGTCATTGCTAATCTCCTGTCCTAGGAAATGTTATAAATGTAGAAATATATTTCACTGGTATCTGCTAAACTCAAAAGTGCAGGAGTATATCTTAATTTTATATTATTGTAACTCATTCATTGTTCTATACATAAAATGTAGTAATAATAATGCTTCTTATGATATGGGTTATTGTATAGATGATGGTGATTCGTTATATAGTTCCAAAGTATTGTATTTTATAGTACATTAATAATTATCTGTGTGGTGTGGATTTACAAGATATATCACTTGGAGTTTAATCATTAGTTAGTTAACAATAATCTACATTCTATTCATGATGTGACAAGATAAACTATGTTCTGCTTTGGAATTTTTTTTTTATTCTTTCCATGTGAAGGTCACTGAAAGAATAGGGAGGTGTGTGAAACAAAACAATGTGCGAGAATTTTTTAGAGTTGTCAGACTTAGACATGACATGGATAAAAAAAGACTTAGAAATGACTGGAAAGAGGGGAGGGGAGATTTGTTTTTGATTGAGATTCGTCTGCTCGAATTCCTATAAATTATTCTGTAGAGTATATTCATGAAGCCAACAAAATGACTTAGGCATTCACCTGCTAGTTCTATCTCACTGTTAATATTAAATGTCCTTTCTGATATATTTTTTTCTGGTTTCACTAGAAGTTGAATACTGCTGTTCTGACAATAGATAGCTTTTTTTGCTCTGAAATAAGTTTAGCTAGTCCTAATTAGTAATTGTACCAAAAGGAGGTTGATTTCACTTTTCTGAAAAGATAATGATCTTTTGTATCTCAAGTTTTAGTTATAGTTTTCAAGTATTATAGTGTAAATGGAAATGATTTGCAATTGTTTTTAGTGCAATGCATTTGTTGAGATACAATTCAGATTGTTTTTTGAAGCTCTTGCTCCAAATCTAGCTTTGCATTAACCTACTATAACAGTGATTATTAAATTTGCAATTTATAGAACAACATAGAGAGGTATGATGGTACCATTTAGAGAGGTTTACTCAGTAATTTTAGCATTTCTTCCCATCGTACTGAATATGAAAGCTTTTGTTCTGAATCTTGAATTTGGAGTTGTATGATGATACACTTTTAGCCTGAATTACTTTACTGTCAATGTGATGTGACACCCTCATTAATATCTCCTGTTATTTGTTTGACAAGCATGTTCTCCTAAGAACCGAATCTATCTTACTCATCTTGTTGAATTTGGTTAGTTAATATTTGTGACGAGTCGCAATATTGAAATATTAACTATCATTTTTCCTCTAATACATTCTAAAATTTATTAATTAAAAATATTTGTTGCATTGATTGTGAGGAGTTTTACAATGTAGGTCCTGCATTTGATGCTGCATAAACTTAGTAGCGATGACTTATACTGTCTTCAAAGTAGCAATAGAAATAAGGTGTATGCAAAATTCTCTACTTAAATCCAATGCTAAAACGTTGATGGTGATCTTGTTTGCAGCTCTAGGACAGATGCACCGCAGGATTCAGGTGATGAGCAGGATATTGAAGAGAGAAGGCTGAGGGCATCTTTTGTTCAGGAGTTGGTATCATCAGCTTTAATCTAGGAAATATGCATCTTAGAATTTATAGACACATTCATGCATTCGGATAGCCTTGATGCTCGTAAAGAAAGAACATTGTTTTATTTTGTCTCATGGGTTTAGAATAGCTAAACTAAGCATTGGATAATCATAAAATTGGATGGTTGCCTCGTTTTGCAGTTGCATTATTGAACTTTTGAACTTATTTTTATTTTGTCTCATGGGTTTAGAATAGCTAAACTAAGCATTGGATAATCATAAAATTGGATGGTTGCCTCGTTTTGCAATTGCATTATTGAACTTTTGAACTTATTTAGGTATATTTTTCATCTATATAGAAGTTTATGCTTTGCATTACTTTATTATCATGTCAAGAATGAGCCATGATTCACATATTTTGCTTGGAATGTTTTTAATAATCCAATTGAAGGTTAAATCGTCAAGACCTCTGGAGGCTTGATTTATTCATCAGGTTAATCTGATGGTGAACTGGTCAGTATTGTTTGGTGTTTCAACCAGGGTGTTGTGCAAACCAGTTTAGAGTTTGACCAAGTGTACTGACCAATCTTGTTTGGTTATTATAACATTGCAACTGGGCGAAACTGGTGAGCAACTGATGTTCTTTGTTTGAGTATTCATTCCTGCTCAGTTATCTCCCTGTTGAACAATAGCTAGGCGTAAGTGTAGTATTAGGTTACTGGTTATTCTCTCTCTATCATGTTAGAATGAGTTTATGAAAAAAACAAAGTAAAATCCGCAATTTTAGTTTTTAGTATTGATTAATCTTACAAGAAAGGATAATGGAAACTGGGAAAGAACCAGAGAAGAACCCTTATCTGAGAATTTGTTTAGTATGTACTATTTAGGTTGTTTATCCTTCATAAAGATAGCAGTTAGCACACATAATTCATGAGAAGCCGATACATGATAATACTCGCAAATTTTATACTTTTTACTCAAGAATTACCAGTAAATACGGGGATTAGAGGGTTTTAAGACACATCACTAACATCAATTATTAAGGGTGTGTCTGATTTACCGTTTTGTTTCTTTCAACACCAATCCACTGTGGAAGGAGGATTGATATTGAAGGCACATTGAAACGCAGGATTTGGCCAAAACAAACTGGCTCTAACATATCCAAATTCATTCCTTACAGATAATTTTCTCGTCAGTATATTTTTATAGGTAGTTTTTTAAGTAATATTGTTATAGTCACAATCCGGGTTAATCAAAATACAAGTGTTAAAGCATTTGAATGATCAAAGATACGGAGGAGGCATTTCAGCCCAAATGCAGAATGAGAAAACCCTGTAGTGTGTATGTGGAGAACATTTTCATGGCTTAGCATGTGTTTTTGCGGTAGGAAGCCAAGAACACACGTTGAGTTGAACTAGATGCAAGAAATTTTAGCTTCTCAAATATGGTGGCTCTGGACTTTGTGCATATGAAATAGAATTCAAAGCAGAAGCAAATCCAATTAGCCCGCCGTGATAGCATAACTTAATTAACTAACATCTTTGGCATATTTACTTTCAATAAGAACCTTGAAGTTCAACATACAACAAGGAAGAAGCATAACAAACAGGAAAATGGTTCATCCTTCAATATAAACCTCATCATTGATTGTAATTCAGCAGCAAAAGAAAATGAAGTAAAAAAGTAACAAGAACAACAAAGACATTTTCATTTGGGACAGAAAAATATTATTATCCAATAATATCCATCCTAAAAGTACAATTAAAGTATAAGAAAAAGGGAAAGCAAAGAAGAGAAGCTGTATAAAACGGCAAAAAATAATTAATTAAAAATAAAGTGACACAATTGTCACTCAATGATGGATTGGATAACTCCAGCACCAACGGTCTTCCCACCTTCCCGAATAGCAAACCTCATTCCCTGTTCGCAAGCCACAGGCACAATAAGCTCCACCACCATCTTCACACGGTCACCAGGCATCACCATCTTCGACTCCTCATCCTTATCATTCATGATAGCCGTAACCTTCCCAGTCACATCGGTGGTCCTCATGTAAAACTGAGGCCTATACCCTGCAAAGAAAGGTGAATGCCTACCACCTTCTTCTTTCTTCAAAACATAAACAATCGCTGTGAACTTGGTGTGCGGCGTAATCGTGCCGGGTTTAGCCAACACCATTCCCCTCTGAATGTCCGTCTTCTGAACCCCTCTAAGCAACAGCCCCACGTTGTCTCCAGCCAGGGCTTCGTCTAGAATCTTCTGGAACATTTCTACACCTGTGACGGTTGTGTTCCTTGTCTCTCTCAAACCTACAAGTAAGGGTGCTCATGTTAAATAGATAAGCGAATATTATAACTAGTTTCTAGTTATGGGTTTTTTTTTTAAAAGTAGTTATTTTGAGCAGCCCTACCTACAAGGTCAACAGTTTCCCCTACTTTCACGGTTCCACGCTCGACACGGCCCGTGGCAACGGTGCCACGGCCGGTGATGGAGAAGACGTCTTCGACGGCGAGGAGGAAGGGGAGGTCGGTCTGGCGCTGGGGAATGGGAATGTAGTTGTCAACCTCGTCCATGAGTTGGTAAATCTTGTCGACCCACTCGTTGTCGCCGCGTTTGATTGCAGGGTTGGCCATGAGTGCTTCTAGGGCTAAGAGCGCGGAGCCCGAGACAATGGGGGTATCGTCACCGGGGAATTCGTAGGAGCTCAGAAGGTCGCGGACTTCGAGCTCGACCAGTTGGAGAAGCTCTTCGTCGTCGACTTGGTCTTGTTTGTTTAAGAACACGACCATGTTGGGGACACCCACTTGTTTGGCTAAGAGGATGTGTTCTTTGGTTTGGGGCATGGGGCCGTCGGCGCCGGAGACGACTAATATGGCGCCGTCCATCTGGGCGGCGCCGGTGATCATGTTTTTCACGTAATCAGCGTGGCCGGGGCAGTCCACGTGGGCGTAGTGGCGGTTCTCGGTCTCGTACTCCACGGTGGCGGTGTTGATGGTGATGCCGCGGGCGCGCTCCTCCGGGGCGGCGTCGATCTCGTCGTATTTTTTGGGGGCGCTGTTGCCGAGGGCGGCAAGGGCCATGGTCAGGGCTGCTGTAAGGGTGGTCTTGCCGTGGTCCACGTGGCCGATGGTGCCGATGTTCACGTGGGGCTTCTTGCGCTCGAATTTGCCGCGGGCGGCGCGGACGGTGAAGGTGCGGCGCGGGGTGGTGGTGGAAGAAGGAGTGCGACGGAGGACGGTGGTGGGGTGGAGGAAGGAGGAGGATAGAGGGGTTAGTTTGTGGGTGTTGGTGGTGGAGGAGCGGAAGGGTGTGGAATTAAGGGAAGAGGATGATGATGATGAAGAAGAAGATGATGCATGGGGGAATAGTACGAGTTTGGAGGAAGCTGTTGCTGAAGAAACTGCCATGTTTGGTGGAGAACTTGGATAGAAAGAGTGAGGAGTGAGGAGTGTGTTAGTGTAGTGTATTGAGTAATGTAAATTGTGTATTGTTGTGTTATCTATTGTGATGTTGGTGAGTGTGTGGATAGATAAAACAGGGCCTCATATCAGTTCTATCCTCTCTTTCTGTCTCAATTTTGGAGGGACGCACTGGATCACATCTTTTTCTTTCTCTCTCTCTCTCTCTCTCTCACTATTTACCCAAGTCAGATGCAAATGAAGCAAGGTGAAGGGATAAATGTTAAAATGGGAAAAAATAATTCTCTCCCAGGTATCACAAACACACAGTCTGTTTTTGTCTCTTACTAAAAAATATGTCCATTGGAGAGGAGTCAAACTAGTTTTTAAAAAAATGGTAAATTATAGTATTTATTCATTTTGTTAATTTACGCTTTGCTTTTCTATGCTTCTTTTTAATTTTGCTTGTAATATTTTCTTTTGTTTACTTCTTACTTTTTGTTGCTATATATTGATATTGATATTTGTTAATTATTGAAGTTTTTATGTTTATCATATTGTTTCATCAAAAGGAAGGAGAGATTCTCTTTTATGATTTAACTTATTAGTCTATTAAGAATTAAAATTTTCAAGAAATAAAATTAAATGAATTTATATAAAAAAATTACAGAGAACAAAGTTTAAATATTAAATTAAATAATTGTCAGGAAAAACTTGGTTCATAAGGATGAAACTCATTCTCTTGAAATGTGAGATTGAATTTTGTTGTCAATATGAGAATTTATAAATTAATAGACAATTTATAAGTGTTCTTTAAGTTTTGAGATCACTTGTCTTAATCTAGTGAGTTATTAGGAACTGGAGGCTATAAAATGGTCTAGGTAAGTCCAAATTTTTCTGGTGAAATGTAAGACTTTGTCTTAATTTGTTTAGCCCAAATTAAATACGAATTTTAGTCCGACCCAATCATGACTAATTGCAAGTTAAACTTGTAAAAATCTATTAAAAGTATGTAAAAAATAGGTTTTAAAAGATTTGAGTTTCATTTTTTAGACCCAAATTAAATTCGGATTTTTTGCTTGTTGTAGCCCGTAACCCGAATCGGGTCACCCCATGTTGGGCCAGGTGACCCGTTTTGCCACCTATACTAGGACCCCCAGTTCACATAAACTTTTCTCGATTGAAATTATATTAAATAAAATAAATGAAAGGATTAGAATTTGCATTGAAAGTAAATACTAAAGAGTATATACATTGATAATATAAATTATTTTCAACAAACAACTGAAATTAAAAAAATATATTATATTTTTTAGTTATTATTTACCAAACTCATTTTTCATATAATTTTCGTTATATTATATTTATTGTTCTTTTTTGTTTGAATATCAGTTGAATTTCATAATTTTTATGTAAGTAAATTTAAAAAGATAAGTTTTACATTTTGAAATAATCAAAAAAAGTTCAAAATCATAGAGTCCGATACCATTGATGTCCAATAGCTTTGATAGTAATGGCTGGATCTACTACTACCTCGTCCATTGAGTATAACAGAGCAAATGATGGTATAGCAATGAACATCGTATTAAAGTATTATTAATATTTATTGATAATACAAATATATAATTTGAACTTAAATGATAAATACAAATATTTTCGACTTAAATGCTTATTTAATTTGTATTTATCATAATTTGTATTTAGAACTTAGATAAAATTAACACTCTATCTCAAAGTTCAAAATGCTTATTTAATTAATCACCTCAAATTAATTCCATTTCGGATTATTTGAGGTTATTAATTAAATAAGCATTTGAGAGGCTCCACCTTCACGTGGCATTTTCCCAGCGTTGTTCCTTAATCCTTGATTGCTACGGGTATTTGATTCATGTCTCCATGTTTAGTGGACCTGCTGGAAGCTAGATCACCATACGTAGACCATTTGCTTATGTCTACATCTTTCTTTCTTTGGATTAAAAGTAAAACAAATTGAAAAAAAGAATAATAAAGTAAGAAATATACATTACTTAAATAGATAACAATTAGAAGAAAAGAAATAGATTTTTTTTTAAAAATTATTTGGATGAGTAAAAAGAAGGAAAGAAATATTGCAAAAACGTTTTATATTAATTAAAAATTAAATATGAACTTTTTATTGGATTTTTTTCAGTATTAGTTATTTCATTGATTTTTATTTTTAAACATATAAAAATGACACATTTCTTCTCTCCTCTTATTTCACTGTGGGAAAAATATTTTTGAAATGGATGTGGATCTCATTAAATTAATTTTCATTCTCCTTAATTTTCTGTTTTCTCCCATTTACTTAACTCTTAGTCAATATGAATAACTTAAAATTTCATATCAAATATTAAAAAAATGAAAAAAATAGAATTCATACTTTATAATATTTCAAATGAAATATTAAATTTAGAATTCAAATCAAATTTTAAAATTTGTGATTAAAACACGGTTTGTGCATGAACATTAACACAAAGTTTGGATATTTGAAATGTGGTGAAATGAAATTATTATACAAATAAAACTAAAAGAGTATAATGATATTATTTTTATGATGTTTAAAAAAATAATGTAGTGAAAAATAAATAAATACAAAATACAAAATTTAACTTACAGCATAATCTAAATTATGTAACCATATGACAAATTTTAAATCCAAATAAGGATTTTTTTTTTTACTTGTATAATAGTAACAATGAAATTTAAACCTAAAATCTCATATTTTACTCAAACCTCCCACTTCTAAACTTATTCTAGTGAATAAATAATAATAATTGTTATTTTCACAATACCTGTTTGGTTTAAAGATGAATTTAGTCTTTCTAAGTTTGCAATTTTTTCAATTTTGCTCTCCTAAGTTCTTTTTTCTTTTACTTTCAGTCCTATGAGCTTTTTTTTTCTTTCAATTTTAGTTATTTTAAAATTCTAATTTATTCATTTTTAATCCATATAATTTTACACTTTTGAGACTAAAATTGAAAAATATAAATTTACACTTCCCCGAACTAAATTCATATTTAATCCTACCTTTTTATTTAGTAATAGATAAGTGAATTTCCAGATATACATGGAGGTGTCAAAGGCCCAAGGTCTGAAACTGGGTTCAACCAGTGAAAATCCAGTCCGAAGTGGACCACATGTGGCCCAAGGTGCTAGTCAAGACACCTGTCTACCGCTACACCATAATAATCATTCGTTATATATGCGTGAAAATAATATATTATTCATATTTTAATTTTATATTACTTATAAGTGGTTCATATGATTTAATTAATGACTCATTAATTCGATCATTAGCACGGTATATATTGCCTGTTTGATGATCGTCCAATTTTTATAACATTAAGCACAAGATGTGCCTATTCAAGGATCAAAGAACATTACAGAACGTCCTCCAAATTTACCAAAAATTAATAACAATTATTACATACTCCCCCATTACAAGAAGTTATACATCATGATGTCTCATATAAATCACATATAGCAAAATAATGTTACATGTCCCCCGTAATAGACCCATCTACTTTAACATGTAGCAATTCCCATTGCCTCCTTGCTTTGTTAGATCTCACAAGCAGTTTGCAATGTCACACATCAACAACGCCTTTCCTCACATTTGCATTTCAAGTTTTCTTCCTACAACACCTTTTCCAGTTATGCCACCTACTCCTAACATCCAATGTCGGTTGCTTTGATTTGTGGGGCCCCTTCTTCAAAGCACACAAGATCCATTCCTCAGAGCAATGACATTCACATGATTATCTTCCTTTGCGACCCATGGTCCTTATTTGCATTTCCAATTGTGTTTACTACTACAGCTTTCATGACTTTTACCAACTTTTATTCAAGGTCACATGTAGTGACTGGTGAACCGCTTCTTCTTCCACGAAGATTCAGACAAAACTTAGATTGGATGGAACTGAACAAGATTTGGCCCCGCCCTACTCCATATACATTCTGCTACATACATACCCCAACCCCTGCACTATGTAACCTTCCTTCCAATTATCTCCCTGTAATTTCCTTCTTTCTTTTTTCCATATTTCACCCACGAGATCGATCCCATTTTTTCATTTAATACCAACACGTGCTCTGGATTCATAATCCATTCCAAAAGAAAATATGAGTTGTGTCCTCCTTTGCATTGTTCCATTGCCATGAGCAGATTTTGAAATTTTTCCAATTAGATATTACTCCTGCATCACAATTCAACAACCCCTAAAATGTAAGAAGTTATCTTGCACTTCTTTATGTAATGTCAAACTAATTCCTCACCATCTCATTTGCCCAATACTCAGTTTCAAAACAAAATAGTTGATTTAATATCAACAAATTTTAATATTTAATTTGCTGGAAAACAAGACTGGATATCGGAAGAATGATTCACTATAAAAAAAGTATCCAAAAAGTGTCAAAATGAATGAGGAATTGAAAAAAAAAACTAGAAATATAGTAGAAAAAAGATTAACACCCAAACAAAAATATCAATTAAAGAAGAAAGAAGAAAAGGTTGATGATTGTACGAGAACCTTTGGTAGCTAATCCTCTTGATAGTACACTAATAGCATCTAAATGTGCATAGCAGGGGGCATGATTGATTAAATCATATGGGGTTCATAAACTGTTTGAATAGAATTTATGGACCTTTGTTTGGTAGAAGTGATTCTTTCTTGTAAAGATAAGAAGTTGTTTTGTTTCTCTTTCTCATCTATCAAATTCATTTGCAAACAAACACAAAACACAAAGCAAAACGTTCCCTGTATGTTTCTGATGTTATTCCCTCCTTTATTTGGTTGCAAATCAACACGACTTGCTTCATTGTTTATAAGGCATATCCTTTGCTCTTGTGTGTGTTATTATTTCTGAAGTATGAAAATTGCATGAATATACAAATGTATAGTTTAAAAAAATCAAGATTGACATGCATCCAAAATACATGCTAAGACATTAGCCATGATTATTTTATGCAATGTGTCGTGTCAATATGAACTTGGTTTGAAGTTTGATTTATCCGTTTTGGTATTTATCTTCTGTCAACGACATAGTTTGATTTATCTATTTTGGTCATTATCTACTCGTGTTAAATATTATTTAGCACACATATAATTGATTTAGTCATATTTATTTATAACTATTTGTGACTCAAAGTTGACCATGTTTACATATGTACTCAACTACACGCTTAATAACATTATTAACCATTAATGAACAAAGTTCACAATAATGTTCATCATAAACTTACCAATGATAAAAGGATAACCTTTGTTTATTATAGACTTAACCACCTTATTCATAGCACGAATACAAATTTTTATCATATGATTACCTAGATTTAAAACAATAGTAAGAGTTAACATGTGCATTATACACTTATCAAATCATTTAGGATCATCATTTTTTTAGTTTATAATGAAATTTTGGGATTTAAAATAAAATAAAATCAAGTATAACTATAAGTTACCAATGTAACCTTAACTTTGGGCATAACTAACCATTTGATTATCTTGGTATAGGCATATTTATTTCTTCAAATGACATGACACAAACTTTGCTCATACAAGTTCAATCTTTTAGTATGAACCAAAGAAAATGTCATTCAAGTGTGACTTTTGAGTAATAATATTAAAAGGATTAGAGTTAATCATCAATAAACCAAACTTAACCCATAATTGCTATTGACTTAAAAATGACATGAAGAATACAATTTCTCATACTATAAAATTCATGTTCATTCATTTGATGATGTGTGTTTCACTATGTATAAAAATTTATCATTTACTTATAGAAAAATCAATTTTGATGACCTAGATTTTAACAACATTAAATTAACTCTCTAAAAAAATGTGGTTAACCATTTTAATATGAACAATTAGTCATAGTTATGTAAAACTGAAATTTTTACTACATCTTCATATTAGTTGTTATAAAACAACATATTCACAATACACATTAATGTTTATATAAAAAAGAGTACTAAATAATCAAGTAAAAAAAAGAATAAAAAAAACATAAAAAAATTCAATACATGTATTATTGTCAAATTCAACAATATAAAAACCATATTCAATTAAATATTTTTTAATTAGGCCATTGTCAAAAAATTTGATGCAAATATAAAATCAAAATACATTTTCCTTAATTTTTTTTCACGGGGAGTAAAAACATATATTATGATACAAATTACAACAAATTTTTTTGTTAAAAAAAACTCCTTTCATGATTATTACCATAAACAAAAATCTCTTATTCTTAACCATATGGAATTCTGTGGCTTCAAGCTTGTGTCACAAGGCCAAAACTCCTCAAAATTTACTTTGATATCCTAGAAAACTTGCTTAATGCATGAAAATCTCAACTATATAACCATACATCTCCTTAGCCCCAATCAGTTTCAACTTCTTTTACTTTGATCTAAAAGGTTAAAAAAAAACATTTATCTCAATAAAGTGTGACAGAAGGAGAAGCGACAAAAGTCAAAGTAAAGAAGAACAAAAAAGAAAAAATGAAAGGTGTAGGAGAAGGCATTAAAGAAAAAAAAACAAAAGAAATGAAGTTGGAGTTTTATTTGGATCATCCTACAAGAAGATAATAATCAATACCCTATAAAAGGTGGTTTAAATTGCAAAGGTGAAAACCTAAGTTTATTTTCTAACGATCTAACCCTAATTTTAGGTGTAGAATCAGAACTTCTTATGACTTTAGGAGCAAAAATGCAAGAGGGTTACAAGATTCAATTTTTCTGCAAGTTCGAAGAATAATGTCTTCATGAATAGGTTTGTTGAAGCAATCCTAATAGAAGCAGAGTTCTATACAATAGACACCAATAACAAAGTAGGTGTTAAATTTTCCAAATAAGTGTAAACCATGATACCACTATACTTAATTGGTTTTGTATATAGATGTTTATCACTTGTGAAAAAATTGGCAAATAATAATAATAGAGTATATTATGTACGATCTAATTTCTATCACTTGAATGATATTTTACTACAAGTCCTAGAAAATATAAACTAGTGGTAATAGTGATAGTAGGTAATGCTAGACATGTCAACCAATGATCATGGCATAGCATAAGTAAGCATGGTTGTAAGGAAATAAAAAAATTTGAGATCACATTCAACAAAGAAATCAAGAGGATAATGTAGTCACAAAAATGAAAAATAATGCGAATAGAATGAATAACAATCCAACCTCAATCTTTTGAGATATCCATAGGCCAACATATTGGAAAAACTTGTTTCCAGAAGTATTATGTTTGCTCATGGATTGCACACTCTCAGAAACAAGTTCCTGTCCCGCTCCTTCAACAATCACATGGATCAAATTATTACACATAATTAAGCTAGCCTTAATTTATGAATATGCTATATTGTGCACAATTATCATGGTCAATTTTGCATATGTCAATCTCAAAAAATGATGGTCAACCAATTAGTAAGTTTAATTAACAATCTTTATGTGAAAAGTTAACAACATATGTCTAAAACTAAAATTTATGCTATATATGAATCTAAAACATTAATAGCCTCAAAAAGTCATATATGAATTGAGTTCTCCATTGACATCATAATTCACATCATTTCTCTTAAAAAAAACTATGACAAATTTTAAAAGTCGGTTGTGCTAAATATAAAGTCTCAAAGTCATTTTTCTTAAATCATGTGAGTATAACATGTTGTCCAACATTTGAATTATGCACTAGTACAAGCTAAGAGGACTTGTAGATTGTTAGACCAAGCTAAAACTAGTTGTCTCAACAAACTAGGTGTTTAACAAAAATGAAGATCAAAGCTTTTTCATCAAGTTAACACTTAACAATAATGTGATGTGGAGGATAAATTTCAAGCATTTAGACAAAGCATTAAGAACTTGATGACCATTAATCACTAGGAACCAAACACTTTAAGTAATAAGACTCTAATCATCACTATCTTGTGATATGAAACAAACCTACTACTAGTGACTTTTTATACTGATAATCTAGATTAAATACAAGTTAAACACAATTAACACAAGTTGAAACTAAAAATACTCTTAATATAATAAGAGTCCCTTAGTCCCCAAATGCACGAACACAGCGAAACTTAATCCTAAATTTGTTGGAGAGTAATTCAAAGTGTTAATTCATATATATTTTGTGGTTACCTTTGTTAGGTATATGATTAAGTATATTATTAGTGATAAGTGTTTAGCACTATTCTATGTGTAACACAGTGAACACAAATGAAAAAAAAAAATTAATAGAATGAAAATAATAGAGTATTTCTAGGACCTTGAAATATGAAAACAATACTATAACGGTAACGGTCTAATTTATTAAGGTTGAAATATCAAAGCAACAAACTCAATTTTCTTTCTAATATATATCATGGTTGACTAGCATTTTTTATTTTAAAAAATAATTTAATATATGTTTTGTCTATATAAATATAATTTAAATTTTTTAACCTTAAATTATAATGCAGGAGAACAAATTTCAAATTTCCAGTAGTTGATCTCCAAGCCCAAAAATACTAGATGAGAAGACCTTCGTATAAATTGAAACGACAGCAAGTTATATATGTACAAGTATATATTTCCTATAGTTTAATGAATTGTAACATACTATTTACATATGTGAAATGAAATCCATATAATCCAGTCTTATGACCTCTCAAAGCTAATTTCTCATTTCAACTCCATGTTTTTTAGGTAAATGCAGAAATAGCATTAAGTCCTCCAAGCTCTTGGGACGTTAAGCCGTAATGAGATTTCTCCTGCAAAGATGACTCCCCAGTCCCCAATTCCCAGTCCCTAGCTAACCCAGCTGCAATTCCTCTTGACAACACATATACCAAGAACACTCGTGCCATTAAAAATTTACCCTCTTATGCATGAATTATGAAACCCAAAATATCAACAGTTCCAAGCAACAAGCAAGATCACAACTTCTTTTCAATCCTAAAATGAGCTTTCTAGGTGAACTACTACCATAAAGCACACAAAGTGGCATTTAGATTAATGAAGGGCAAGCCTCGCCATTTCACTGTCAGGCATCTGCAGGCTGCATATATTTAGGACCTTCTGGCACATTTCTGGAGGAATTTCTATCAAAAGATCTGAGACAGCTAATTTGTGTTTCCTCTTTAGTTCATCTAACTCCTCTCTTTGTTTAACCAACAAATTCTCCAATTTTGTTGTTATTTGATTGATGTATTCCGTTTCAGAATTTTTCAGACTAAGATATAGTTCATTCTGAGAAGATTTTTCACTAGGTGCTCCTGATGTA
Organism: Glycine latifolia; assembly: GCA_013407115.1. Taxonomy (NCBI): domain Eukaryota; kingdom Viridiplantae; phylum Streptophyta; class Magnoliopsida; order Fabales; family Fabaceae; genus Glycine; species Glycine latifolia. The sequence continues at coordinate 17,017,678 of CM023946.1, read as the reverse complement.
ATACTTATCTCACTGGAAGGAGAATCAGCAATCTCATCACATTCCCGCTCAACGGTACAGTCAACACAATCATCAGCTGAAATATCACCATTTGCAGTCAGGTTGTCTTCCTCAGAGTTCACACCTGCTTCATTAGACAAGGTTGAAGTAATATGTCGAGATGGAGAGTTTCCCCCAACTCCCCTTGGTGAATCTGACCAGTACTTACGACCTGAAGGTAATATTTCTAATGCAAGACTGCCAGGAGCAACAATGGAATCAATTTTCAAAGGAGAGACCTCTGGCCTAGTTTCAGAGGTACAACTTAAATCTTGATGGTTAAAGTCAACAGGAGTTTCACTGAAATTCCAACTAGGAATGTGATATCGAATTTCAGAATCAATTATCCTAGCAATAGTTGTAACATCTTGATCAGTGAGTTCCAACTCCTCAACCATTTCACTAGCAACAGAGATTGAAGTGTCTGCTTCAGTATCAAAAGGAAAGTGGATATTGCGAATATTACCTGTACGGAAATGAACATCAGAACCAATGAAAAAGCAAACAGATAAACTCTTTTTGGATATAAAAAAAAAAAAAAAAAATATATATATATATATATATATATATATATATATATAAAATTGAGAGAAGACCTGAGGAATCTGCAATTCGCAATTTTAAAAATATTGTATGATTATCTTTCTTCTGACCTTCCACCGTGAATTCCCTACTTGCCTCAACAGAATTACCCTCAGCAATAGCTTGATTCTGAGAATTATTTCCTGCATTTGATACATCAGATAGGTAATTATAGAATTTAGATAGGTAATTATAGAATTTAGATTATTTAGATGCAGGATATATTTACCTGAATGATGGGTTTGAGATCTTGAAGATCGACCTACACTATCATTATCATAATCTGACTGAAGGAAGGGATCGATCAAGAGGTCTTTCGCAGACAATCGTTCCGACACATCAGCAATACACTTTTCGATAAATGCTTTAACTTCAAGATCAGCCACCTTTGCCAATGATGCTGGCTTTATTCCCTACGAGGAAAGGAAACACCAATAATAAACATAAAGATAATAAAAGACCATAAGGGTCCATTTGGTTTGAGAATTCCATTTCTGTTTTGACTAATAATTGAAAAGACACCTTTTTCTGCTTTTGCTTTGCTTCCTAATTTTAAAGATTAAGTCAAGAGAAGGTGAAAACAATATGGAAAATGTTTCCTTGAACCAAACAAGCCCCTAAATACCAGGAGTACCATTCAACCAAAGACGTTTGAACAGTTATTTGATTCTTTGCACAACATATCAATAATAAGACTATGGAGGCAGACAAATATTTTTCAATGTCTAAATTAAAAAATATTCCAGAATGATATTATTTTTCTACAAGTTTTACAACCCTTAAAGGCTGTAATCTAACCACTTTTGAAGTCCACTTAAAAATAAAAACTCTAGATCATATCTCTAGCAATTTCATACATAAGAAAAACTAAAACATAACATGATTTTTATTGAAGATATATTAACCATTATTCTCTGAAGAGGAGCCCTATCAATGCTACTCCTTCTAGCACACACTCTTTATTGGAGACTACAATATCATGAGCAAGGCTCAACAAGTAAGAAGTGAGACCATAAAGTTTTGTGATTTCCAATAAATTCCAATCAATTCCTAGAGTGTGTTCAGATGAATGTATTGCTAGCATTTCTCATTCTCTAGAAGCCAATTAAAATTCGGGTTCAGCAACTGGAGAAGAAGAAAAAACACCAATTCAGATATTCTAAGACTTATTTTTTCGTCTTTATGTCGTCCAATACTTTTGAGTTTGACTACTGATAAAAACAAGCGATGAGGCTGTAGTTCAAAAACACTCAGATCATGGAAATGTCATGATTTTACATCTTATTTACAGAAGGACCAGCAGAAGTGGTCTTATGATCTCATATTCTTAAGTTGAAGTGTAAATTCTTGTACTATTATCCAAAGGTTTGACAAACATCACAGTCTCTAGAAAAATTGAAGAGCTTTCACAGTGCACTGAGCATTATATCCATCTACATTGAGATGGAATGAAAATTCTAATACCAGTGTGCATCACATGTTAAGTAAAAACACCACAGTCTTGTAAATAAAACATGTTAAGTAAATTAGCCCCAACATTTTGGAAACAGAGCACTTGACTTACAGATGTCACTTTCTTGTATATTTGAGCAGCATTTGTGCATTCAATATACGGGTACTCAACGGTTACCAACTCTAGCAAGCACATGCCAAAAGCATAGATGTCAACAAGCTCATTGTATTCCTCTTCATAAAGTTCTGGGGCCATGAACTCAGGGGTACCTAGACTCATAATAAGAATTACAAACGCTTTCAGTAACAAGATTCCCACAGTACTCCACATAAGAAAAGGGTGATAAATGTAGTAATTTCAGTGGAAACGTTACCTATGACACTGTGAGCTGAATTGGCCTGTTGAAGGATAGCTGCCAATCCTAAATCACCAATTTTCACCTCCCCTTGATTCCCATTGACAAAAATGTTATCGCACTTAAGGTCTCGATGAATAACCGGCGGATTGTGACTGTGAAGATATAAAAGGCCTTCCAAAATCTGCCTAGACCATTTCTTCACAGCTCTCAAATCAACATGCTTATGTTTTTTCCGGTATCTAAATTTAGAGAAAGTCAAACTTAAACACCAAAGCTCACCAAAGTTGCAAATAAAACCAAACAAGAAGCCAAAAGAGAAGAGACTCACTGGCGCAACGTTCCTGAGGTGAAAATTTCAGTAATGAAGTTGATGTTCTCATTCTTGGTGTCAACCCATGAATTGTAAAACTTAATTATATTTTTATGCTTCAAAGTCTTGAGCAAATGAACCTCTGAATAAAGTCGCTCCAAATCATCGGAGTTACGCAACAGATCCGCCACCTTAACCTGATTCCAAGCCACTTCAATCCCTTCCAACTCATCAAACGCTCGATATCTACATTCCCATTTCACAGTCAAGGGCAAACAAAAATTCCGAAAGGAATCAATCCATGCTACTTACACACATTAATATTTATTGATTATTGATTAAGCGTAGAAAAATTCAGAGAAACAATGAAAGGATACACTTTCTTGAAAGCCCCTTTCCCTAAAACCTCCTTGTACTGCAGAATAATCCAGCAAACAAAATCAGATCAATCGAACCAACCATCTTATAATGCATAGCAAAACTAATCAATAATAATTAATTAATTAAATTAAATAATTTTAAGGGCAAAACAGAATGCATGAAGGATCAGCATTGAGCGTGGTGGAATTTCAAACTGACCCGACCATAGCGACGGGTGGGATCAATCTCGACGAACTCGATGTCGGGATCGTCGAGGTCTTGCTCGGAGGAATCCGGCGGCATTGGCGGAAACCCTAGCTCTGTGGAACGAACGACGTCGTCTATTGCTGCTGGGAAGAAGAAGAATGAGGGAATAGAAAACGAACAAAAATCAAATTATTGCAATTGTTATTTAATGAAATTTGGAAGAACAGAATGGTATTATTGGTGCGGGACCAGCTAAGGTGGTGATGGAAGTTGTTGTTGGGAGGGTCAAAGCGGAAAATCAAATGGTTTCCATTAAAACGACGCTCCCTTTTTCGTTGTCGCTTTGATTTCTTTGTTGCAACGACGACGAAGAAGGAGAGAGGGTGCGTGCAGTGTAGGTGGCACGAGATGAAAGTAACATAACATAATATTGTTATTATCTTAGGCAGGCTAAGTCAAATACTAAAATTTTATAGCGTCCAAGGCAACTTGCGCGGCTACTACTACTCTCATTTATTCCTGAGACAGTTTAAGATATTAGGATCATTCATTTTTTATGGGTTTGGATTTTTTTGGAGTTTCTTGGCTTAAACACTCAGCCCATTAGGTTCCTTCTTTTTTAAAATATTTATGTTATATAATTAAATTTTATAATAAATAAATATATAAATTATACTATAGTTAAAATTATGATAAATAAATATTTTTAATATTTAAATTATATTTTAGATTTATGATAAATAATCTATATTATACAAGTAAAATAATGTTATTTTTAATTATCGATAATTTTTAAAAAAAATATTAATTAGTACTACAGATATTGAAGATGACAGATTGAAAGCGATATTAAAGATATTAATATTGAAATTCAAATTAAAAACAAAGATTTTTTTTATAACAATCTTGTCAAAGAAAAATAATGAAAAACATTATCGTTGAAAAATAATAACTAAAAACCCTCGTCCAATACAACTTTTCTAATTTGTATAGAGAGGGCTATAAATAAAGATTTCACTGTTTCAATTAATATATATATATATATATATATATATATATATATATATATACGAAAATACATATTTTATAAGAAGAAATATCTTATATGAAAGTGAAATAACTAAATTAAGATGTAAAACTATAAATGGAAAATTAAGATTTAATATAAAAAAGTTACGTGACTTTTTTGATGTAATCAGATAACATTAAATTTTGATTATTTATATTTAGTTATAATCTAAATTTAATCATTTCATTCTTATAAAATGATTTTCTTTCATATGATATGTGATGTAAATTAGAATAATTAAATGAGAGTGACTTTTTACGAGTTCTTCTATAACTAGAGCATTTGTAAGAATTTAATTTAACAAGAATGTTTTTTTGGATTTTTTATATCATCTATTTCAATTCATCCTTTTCATTTTTATTTATAAATTAAATTTAATATTTTTTAAAAGACATTATAAATTGTCAAAAGTAATCTTGTATCACAATATAAATTATTTAGCATAAATTTAAAATATAATTTATATATTTAAAATATTTATTAAAAATTAGTATATATTTGAAAGTATTTTTTTATTACAAATTTTATTTAAATAAAATAAACATTTATCATATGCATGACACAAACTATAATACTAGTTTTAAAATAATTATATAAAAAATCTTTATATCTTTGGTACATTAACTATTTTCTCATAATATGTTAATTGAAGATAACAATTTGTTTATTAATTATTTATCACTAATTATAAAAAATATTATATCACTATTTTTTTACATTAAAAAATGACACATCATTTTAAAATTGTGACTAGAGTTAAATTTAAACTTTATAAAAAAAACATGTTCTTCAATCCTCTCATGACTTAAGTTTAAAAAGTGTAAAAATTAGAAAATAAGTACATGGACTAAAAATATATTTTAAGTCAATAACTAAATTATACTATATAAACATTTAAAAGCTAATTAAAAAACAACATTCAACGAAAGTATAAGAACTAAAAATATATTTTATTCTTTCTTTTCCATGAAATACTCTTAAAAAGGTAATTTTTGCTAGCTAGATAATTAATTAGAAAGATAATATATATATATATATATATATATATATATATTATAAATTACATGATATTTATAATGAAATTCAAACTATTAATTATATTTCTTAATATATATGTAAAAATCTTAAACATCATATAATACAAAATAGAAAGAGTATATTGATTTTTATTTTTTTTACAGAAGAGGAAGCATATTGCTAGATTTATTTTTTTGGAGACATGATATTGTTACATGAGTACATGACCCTATCATGAGATTCATGACTAACATAAAAACTTCAAGAAATCATTGAGTTGGACATTAAATGGCCTTCCATTCCTTTGGTGATTGTTTTAAATTTTAAGCTAACGAGTATATCTTTCATGGATTCTCAATTCTGACCATTCAGTCTCAGTTACCTTTATGTTTCGTTATTATACAAACGTGGGTACATTTATTTATTCGAACACTTTTCATCAAAAGTGAGTGCTAACCGTTCTAGCAGATGCGCAAGGGCAAGGTACTCTCCTCCCGCTATGCAAAGCAATTGTATGAACTATATATAAAGAGTGTGAAAAACTGGAAATTGGAAAGAATGACACTGAATGGGAGCTGGAATATGCTACTGGATTAGCTTTTATAAGATTAAGTAATATATAAAGAATAATATTTTATGTTTGATTCATCTATTTATTTAATAATTTATTCCTGTTTTCTGCCAATGTTTTAATATTTAATATGTTAAAATAGAAAATGAGTAATATTTATAACAATGTTATTTGACTCATATTTTTAAGTCATTAATGAATTATAAATAAAAATTTGATGGTAAAAAATATATTATATACTAACGGTCTAAACCAATTTTACATTTATTTCAATAATAAATTACCATTGGTCCAACTTTTAAGGTAATTTTTTTAAAATACACTCACAACAAAATAATTTTATATTATATTCAGTTATAAATTATTATTGTATGACTTTGAAGGTAATTATTATAAAATAATAATAAATCATATAAAACTATATTCATTAAACTCTAAAATAATACTTAAATGTTTTTAACATTATTCACCATATTATTATAAAATTATATTAACTTTCTCATATAATAACTGATGATATTTATTTAAAATTATCACACAAGATTACGACACGTATTCTAATCATTTTGCAACGAAACCATAATCAAGATTTTCTAACAATAATGTAAAACACACTTTTCACATCGACAATCTACATCATTTTCTTGGAAACTGATTTAATCTGTAACAATCTAATGTTTTTGTAGTATTAAGATTAAGATGAATATTCTAGATTGATTACTAAATAATGGATGTAAATTTTGTATTCCTTTTCATTATGTTTCCAGATTAATCAAATTTGAGCGGAGCTTGGATCTTTGCCTAGTCCTATTGTAGATGATACCAATGATTTGTTTGAGATGTGGATGGTGTATCTGAGATGTGCTACTAACATGTTCAAGGTAAAACAGTTTGGTGTGGGGCTAGACTCTTAAGAGTATTGATTCTAATGTGTTTGGTAGGTTGAGATTCAAACTCTCCAAAGGTAAACTTGTGCTCTCGAAAGACTAATAATACATCATGGAAAATGAATGAGTATCTATAAAAGTTACTATGATACTAAAGTAAATAATAATTCACCAAAATAATAATGTATATTAAACATTTTCCATATGCAATGGCACTAATAGTATTTATATGATTATGAGATAGGTTGAATTCTCTTGAGGCTTCTTAAAGACAGTGATACATCTTTTTCTCTCTTATGAAGTGATAAAATAACTTTGGTCCATCCATACTGTTGACTTTATTCAATGACTGCCTCTTAAAGATAAGGTATTTTATATTGACCTAGCTCGTGATGGGTTGAACTGTAAGCCCAATTGGCAATTCATAATACTCATATTCAGCCCAAACATGAACGTGGCTGATTTAGACATCGGGCTCTACTGCTGTAATTAATTAGACCCTGATCTGCGTACCTTTTTTCTTATTATTTTTTCTTGACATTATTTCTTTAATTTGGGGCTTTAGGCGCTCCTGTTAACAAATATATAAATAAAAACTTCCAAGTCAACTATAAGATTAATCTTGATCATTTAATGGGAATGGAAAATGAGTGGCTCTTTAGGGGTAAAAAGAAACATACTTTAACACATAAACATGGACTCCCTTTATTGCCTAGCTTTTTATTGTTTCATCAGTAAAAATGTAACCAAAATTACCCCAAAGAAGAAGTTTGTTTAGGTACTACATATGTTATGAAAACTTGATTATCCAGCACTTGTCCCTTAGTGAAAAGACATGCATTAGTCAAGCAACGTAAGTTCAACAACACTATATGAACGGCAAAAGAATCTACTGAAACATTGTGTGACCTATGCATGTGTCGTGGAGATTGGAGAGGCATGAGCCCTGAGCAGACCAGGCTAAACGTGAAAAAATTATGATGTGGCCCATAACATCAGTGGGCCTGGAATTACGAGGCTGGAGCAAGAGGAATTCAGAATTTCCTGGTACTTATTGCATGGGCTGTGGCTACTGACATTTCATATCCACTTGCATTAGCTTTTCTTAGCCAATTGAATTGAATTAAATGTGTGTTTAGATGAGTGTTAGTAAAATGATTTTGACTAGAATTCATTTTGTAAAATAGATTTTAAGTATAATTAATTTTGAAATGATGTAATTTATGTTTGAGTGTTTTTATTATAAAGTCAAGAGTAAAATTCAGTATAATATTTTATATTTAACGTATAAATTATCCAAATTTGTTTTAATTCAATATGGATTCTGAATTCTTTTTCAATATAAAATCAAATATATGAAAATGTATTTAAAATTAATTTTCCAATGTGAAACCAAATACGCTCTAAATAGATATCCACGGACAAAAAAAATTCAAATAAACATCAATTGGATTTGTATTTTTCTATTTATGATAATAGTTAAAGGCCCTTTCAAATATCATCATTACGTTAATTTGATTAAAACTTGATGTAAATCTCTTAAATAAATTTTTGATAGAAAAATGTAATTTAATTAGAAGGATAAACTTTAATAAAAAAATAGCTAGTCAAGTTTAATAACAAAAATTAGTCATCCATAAATTAATAAATATTATACTTCACACCTATAATATGCTTAAGAAAACAGAGCCTTTCAAACAATATATTGAAACAAATCTATATGTTTTTCAATGATTACTGAGAGATAAATTCATTTACGAAATGTACATATAATAAGACTTGAACTCTAAACTGAAAATGTTATAGCAATTGATTAAAAATAAAAATTAATAGTTAAATTCAAATAACTACCTAATTTATTATATGATAAAGTAGGTCATATTGATAATGTAATATTATTTTACATTACATAATTATTAAACTTATATTATATATTTACATACATTTAACTATAACCTCAAATGATAGTTTTTCAATTAATAATTATAATTTCTTATTTAGATCCCTAAAATATTTTAAAAGATTTACATTTTTTTAAACATAAGTAACAAATTATTTGGACACTGGATGATAGTTTTTAGATTAATTAAATTATAAAATAAAATACTTAATGTACGTAGATAGTTGAGAGTCTTTGGTCAATCCCCTTATGTCGAGAGTCTTTGGTTTACCACCTCCTTGATAAGGAAAACTGAATAAAAGTTAAAGAAAGTTATTATCTTATTTTATCTCACCATCAACTATGTTAATTATCAAATAATCTTGATTAGTTCTTCCTTAATCAAGAGGTAAGACCCATAAACCTTCAAACCCAAAAATTTATGTATAAAACGAATTAATTCTATGAAGTTAGACACTCTATTCATATTATTGTTTCTCATTTTTTATTTATTATAGCATCATGTTGACTCAAGTATTAGAGTGACTTTAGAGGGAATTTTTTGCTTATTATTGCGAATGAGAAAGATCAAATACAAAGGATAAAGAAGACAATTTATTGAGGCATTAACGGGAAAAAGTACCTAGAACCCTTGAGTAGGTACACTTATTACAAGAAAAAATGTGTGATTAAATTTAAAAAAGGGCAATTCTTAAAAAAAAAAACAACCATTTAGCAGTGCCTGAGTATCTAAATTTATAATATTAAACTAAATTATGCAAAATTATTTGTTGAAAAATTATTAATAAGTTTTGCTAATATGGAAATTCAAATGTCATATTTTCATTTGCTGATATTTGTAATTAGAAAGTAGAATGAAAACTATAATGGTTATATTGGTAAAACTACTAGTGCGTTAATATAATGATACTTCGACCATATTAGGTAAGCATTGGTGTAACGACGAGAAAGAAAGGCCATGGGAAATCATTGAAAAGTTTTGGTTGACATAGACCCTCATGTCTTCAATGCTAATTTATCTGCACATATATGCCGTTCTAAGATCCATTCCAAGGCATAGTCATGTCTTATCTTGTTTAAGGGGGTCACACTAGCATTTTACTTTTTTTTTTCTTTTTTTATCAGCACAAGCATATGAATAAAACTAATGTTTATTTTATATAATTAAAATTTGTAATAAATAAATAGTTTTAAATATATAAATTATATTTAGATTTATAATGAAAATTTTATAATGTGATAAACAATTATTTTAATTATTGATAATTTGTTTAATATAAATATTTACATTCAATTTAAAAATAAAAACAAAAATAATAAATTGAAAGAGATAAAATATCAAACAAACTTTTATAAACATGCTAGCTGGATAAATTTTATATAAACTACTATTGTTGAAAAATAGCTTCTAAAAATACTTTCATTTAGTATAATTATTCTAAATTATTTATATCTAAGAGAAATATATTGAAATTTTCATATTTTATTTTACATTTTATATTTTTTCTTATCACATCACCTCAGTTCATATATTAATATAAAGATTAATTGTATTTTTTATTTTTCGATATTATAATAATGTGAATTTAGTTTTTTTAAGTTTCAATTACCAACTTAAGAATAAGTAAGCATACCAAATTAATTCACATCAATATGATATCATGCTCACATCATAATATATGTGACTCAATCGTACATCATGTAAGGTTGTGTTTGACAGTAAATTACATATATTGTAAGCTTACATATTACCGTAAAAACCTTACATATATTGTAAGCTAGTAAAACTTACATGGTGCCAAACTGCCAATACTATAAAATATTGTAAGCTTAATATTTTAGTTCTATGTAATATGCTTTTTTTTCTGTTTTTATAAAATTATTATTTTTAAATATTCCTTGTAATTTTTTTAGTCTTAATTTTTTTAATGAGTAATTATTTTATTTTAGTCCTTATAATATACTTATCTTTCATTTTTGTCATTATAACATGTAAATAATTTTCTCTTAGTCCCTTTTTTTCAAAGGGAGTAACATAAATAAAATATTATAAGGACTAAAATAAAAAATATATATATTTTGAAAATAAAAAACAAAATAATAAGAATCAAAATGAAAAATAAATTAATCTTACAAGAAACATTTTTAAAAAGTTATTTTACAAGAAAAAAAATACGCTATAAGAATTAAAACATATTTAATTCAACATTTTAGCATTGTTCATTCTTTAACAAGGGTTTCTCAAATAAAATTGATGCTAACAATATTATTCTGATGTCACACTTACACATGCCTCCCTACTTATTATGTGAAATCTTCTTTTGTCTTTCGTTCAAATTCTTTTGTGGGCGAAACTGGTTGCGGCTATAATGTTTGAAAAAGTTGAAATGTTATCCAATTGCATGTGGACAGTGATCATAAGCTAAGGCTAAGGTCAAATTCAATCAATAGTCACTAGAATATATAAAGATAACCCCCTTCCCCTTTCTTAATTTGAGGGCTAATTGATGACATGAAACAAAGACTCTTTTGTCTTGACGTATAAAGCTGAATTAGACCATTACTCAATTTGAGATCAGATCTACAACTGCAATGATATCAATAGATTCGTCAGATTTTCTCTACAATTACCATTCTTTGATTTCTCAGTCTTACCACTCTTCTTTGAAGTAAAGGTTGTAATGGTCGGGATAAAACTTAGTAAAAGAAAGTGTTAGGTTACAAGCATTAATTTAGGGCAGCACAAAGCTGATGCAATATTAAATGCATTCATTCTAATCTATAAAATCTTAATCATGAATAAAATTTAAACATTAATGGATCATATATATAATAATCAAGACACCGAAATAATTAATAGGACAATCGAGGAAAAAAAAATATATTTTTCGAAGACAGAATATTTTATAATTATTTTTTTTAACTTTTTATATAATGATATTGATACGAAATATTCATCAATTTTATTGATGATTAATTTTTGCCGACAAATTTGACCGGCCAAAAATATAATGATTTGAATTTCAAGTAATAATGATTAATTTATTCAAACCTTACTTCCTTCTTTTTAGTAGATTTTGAACTTTAAGTAATAATGAAACTTTTTTCTCTTATTTTAAAAAAATTAGATAGAATAATAGACAATTGTAAAAAAAATACTAGCCGTATATTTCAAGACTTATATATATTCATTAAAAAGTATAGAAAAGGCCTGTCTATCATTAAAAAAATTACATTATTTGAGTATGTTTATCATTATTGATTTTCATCATCATTTTTTTCGGACCATTTTCATCATTAATTAATCACAAACAAATATTTTAATATAAATTAAGACACCAGTTAACTCATGTTTATAGAGATTGGGATTTTTCTTATTTTTAAAAATTTTAATTTTTTTGAATTTTTAGAATAAATAACTATTTTAATTAGTCAAGTCTACCACAGAACCAAATCCAACCTTATTAAGGTTGGGTCGAGTTGGATTACTTTAACAAGAAAAATAGTAAAACGGCATCCCTGCTTCTAACTCTGTCTAGAAATACGCACTTTTAGATATGCCCAATCAAAATCAGTACCTAGGTTTCGAAAAAATAAAAAGGCTTTATAAAATTAATAAAAGGTTAATTTAATCAAAATAAAATAGATAAGAAAATTGGATACGTAACATGCGTTTATTTTAATTTAAAGATTAAGTTTCATATTTGATTTGATATTATATTCTCTATAATCACATTGAAATGAGTTATTTCAAGTGAATGTTTAATTTTATATTTTAAAAAATAATTTTGGGTTCAAAATTATTATAGCTGAAGCAATTTAATTTGAATTAGTAGCTTTTACCTCATACAAGAATATATATTAAATTTTATTCTATAATAAAAAAATTAAATAAAATTATATCATTTTAAAAATAATTTTAATCAGAATTATATTTTAAAAATCAAGTTTACTCAAACAATTTTTTTCTAACCTGATCCAAATACACACTAAGAGATATATTTTCATTCCTTATAATAATGAAATAATTTTATCCATCTCAAATAAAATTATTTATCTTTAATGATAGATGCTATTTGTAAAAAAAAAAAAAAAAAAGAAGAAAATAAATTTGATGGTGGATACATTAATTTTTTTTTTATAACATGGTGGGATACATTAATATTAATAATTTTTTTTTTTTTTTTGTATTAGTAAGAAAGAAAAAAGGCAGAAACTAAAAACAAGGGTACAAGGTTCCCGCTGCGTCCGCTAATAACAAAGGCCGGACATCAGCAGCACAAGAATCAAACACAATATAGGTTTATGGTAGATTTGGCTCCTAATTTAGCTAAAGCATCAACAGCGTAATTTCCTTCTCTCATGGTGTGCTGGAAGGACAAATACCAAGTAAGCTGTTGTAACCCACGAATACCATGAATGACAGAAGCATGAGGGTGATGATCTGCAACTCCGTCTTTGATAAACTGAAGAGCCATCTTTGAATTAGATTCACAAATAACTACTGGGTAACCGAGCTCCCTAACTACCTCTCCCGTCATGTTTGAGCTGTAACACCTAGAACCAAAATAACCACTTAGCCAATTACGTACCCAAATGATCTTTGAGCCAAAACCTGGTCTCCTGGATTCCCGAAGGAGCTACCATCAACATTAATCTTGATCACTGAAGGAGGAGGAGGATTCCATTTTACGAACAAGAGAGTTGGTTGATTCAAAGCGTCATTGATGTTGCTAGTCAAAACAGTCAGCAAGGTCATGATTTGGTTGTTTATAAACCAAAGCGTTCAATTGTTATTACAACTTCATTCTGATTCCGCCAAATGCCCGCCCCCCCATGAGGAGGAGTGGTTCGATCCAAGTGACTCGCAAGGCTTCATTGATAAAAATACCTAGGAGAGTATTACGAACCTCTTGATGAATATTGGTAGTCATGTGATCAAAGTGCCAAGCCCCACCTATATAAACATCACGCACCCTGAGGTGAAGGTCTCTATCATCAATAGACTCAACTTTGAGGTAAAGGAGTTCCCCATCGAGCCAAGTATCGAACCAAAAGGAGGAATCACCATCTCTAATGCAAATAGCAAAGCCCTGACCAAAGCTCAGATTTAGCTTTCAGAATAGAGCTCCATGTGTAGGAGCAACCTTTAGAGGAATTCCAACTTTCATAATGTTAGGTGAATGAGGATACTTTGATGAAAACAATTGCATCCACATTTTGTCTGGGTCATTCATGATAGGCCAAACATGTTTGTCCAGTAAAGCAATATTAATAATGTTTAATTAATCATGTGATCCTATAATTTGCAACAACTTTTCTTTTCAATCACCATAGTCTATAACATCTCATGTTGATCCTAATAGTTGTATTTTTTTTTATCCTTCTTTTAATTATTATTGTCAAGTGACATGACTCATTTAAATGTATGTTCATTTCAAGCAATATTTGTTGACACTTGTGACGATGATCCAAAGAGAAAAATATGCCAAGTACAAGGATCAAAATTGAATGTTCCAAGCTACAGGGAGTGGACTAAAAGAGAAAATTGTCAAAACTATAGAGACTAAATGAATAATTGAGCCTATTAATATATCTTTCAAATGTAATTTTTTTTACTATAATGACTATGTTTGACAAATTAACTAAAAATTGAAAAACTAACTAGTAGCTAAAAGTTGAAAAATTAGTTTATTAAATTAGAAGTGTTTACTAAAATTAGTTGTTTATTTAAAAAATGTAAAATGATAGAAAAAATAATAAAATCATAATTTTTTAAAAGGTAACAAGAAAAAATAATAAATATATTGAGGATAAAAATGAAAAAATATTTAAAAAAACTATTAGTTATCGTTTTAAAAAATATTATTTCAAGTAGTATTTTCAAAAATGCTAAAAATTAATAAAAAAATTTGCTTACCAAACAATCAAATGAGTTTTTTAATAATTAAAAAAATATAAAAACTAGCTAAAATATTTTGCCGAATATAAATAATCACTAAAACTACAAATATGAGCTATATTAATTAAGGAATACTAGTGGCACCCTCTTTTATTTTAGATAATATGATTTATTAAAATTTATTGAAAATCATCAATTTTAGTAAGTTTTATTTTTCAATTAATGTTTCTCTTTCTTAATTTATATTAAATAAGAAACAAAACCTACCAAAGAACATATGAAAGAGTGTTAAAAGGAGTACCATTAGTATTTCTCGTATTAATAACTTAGATACACAATGTTATCCCATCATAGCTTATCATATATGATAAGAGTGATAATTTTTATAATAATTATTTTTAAAATTATATCAATAATATTTATAATTAAATGTTAATATAAAATTATTTTATATCTTCAATATATTATTATTAAACTCTTTAAATTAATTGAAAACCGCATGTCAGCCATTAATTTTTTCTTTCTTTCTGAAACCGATTATGGATGTTCGATTGAAAATAAAATTTAAAGAGGCGACAGGTAAGAGAGATTATTGACAGTTGTGCATAATATTAAAAGGGTTGTTTCTTCATTAACTCTCACTCAGTGCCAGTCCATATGCCAGCCGGTTTGGAAATATATAATTTTTCTTTTCCAAACCCCATTAAAACACTTCCGGCACCACCTTGTGTTCACACACAGCTTGTCACTCAGAAGTGAGATCTCTCTCACTCATCTCCTACTCCCCCCCAATATCCACTCTCATCCCTCTCCTCATTTAACTGATTCATCATCATCATCAGCATCAACAACATTTGTTATTGATCCTATCTGGCTTAAGTAAGATTATTTGTCTTCTTCTGTAGAGAATACTTTTGATCTCTCTGCGAGCTATAGCGACGATGCAAGACGCAATTGGGATTCCAGAATGCTTCTCTTCTGCTCTGAAGTCAAGTGATGATCACACAACCGTGACTCGTTTAGGCCAGAGCGTGCACATGTCCGTGTACAGAACAAAGATTGCTGACCAGTGCCGCTTGATCACCATCACATGGTGCAAAAACGTGATGCTCCATGGGCTTTCAGTGTCAGTGGAAGGCCCAGAAGGAGAGGCCCAATACTGCTGCAAGGTGGAGCTGAAACCATGGTACTTTTGGAGAAAACAAGGTTCCAAGCGCTTCATCGTACACGGTAACACACCCGTTGACGTTTTCTGGGACCTCAAAGCCGCGAAATTCAACGGAGAGACAGAACCAACCTCGGAGTACTATGTTGCCGTGGTGTGCGACAAAGAGGTCGTGCTTCTGATCGGTGATTTGAAAAAAGAAGCTTACAGAAGAACCGGGTGCAGACCAGCGCTTATTGACCCAATTTTGGTTTCGAAAAAAGAACACATTTTTGGGAAGAGAAAGTTCTCTACAAGAGCCAGGTTTCACGAAAAAGGTAGGTGCCATGAGATCTCAATAGAGTGCAAGAACAAGAGCAACAACAACATTGGAGGAGATGGAGATAAGATTCAGCCAGAGATGGAGATAAGATTAGATGGGCACGTGGTGATCCACGTGAAGCGCTTGCAATGGAAGTTTAGAGGGAACGAGTCGATTCATCTCAACAAGATGAGAGTGGAGGTGTATTGGGATGTTCACGATTGGCTCTTTAGTCCTGGTTTGAAACATGCTTTGTTTATTTTTAAGCCTGTTTTGTCATCATCCAATATTTCTATGTTATCATCGCATTCAATTTCATCATCTTCGCCACCGTTATCATCATCATCCACACCGTTATCTACTCAAACGGGGAGTTCTGGGTCGCTGGAAGGGTTCAGCGTCAGCGAGTCTTCAGAGTTTTGCTTGTTTCTATATGCTTGGAAAATTGAGTAGTGAAAATTGAAGAAAAAGGATCGTGTCATGGTGTCAGCGTAACGGTATTATTATTAATATTGTGATGGACTTATTGTATCATCTACGGGGGAAAATAACGATGGAAAATGACTTGGGGGCTCTTTAAGTTATGGAAAAGAATGCAATTATGATGTTGAGATTAGTTTGGGGCATGAAAGAGAGAGAGAGATTGGATTGAGAAGGGTGGTGGGGCCCAGAGAGTTAGTTACAGCTGGGGTTGAACAATGGCGCGCATAAATGGACAAAAACGGATTGAATCGCACGCACATGCCCAATAATTCTGCATGCGTCCACGTCAATCTACATCTGTCATCTTCTGCTTTTGAAATTCTTTATCTCTCTCTCGATCTGATCTTGAGAAGCGAACTATGTATATGTAATATATGTTTCTATTTTCTATAAATATTTATCAACTAATGGTGCATGTTATGTAAAGCTTATATAACATAAATATATATATATAGACATAAGACATTAGATTATTGAACTGAATGTCTGTGTTTGCCCATGAAAGGCTCTTCCATGTGACTAAGTTCCCGTGAAGAACGGGTGTTTGGTGGTGGCGATATAGAAATTTAAAAGCACAAGAAGGTAAAATCCCATAGGGTACGATGGTATGGAAGGTTGATAAGCAAGGAAACATTTAGTTTCAATTGAATTTATATTTTAATTTAATATTTAATATTGATTTTAAATGTTGTGTTTTTACTCTTTTTTTTGGGTAGAAAATGTTAAGTTTTATTGTGTTAATTTTGAAATAAAACTTTAACTTTAATTAAAAAATTCAAGAAATTGCACATAAATTTGATCTATTTAAAAATATTGTAAAAAACTTACATATTTTTATGCTTAATATGAATCGATAAAATTATGGCACGCCTTTTGATGTTTTACTACCCTTTTTAGAAATTCTATGCAAATATTTTTCGTAAGTTATTACAAAATATTTTATAACTTTTTTCTAATGTTTCGTCGTCTTTACTTTTAAAGCAATTCAATTGTTTTTTTAGCTGAACTTTGAAAAGGTTTTTTTCAGACAATTTCAGCATCGATTCCATTTTTCTATTTTATTATTGATTATTGAAAGACCAGACACAATTACTTTTTTATTTAACAATTGTTAGACAAATTTTAATAAGTTTTTTGAGCTGCGTTTTTTAACTCAAGTATCCTTGGTCTATCATATTTATTGTTATGTTGCTGAAGAGTTTTTCATGGTGTTCTTAAAAACATTTTTTTTAAATATTGTTTTTGTAACTGAGGGGAAAAAGAGGTTTTTTTAAAGTAAAATCCAAAAATACAAATTAAGTTCTATCACTAGAGCAAAATGAAAAATTATTATATCTTATGTCACATCATAAAATCCACAAAAAATAATTATGAATTTAAAATAAATTCTTCTATTAAAGATGTTCTAATAGAGGTTCTTGAATAGATTTCTTGAACTCAAAAATCCCCTTATTCATGAGGTCTACTACTATTCTTGCTCAAAAGTTTTTCATGCTAAAGGTTGACTTCTAGTAGAAGAATTTTCAAGAATTTTTTTTTATCAAAAAATATTATTTTTAATTCATTTGAGAAAAAATAGAAGTTTTTTTTCCAAGTAGAATCTAAGAATTTATTAGGTTCTACCACTAAAACAAAAAAATAACAAAAATTCTTATATCCTATATGACATAGATTCATAAAAAAAAGTGATCCAACAGATTTTTTTCACTAAATATACTCTTATAGAAACTATAGATTTTTGAAGTACGGCTCAAAGCTCCTTTATTCATTAATGTTTTTTTCTACTTTCTTCATTCTCTTTTATATGTCTTTTTTACATATATTAAAAGGTTAATTTATTCATTAAATTGTATCATTCTTAATTAAAAATATTTTTTTAAGAAATTATCATTTATTAAAACTTGAATTAAACACAAAAGATTTAAAAATAAGCCAAAAAATAATTGTTTTATTTATATTTAAAAATAAAAGATTTGAGTTTTTTTTCTTATAGAACGAGGAAGTATTATTTTCTCACTTCAATGGGAGAAGATGAATGTGAAGAATGAGAGATTCCTAACATTATTTCACTCAGTAGCCAAAGATGGGAGCCAAGTATTACACCTAGAAACAAGCTTACATGGCTCATGCTGAAGGATACCATTGTACTTGTGGGGAAATAAATGCTTTCGACAAGTGGCCACAACTTTTGAAGAGTACATTAAAACTGATCCAGTAAACGAAACCAAACAAATGATTAATACAGTTAGGTCACCTCGCAAATTCGAAAGTATCTCATTAAGTAACATTTTATCAGATGAAAATATTCACAAGTGCAACAAAATACTTTTGTTAAGGAATGAAACTATTGAAGCATAGAAACTATGGGAACTAGGGAGAGATTTGGGAGTGACATTTGAAGGCTAGGAAGAGGATATTGTTTCAAAATTTGTGTCCATGGAACAAAGGGACAAGAAGGAAACAAAGCTGAAGGAAGAGGGGGAAAAACAAGTGGGTAAGCAAGCTCATCAATGAATATATTATCATATGATGTTGG